>JADMNL010000032.1:190070000-190530000 GCA_016271365.2 Neoceratodus forsteri
TGTGTCTGCTTCTATTGATTGATGTTCTCATGTTAGACTTTGTTGCCTCGAGCATGGCCCCCTTGATTGCCCCATCTTTCCTGCACATCCCTGATGCAGTCCACTCCAATTAACTTGTCCTGGACCAGCTCCCTCATCCAGTTGAAGTCTGCCCTTCTGAAATCCAGGACTTCAGCCTTTGATGAAGCCTTACTTGTACCAAGAGCCAGGTCGAACCATATAGAGTTATGGTCGCTGGACCATAGTAGCTCCCCTCTTCTCACTCCTCCATCCACTGTAGAGTTGGTGAACACCACATAGAATGGAAGCCTGCCTAGTGAGTTGCTTAATCACCTGCACAGCAGGAAGTTCTGCAATGTAAGATACTCAAAAATGCCACCCCACGACCGGGTGTGCTCCAGGATACAAACTCAAACCGAACCAGGAAATTGAACACCACTTGCCACAGTTAGAGACCACACACATAGAACCACTGTATGTGATAAATGCAGTTTATTAAAGGCAAGAATTAAAGTGCTGACCTCAAAAGTACATAGGCACGAACCAGGAAACTACTACCAGTGCCCCACAACTTCTACTGGTTTCTCCAAAGCGTCCTCAGGAAGTTCAACATGTATAGTCTCTAACTGTGGCAGCTAGTTTTGCAATGTAACCAGCAGGGCCCGACTTTTGGAGCTTTTGGCCACTGGAATGACCCAATTAATATCTGGCAGATTTAGATCTCCTGACTCCTACCACCACCGCCACCACCTCCACCTTTGTCACCCTCCCTTTCTAGTTCTGCCCAACATCCTTATCCCTCTCTTCCCTCTGTCCTGGAGATGTATAGATCAACCCTATCCCTAATTCCGTGCCTGAGGATGCCGCGTGCTGAACCCACAATGATTTTGTTTTTGCATTAGCTATCCTGATGCTTCTATCATCCACTGTCTCTGCATTCCTGATACAGAAACATAGACAATGTGGCCAGCCCAGTGACATTGAGGGTTGAGGCACTGGACACAACACCTCATGTTACACCGATGACCTGGGTTAGAGAATGACCTCAGGTCATCAGGGTGCCAGCATGGGGAGGGTGGGAGGAGCAGGATCGAGCATGCTGTTAGGCTGCTCTCCTCTCCCCTGGGTGGCGGGGTGGGTTTTTGACCCTCTTGTAGTCCCATTCCCCATCAGGTGGAGGTCTGGTGGGGTAACTTAGGTGGGCAGGGTGGCAGTACGAGTGGGTGGAAGGGGCTGAGCTGACTTCTGGTATGGGTGCACACCTCTACGAGCATGTATGGCCATGTGCCAGGACTCCTGGAGGGCATGGGAAGGAAACCCAAGAAAAACCCAGAAAAAGTTAAATAAAAAAAATTAAACATAGACAATGATGGCAGAAAAAGACCAGAGGTCCATCCAGTCTGCCCAAGTTCTCTACAATCTCTAGAACCTATTGTTCCCCCAGGGTACTGATCCTCCCTGTCATCTCTCTTTTCCCCTCCCTGGTCCTCTCACCCCCGGTAACCTTTATTCCCTTCTTATGTCCCAGTCCTGCTTGAATCCCCTTTCTGTTTTTGCATCCACCCCCTCAGCTGACAGACTGTTCCAAGGTTCTACCACCCTTTCTGTAAAGTACTACTTCCTCACATCCATCCTGAAACTACCTCCTGTTAATATCCAGACATGTCCATGTGACCATGAATTGGTATTCAGGCTAAATAGTTCCCCACAGTTCACTTTAATTCCTTTAAGAAACTGATATATAGGGCTGTGTCTCCTCCTCCTCTACCTTTTTCTCTATCCCATCTAAACATGGTGTGGCCTGTGACTGCCAGGTCCCAATCATTATTCTTTGTGGCCCAACTTTCTAGCTCAGGGTCACACAGTAGGATTCAAAATGATGTCTGTGGAGTCTGCAGGTTCACAGTTTGTTCCAACCTCTAGGCTATACTGTCTCCCAAATATTTAATTTATAATAGTAAATCACTAGTACTGAGATGATCAATCAGTGTTGACATCAGGCTGTGTTTAGTAGACCAGGTGCAAAAAGGAAGGGAGTGGCACTAAGTGGTCGTTGCGAGGGACTAGTTGGCATCAGTCCCTTGTAACTGTGTTTAGGGCTGCATTCACTAAAATACCACCAGCAATTTAATCTGGTTCAGTTTCAGTTGGTTTTCATATGTATCACCTGTCACAAATGCACTCAGCAGGTCAGGCCCTCTGCTCCCGCAGTGCCAACCTCTGAACGCAATAATGTGAACAAATGACAGACAGGGTAACCCTCCTGTCTGCTTTTGGGTCTAAATCACCTTTAGTCTCAAATTCTAGGGGGATTCAAACTGTGAATCTTATGCTAGTGTAACCAATGTACAGGCTACAATATGTACCCTCTTCGGGGATTGTGGTACAATCTTCCACCAGGAGAACCAAACTAGGCTTCCAAAATGAACCCTTAAAACTCTATAGGAGACCTTAGGTACATTCTTACCTTTTCCCTGTTTGGTAACACCATCAAGTCCTTCAGAACAGCTGTCAAACTTAACCACATATACATCACATGCAAAAAGAACTTGGAAGACACACCCAGGCAGTATCTTTCAAATAAAGATTTTATTAAAAGTTGATAAAAATATGAAAAATGTAAACACAGAATAATATATCAAAGGGCATCACAATTCCATAAAAGAAAAACAAGGAAAACTACAGAATAAACTCCTACCAACATACAGTTAGAGCTTTTCTATCTAATGTATTATTACCTCTGTAAGTGCCTAAGTTAAATCAGAGAGCTGTGTCTCTGAGTCCCAAAATAATGTCATATTCCCCAGGTACAAGGATATAGTTCAACTCCATCTCCTCACCCCCATGGTGAGCTCCTCCTCTTAGAATATAAAATTATACAAACATGATGTCCTATCAGGAGGTATATTAAATAAGGTGACATCAGCAAAAACTTTTCCCAAATTATGAGTCTTTGATACACCAGTTCCTTTGAAGTTTACAACCTTGCAATTCCATCACCCAGGTGTAAAATAGCCTGACAGGAATCAGCTAAATGATGTCCTGTCCTCAGTGGAGTAACCAGCCTTTTAAAAAGTGTATGCACAAGTCAATGACTCCACCCAACTGGCCGGGGGTCTGGGTGCCACTTAGGTCCCCAGAAAATTTTGGCATTTTTGATGCTTTCTGATGCATTTTGGGGCCAATTGTGGGAGTAAACAATAACCTTGTACCATAGCCTTTTTACATACCAGCTCCACTGTTCTGGCCACTAGTGGCTGCATAGTTTGATTTGGCACCTACTACTGATTAAGCCACCCTTGCAGTGCAGCCACATACAGTATTTACATGACCAGTACTGAATTCAGTGACCACGCAGTGCTCAGGAGCCTGGGGTCAGACCGTTGGAGCTGAAGAAAAGACGGTCTTGCATCGGCGACTGTTGCGGAGCCAGAAGAGACACAAAGTGTGTGGGACTCAAACCAGTGGCTCTCCATCCTCTCCAAGTCCACACTCTCTCTCTCGCCTGACTCAAGACAACAAAATGGTGATTTGACTCTCAGGGATAGTCATGGTGGGACTATACTAGTCCTGCTGTGAGTGAGGTAGCAGCCAGTGAGAAAAATTGCAGTAACTAGTTGGTGGAGCAAAGAAACACATGGACAAAAAACAGGGGTGTAGTTAGCTTTTTTGATGGGGGGCAAAGGCTGATAAAAGTCCTGGTTGTCTCAGAAAAGATAAAACCAATAGGCCGGGGATCTGAGGGGCTGCCTAGGCCCCCCAGAAGCTATCAGATTTTAGATGCATTCTGGTGCATTTTGAGGGTCATTTTGAAACTTTCTGGCTGCTTTTAAAGATTTCTCTGACTCACTGCAAGCAACAGATATCACTACCAAAATGACTAACTTCTCTGTTGCTAGGGTCATCACTTTTGTTGCCACCTTTGTGCAGCTGTAGAGCAAGCAAAACTTCTTAATTTTTTGGTAAATTATAACAGGGAAAACATACTTATGTATTTTGTTCAGGAGGAAATCAATAGGAGCAACACTCTATGCTGAACAGTAAAATGAAAATCTAGCATGTATTCTTGTAAAATCAACCCTAAGAAAAATGTTAGAAAACAAGTATAGGCAAAATCCTGAGGATCAGCTTACTTTCTGCCATGTCACAGCCTAACAATAAAAGTTTAAACTACAAAAGAACACTACTTAAACAATAACAAGCAAGATCTAGGGCATTTCATGAGGAATTACATGACTCCACTGAAAAACCAAGTGCTTGAGGCACTGTCTGGGTCTGGCACCCATCAGTGGCTGAACACATCAGCAGCTCAGCGGTACTGTACTGACACAAGATTCAGCAACAAAGCATCCAACTGGTTTAAGTTTGGTTTCTTGTCAAGCTGCCTCACAAAAAAATGTTTCTCCTTCCCCAATAGGGCTGACCAGCTGGGCTGAGACATGACTAAATCTAAATTAAAAAAAATAATAATTTATCAGGAACACTCCTATCCTGGACAGGAATGTTCCTGATAAACGGTGTATTTTTTTTTTTCAGACCTTGTCCTCTACAGTTGGTAATTGCTGGGATATAAGAACAGAAGGGGAAGGGGAGAGGTTGGATATAAACAGCAGTTAATCATTTAGAATTTATCCTAGAGCATATGACACCACATAATGCATAAACCAGAAACTTTGAATTGCCCAGCTCAGATGCAAGATTCCATTTTCTGTCAGGTCCTGCCTCCACCTATTTGTGCAGTTTATTTGTCCAGGAAAGACCAGCTGAAATGTACTTTATCATTTCCAGTGGGGTACTGCCATCTGATCTAAACTGTTCTATATATTATTTCAGAATGTTTTCCCTCATTTAATCATTAAGAAATCAGGGCAGACACTCTGCTATGTACTGTGTACTACCTGGCAATTGAGCTGCCTCCATAGCACACTGAGCATTTAAAGCAGAATTTCATACTGTTTGCTTTATTTAATGCTATGAAAGTATGAAATTACCAGCAGGTACAGACAAACCAATCCTAAGCAGAGGGGCAGTATGGATAGAGGCAGGCTCAGCTTCAAGAATTACTCTTGCTTGTATAACCCCCCTACAAATGGGGGTTTCCGAAAAGTCTTCTGTGAGCTTACCTAAATGTTGACTGCCAGGTGGGTGTCCTGTGGTCTAATCAGTCAAAAGGTATTGCTGGACAGTGCCTGTAAAGCCCCTGTGTGCTGTCACATTAAGAGCTGCCCGACTGCAGTTATAATTGAAATGGAAGGGGGTCTGAGTGTTTCCATGCTCGAGTCCCACCTGAACTGCTGAATAAGATGTGCTGATGGTGTGCTGTATGGGAGCTTCTGCATGACTGATGGAGAATGGGGCCCAGCTGGACTTTATATCCTGTGCCCTAAGTACCACCCACCTTTTGATCTGGCAACTATTGGCTGGGCTGGCAAAACTTGTGAGTGAGCCCCCCAAACTAACACACTGCAATTCACATTGGAGCAATGGACATACCTCTCAACCTTCTGTCATGGAAATAAGGAACAGGGACACGCAAAATGATGGACAGTAAAGGATACTGACTCTCATATGAATGCACATCCTCAAACATGGAGATAAAAGCTCAGAACTAACTATAAACCACTAGGTTTACTTTTGCAAAGTTTATTTTTATATTTTTGCATCTTAGAATAGTATTAATGTCTGCTTTCAAGTCTAAATTTATAGACCATTCTGTTTGTACGTTACTTTTTCCATGAGAGACAGATAAGGGACAGAGCAATTTTGAGAGGTAAAATGAGAGACTTCCCTGGTAATCAAGGACAGTTGACAAGTATGGCTATGAGTCCAAGTCCCCTGCACCCCACCACACACACTCACACACACACACACACACACACACACACCACCACCACCAACTCAGTTATTTTATTGAATGTGAGAGCTTTTACCATTTTTTTAGTCTATGTGACTCCTCTAAGGATGTGTGAAAATGATTTTGTGACATTGTTGCTTACCCCACACCTGCAGTTTTCAGTTACCTGAGTGTAAGTGAACCAAATTCCCTGTATTAGGTTTCATGGACATCCCAAGTTTGTTTCCCAGTATAGATCTGCTCAAAAGTTAGATAACTTATTTACAATTTTGAGACAAATAAAACACGAGAAACAGCATCATGGCTCATTGACATTCAATGATGTCCCAAACTTCCCCGTTGATTTATCTTAAGCCCCAGTCTTTCCCAGTTATTGCTGTACACTGCAGTATCTTAAGCCTCAGGTCCTTCCCAGTTATTGCTGTACACTGCAGTCAGTACCAGCTCTGTCTTCAGCGGAGATCCACTCCACTCTTCCCCCCCGGAGACAAAGCCAGAGGAAGCACAAAACGGTGGGCAGAACAGGAGGCAGCCTACCTTGTTTAACCACACCGCACTACTGCCTGTAGAGCTGCTTGGAAGTTCTGCCACTTGCCCTCCTTAAGTTGACCTTTACCAATTCTTCATGCCGCGACAATGACGCAACCACGGACCGGACAAGAAGAGGACAAATGGATCAGATGAACAAAGATGTTCTCCTCCTCCGACTCAGTTGAGTCAAATTGACCATGAGTCCTGGGCCGGTGAGCAGCGACTCCTGTTTGTCAAACTCTGACAACAATCAAGCCTGCCTGGTCTGCTTGGCTCAGGCTGGGCCACAGGAGCACAGTCGATCTTGCACTAGCAGCAGGAAAAAAATACAGCAAGTGGTTGGCAGAGCAAAAACACATGTGGACAAAAACTGTCCAATTGCTGTGCTCTGTGCCAGCATGTTTGAGGAGAGGAATCGGAATTGGCTAGGATGGGAATAAGCCCCCCACCACCCCGGCATCAAGTACTGGAGGACCAGGGTTCGGAATCTAGACAAGCATGGGAAAAAATTTAAAAAATATAAAAATATTTTTTCTGGGATATTTTTTGTACGCATGTGCGTACAATAAGTATGCATGGTTACTCCATTGCCTGTCCTGTATTAAACTGCATATTTAGTTCCCCAACATCAGAGCAGCAACAGGTCATAAACAAGCATTTTGTGAATTCTGAATGTTGTCTTGCTGGCATTGGCATTGGTAGTGCAGGAGTTATAGATACATAATAGGAATGGCAGTGAAGTATTGAACTGACATCAACCTCACCCCCCACCCTGAAGAGACACACTTTCAACATAGGCATTTTGGGACCTCCCCTCATGAACAGTGGCACTGTGATTTTGTTAATCTGTCCCAAAAGTTGATTTCCCACAGTAACCAGCCATTCTGTGCTACAGGTGTGAAAGCCCATTTTGGGCAGGATGTAAAAAATGACAGCTGTACTGTTCATAAGGAGGTGTGAAAAAATGCCAGTGTTGAAAATCTGGCTTGAAAATATTGCACATTTGCGAAGTTACAAGGGTGCGTGGAAACTGGCAAGGCATGCTTGTAGCACAGTCATTTTATGGACTTCCATCACCCAAGTTTTCAACATATGCAATTCAGGACCTCTGCTCATGAAGAGTGTCACTGTTTTTTTGTCAAACTGTTCTGAAACTTGATTTCGCAGAGTGACCATGCTATTCTGTGCCGGAAGTGCGAAAACACATTTCGGCCAGGATATGTAAAATGACAGCTGTACTGTTGATAAGGAGGTGTGGGAAAATGCCAATGTTGAAAATCTGAAATGATAATATTACAAATTCACAAAGTTATGAACATGCATGGAAACTGAGCAATGCACGCTTGTAAAACAGTCATTTTTTGGATTTTTTTTCACCAAATTTGCAACATAGGCTTTTTGAGAGACCACCTCATGAACAGTGGCACTGTTAGTTTGTTAATCAGTCTTGAAAGGTGCTTCAATGCAGTGACTGCAAAATCACCTTTTGGGACCAAATAATGCCATGGCAGTGACTGAATTCATGAGAAGGGGTCCCAATAACTCCATGTTGAAAATTTGGTGCCCAAATTCCTAAAAAACCCTGAAATATGCACCAAAGTTGAAAACCCCCTATTTATGTCATTACACAGCTTACCAGCATTTCTTCAGTTCGCAGGTGGCTTTGAAGAGTGCAGATGTGTTGCTGTTCCACCGAAGATTGTTGTGCTGGGCTCCAGAGGTAACTATGGAGTGAAGGGGGGAGGCAGGGTGCGCAGAGGTTGGGTGCAGGCTGGAGAGGGAGCAGGACAGACCATGAGGGACCGTTTTCTTCTGTTTCGGGTTTAAAAAAAAAAATTGCAGGACTTTTTTTTACAGGGGCATTTTGCAGGCTGGGGTGGGCTCCCAGCATCAGACCTGACTGTTTAAGGGGGCTAGCCGACAGGGGATTGGGCAGCCCCACCAGCACATACCAAACCGTGAGGGACTGTTTTCTTCTCTTCTAGGAAATTTACTTTCAAAAAGTGTCTTATCTGTAAGTAAAAACCAACGTCATATTTACTTAAGTTGAATTTTTGCTTTAGATTTTCAAAAGAGAGCAGACGATTGTGGCAGTCTAACATATCGCCTGCATTGTTTATACCTTTAGCCAGCCAGCCATTATGGGAGATTGTTTTACCTTGTGATGTAAGAAATGTGTTAAGCCATAGAGGTATGAACCTGAGAGGAGCATACTCCAGCTTTTTAAGTTGATTACATTTCCTACATGCCATTACTGCTGTTTGAAGAGTCAGATGATTCCTTAATTTTGCAGGAGTCTACTTAATGAATAGATCTGATAAATGTAAGGGATATACTAGGTTTCTTTCTATTTTAAGCCATAGTGGTGCCGATTTATTTTTATCAGAGTTGTAACTTATACTTAATGTTACTAACAACTTAATATAATTACCCAAGACAGACGGAGAATCAAAAAGAATTTATTTAGCAGTGGTATTATAGTGCCAGTTGCATTTAGCCTTAGATGTTACATGATTCCACCTGGTGTTATACATGAACAGCTTATATACACAATTTGAAAGTTGCACCCCAAACATGACTAACGCTATGATTTGCTCCTAGCAATCCAATTACTTAATATGGTCATTTTCTGTGTGTTGGTGATACACTACCTGGAACTGGCCACCTGATCTTAGTCACGGACATGTCTGAAGAGCCCAGTTTGATACACTCCCCGGAACTGGCTACCTGACCTTAATCAGTTACATCATACTACAATGCTGTATTTACAGCATAACTACCTTTTATTTACAGCACAAATACTTTTTATTTATAGCACAAATACCTTTGACAGGGCATGCCTGTCACGTTCTGCTTTCCTTGTTTACTGCCTAGTACATTTTATTACAGACCCTGCCTGTGCTCATTTATGTGATTTGTATTTTGTCTGGTTTTTGGTTTAACTCAGTTTGAGCATTGAGCCACACATTTCAGTCACAACTGCGGGCATTTAGCTTTTGCCCTTACAATTCCCCTTTGGGACTGAAATTGGGTGTGGTTTTTCCTATCAGAACATGAGTGGGTAAGGCTGGAGACCTCTGATAGGGACCCCGTTCCCGGGTTCTCTGGATGACTTGCTGCCCTGACCACCTTACCCACCCTATTAATAGGAGCCACCACTAACAAGGGCACATCGTTACAACATTTGACATGCAGCTGCTGACATTCTGAGCACAAACATATCATGACGTAGGTTGCTCATTAGGCAACGCAAATAACATGTACTGACTCACAAAATAAACACCAATACCAACTGTAGCATCAACAACACTTTGAATGACAGTACCCCCCAAGATCCTTCCAGGTTGGCATATATTAAATGTTCCTTATTTGCATCATCTAACAGCACACTAATGCCTTGTTTTATTTACAGGCAGAGTTTTGAATTGGAATAAGATGTGTGTCTTTGTGGTCTAATAACTTTTGCGCATCTAATGTTAGGGGAGGTATAGGCACTCCGAAAGCAGGTGCATATTCATTAATTTTAGTTGCTTGACTAGCTACCAGAATGTTAATTTGTGACATCCTTGTGGAATACTGTACAATAGGATGGAAGGTATGCCCTCCAATTGCACATCTCCTTTAGGGATAAAGCAAAAGTTTGGCTGGGTTATCACACACTTTTTCTCTTGATGAGTCATTTCTCATTCATTGGTAACTATACAGTACTGTGTGGTGGAATTGTACACAAACACTACCTTAGGCACTGTCCACCTTTGCAGTTAAAGTGGACCATCTTTTTCACCCAGTCAAAGAAATTTGTTTGACAAGATCTTCCTGCTGTGAATCCATGTTGCATTGGATTCTGCACCCCATGGATTCCAGGTGTTACACAATTTGTTCCCTGAAGAGTGTCTCCAGAATCTTACCTACCACTGATGTGAGACTTACTGGCCTGTAATTCCCTGCATTCTCTTTGCTGCCGCTCTTGTGAAGAGGGACCACATGTGCCCTTCTCCAGTCATCAGGAACTGTGCCAGTGTTTAGGGACTCTGTGAACAGGGCTGCCAGCTCCATTCTTAATTCTCTCAGGATCCTAGTATGTATGCCATCCAGACTCATACCTTTGTCCACTTTTAGTTTTCTAAGCTCTTTTATGTCTGCTGGTGGCACTACTTCTCCTGGCAGGTGACATTCAGCCCAACCCAGGCCCTCCCATTTCTAATATCTTAATATCCTTTCCACAGGACCCCACAATGGGTACTCTCCAAGGGTTTGAAGATTGTACACATGAACGTCTTCAGCCTCAGACCAAAAATGCAAGAGGTGCAAGCCTGGCTAGACCTCTACAAGCCAGATATTCGGGCCATCTCTGAGACCTGGCTTAAGACCAACATCCTTGAACATGAGATTGTGGCACAAGGATACAACTCCTTCCACAAGGATAAGAAGAGAAAAAGAGGGGGTGGTGTGTTAATCTACATGAAAGACAACCTAATGGTATCAAACCTAACCCTGAAGCTGGACCCTGCCCCAGACAGTGAATCAGCATTCATATGGGTCACCCTCGGTCAGTCCAAGCACCTCACTATAGGATGTGCCTACAATCCCCCAAAGATGGCTCTCAAATCCCTAGAGGCCATCACCAGATCCACAACCAAAGACGTCACCACGGAGATTATCATTATGGGGAACTGCAACCTAAATTGGGCCCATGACCCCAACAAAGACCTCATGTCCCTGACAGGTGAGACAAATTTGATGCACGTTATTTCAGAACCCACCAGGCTGAACCATAAATCAGGGAACCACATCATCTTGGACTGAGTTCAGGTGACAAACCCCACCAGTATCCAGAAAGCTGGGCTCATGACCAATGCCCTGAGTGACCACTCCCCAATATTCTGCATCTGGAGGAATAATGTGCCCAAAGTCCAATCCAGAATATTGACCACCTGAGATTACTCAAACTTCTCAGAGGCACAATACAATAACTATATCAATAGTCTGGACTGGAGACCCATCAGGCTCCTCCCCTCCTTGGATGAGGCACTAGAATACTTCCAAAACTCATTGACTAAAGCAGCCAACCTCTTTGCCCTGCTAAAGAAGCTCAGAGCACAAGGAAGCTGCTACAAGTGGATCTCTCCAACTCTAAAAGCCCTGATGATCTGCCGGAACAAGGCCTGGAAGAGGTTTAAGAAGTCATCTCTCCCGGCCGACCTTGTGGAATATAAAGCCTTGCAAAACAAATGCAAGAGCTCAATAAAACTGACCAAAAGGGAGTATGTCACCCGCCTTCAAAAAAAATAGCTTAGGACCCCTAAACTATTTTGGTCTCATATCAATGAGCTGATCCGAGGAAACTCCAAGGCTGAACCAGGCCCTATGGTAGTCCATGGTAAGCTAGTGCAAGATGGCCCACAAATTGCCACAGCCCTCAACCTTCACTTCACCAACCTCGATGCATATAAGACTGGACTACCCCCTCACCTCCTGGCACCCAACGACACCGAACCCCCATACTACAATAACTACTATTCCACTTACGAACATACGAACATATGAAATTTGCCAGCAGATAAAGGCGTAGAGGTCTATCAAGTCTGCTTGATTGTGCAGCTAGCACCCCTTATTCTGCAGCTGCCCCTTCCTTCCACCCTTCCCCTTCATTGACCTTCTTCCTTGTCCTGTCCCATCCCCTTTTGAAGCAGTCCACTGTTCTACTGGTTACCACTTCTGCAGGTAATGCATTCCACCCAGCCACCACCTTCTCTGTAAAAAAGTGTCTCCTCATCTCTCTCCTGAACTTTCCTCCTTCCAGTCTCATATCATGGCCCCTGGTGTCCCTCCCTCCCCCCTTACTTTGAACAGCCCCTCTGTACCCGTCTTGTTTATTCCTTTCATGTATTAAAGGTTTCAATCATGTCCCTCCTCTCCTCCAGTGAGTACATGTTCAACTCCCTCAGCCTTCTCTTGTATAATAAGTCTCCCAGCCCCATGATCATCTTTGTCACCCTGCACTGATCCCCTCCAGTAATTTAATGTCCCTCTTCAGATATGGGCACCAGTATTGCACACAGTACTCCAGGTGCGGTCTAACCAATGACCTATACAGTGGCAGAATCACCTCCTCCCTCTCCAATGATATACCCCTGCAATACAACCCAGCATTTTGTTGGCCTTTGCAGCTGCCTTCCTACATTGTGCCAAGTTGTTCATTGACCCTGTAATGAGCACTCCCAGATCCTTCTCCTCCTCTGTCTGGGCTAGCTGCACTCCCCCCAGCTGGTAACTCCTCCTTGGCTTCTTCAACCCAAAATGCAGCACCTTGCACTTTTTGGCATTAAACCCCAGTTTCCAGGTGTCTGACCAGGTTTCAAGCTTTGCCAGATTATCCTGCAACCCCTGCCATCCTTCTAGGTCATCCACCACTGCTCCTACCTTGGTATCATCAGCAAGCAGACTGATCTTGCTCTTGATGTCCAATGATATGTCTGCAATGAATATCCCAAACAACACTTCAGGTTGGTCAGGAGTAAAGAGGTGCTAACTCTCCTCTGGGTCCTGAAAATCAAAGGCCCAGGTGGACCTGACAGAATTAATCCCAGACTACTCAAGGATGGTGCCCAATCCCTCTCCAGACCTTTGACCTGGCTCATAAATAGATCTCTGCTGGAAGGCATCATTCCACACCAGTGGAAACAGGCTAACATGGTTCCCATCCACAAGGGTGTCTCCAGGGAGCACACAAGTAACTACAGACCAATTTCCCTGCTCTGTCTGCTTGCCAAACTGCAGGAAAGGCTAATATATAGCCAACTCCCTAACTACCTGGAAACTCACCAACTACTGGCCTCCTCTCAACACGGTTTGCGTATGATGCATGGCACAGACACTGCCCTTATGAACCTCACAACAAATATACTCAGTGCCATGGGCAAAGGGACCCCCACTGGTGTGGTATTCATTGACCTGTCCAAGGTCTTTGACCTTGCCAACCACAACTTCCTGCTAGTAAAACTTAAAAAGATAGGCCTAGACCCTCTGGCTCTCAAGTGGTTTGAGAGCTATTTATCTGGCTGCACCCAGAGTTAGCTGGAAGGGTGCGCTATCTAACTCATTACCCCTAAAAGAGTGAATACCACAGGGTAGGGAAGCGCAGTAGTACAGTACGTGGATGATACCATTATATACCACTCCTCGGATAACCTGGGGGCTCTCAGACTCTTGCTCCAATCTGACCTAACGTCACTGGGGAACTGGCTAAAAATAAACAGAATGGTCATGAATGTAGCCAAAATAAAAGACATGCTGTTCAGGGCCAGATCACTGGGTCTAGACAGGACCACCTCCCTACAGCTTAAATCACTGGCTGGGACCAGCATTAAAGTTATGCCTTCCTTAAAATACCTAGAGCTTATGCTTGACCAAGGTCTCACCTTCAAGAACCATGTAGAACAAATGACCAAGACCACCCACAGGAAACTTAGCATTCTGTATCAGATTAAGGATCAGCTTATTCCAGACGCCAGTCTTTCCATTGCCTCAAGCATCCTGCACCCCTCACTGACCTATGCAGCCCCTGTAATACAGGGAATGGCCAAGCTGGAGGTCCACCGGATGCAGATTCTTTACAACAAGGTAGCGTGGTTCACTACCCAGGATTATTCAAGAAGCCACAACTGCGACACACTAGCCAAATTACAGTGGCCTCCTTTTGAAGCATGCCTCCAATACCCTCTCTTCTGCCTAGCATTTAAATTACTCAAGCCCTACAGCTCTGCCCAGCCTCTCATCTACCCTAGCCTCCAAACATAACCCTCAAGCCCTGAGGTCCACAGGGCAGACTCTACTAGAAACCCCCGGGTCAGGACCTGCGCAGGCCAGAAATCTTTCTCTGTCTCTCTGTCTCTGTCTCTCTCTGTCTCTTTCTCTCATTCTGTCTCTCTTTCTCTCTGTCGGTCTGTCTATCTCACTCTTTCTCTGTCTCTCTCTCTCTCTCTGTCTCTCTCTCTCTCTCTGTCTGTCTCTTTCTCTGTCTCTGTCTCTCTCTCTGTCTCCCTTTGTCTGTCTTTGTCTCTGTCTCTCTGTCTCCCCTCCCCCCTTGGAGGAGGAGGGCATCCTCTGAGACACACCTCTCGCCCCATGGCTGGCCACCATCCAGCCTTGTTCCCAAACCAGATCTTCAGCATCCCAGGCAACTCCTCTACTGCAGTGCTGATCGACTGGGTAACCCAAATGTTTGTATTTTTCATTTTCATTCTGCTGTGTATCCCCAGATTCTCCATTTTATACCTACTATCAGGCAGTCCTTTGGCTCCAGTCCCAACCAGTATTCCTCCTGCAGTCCTGCCAGCAGGGATCCACGTAGGGCAGAACATGAATTTATGGTGCCATCATGTGGGTGAATCAGGGCACATATTATTTTACATTTTTACGCCTCCATCCTGTAAGCTGTCTTCTATTCCATGACATAGAAACACTGAAGTTGTTGGCAGAAAAGAACCCCCAGGCCCCTCTAGTCTGCCTGTTTTCCATAACTGTAATGGCAGCTGGTGCCAATAGTCACCTGCTTAAATCTCTCCTTCTCACCTCTGTGGCCCCCTCATTCCAATTCCATGCATGTCTGAATCCTGTCACAGTTCCGCTCCCACTACCCCTGGGGCAGTCCATTCCATGCATCCACCACCCATTCAGTGAAATAGAACTTCCTCCCATTACCTCTTATGTGGTCCCTCTAATCTCAATCAGCATTCCCTGTACTATCTTAGTTGTTCTTCTCTGCACCTTCTCCATCGTGCGTGTGTCTTTATAAAGGTGCAGCCTCCAGAACTGCACACAGTATTCTAGATGAGGCCTTACCAGTGTTTTGTACTGTGGAACTAGTATCTTCCTCCTAAATCTTGAGATACCACTTCCTGTACACCCCAATATCCCACTGGCCTTCCCTCTCCTTTTCAAATGCTTGATGGCCATCAGGTCATCTGTGATAATAACCTCCATATCTCTTTCCTCCTTGACAACTGACAGAAGCCCCCCCATCTTGTAGTTCTCTTCAGGCTTCCTTTCCCCCATATGATCTTACACATTTTTCTTTTTTTCAATTTTTGTTTTTCCATTTTTCCCAATTTTTCACCCACCTCATCCTTGGTGTGAGTGCATGATGGAGGCAAACACGCATCACACACTGTGGGACGCCTCCCTTCCAGTCACCAGTACCCACCTGTGCCAACACTGGACCTCCACCTGGAGGCTACAGGAGGAGAGATGCCATTAGGGAGCTCAGTTAAGCTCCTGGTTGCTCCACCATGCCGCTCCCCAATGTCCCAGGGTTGTTCCTGAACCCTGGTCACCAGTGCAAGGTAAGGCATCCTTGCATCTGAGCCTCAATGTCACCAGGCCAGATGCTCTTACATTTTTTACCATTGAATTTCAGCTGCCACGCCTCAGACCATCTTTTCAACTTCTCTAGGTCTTTTCTCATTCTTACTGCTCACTCTGGTGTGTCAACCATGCTGCAGATTTTAGTGTCATCAGAAAACAGGCAAACCTTCCCCTCCAGCCCTTCTGCAATATCACTGATAAAGACAATGATGGTACTCTGCTGGTCACCATTTCCTCTGACTTGGTTCAATTTAAACTCTGCCTTCTGTCCCTGAGCCAGTTAGTAGCCAAGTTCACCACCTTGTGGCCCAACCCCAGACTACTCAGCTTGTTGACCAGGCATCTATGTGCAACAGTATGGAAGGCTTTGCAGAAATCTAGGTAGGCAACATCCACCGCTCTCCCTTGATCCACAACCTTTGTTACCCAGTCAAAGAAATCAATTACATTTGTTTGGCAGGACCTTCCCTCTTAGAATCCATGTTGCCTTGGATCCTGCATCCCCATGGATTCCAGGTGTTACACAATTTGTTCCCTAAAGAGTGTCTCCATAATCGCACCTGCCACTGATGTGAGACTTATTGGCCTGGAGTTCCTGCATCCTCTTTGCTGCCACTCTTGTAAGCGGGACCCCATGTGCCCTTCTCCAGTCTTCAGGGCTGTGCCAGTGTTTAGGGACTCTGTGAACAGGGTTCAGTAGGGCTACCAGCTCCATTCTTAATTCTGTCAGGATCCTAGTATGTATGCCATCCAGACTCATACCTTTGTCCACTTTTAGTTTCTAAGTTCTTTCATACCGTCTCCTCTGTAAAACACTTCCCAGCTTTTAACAATTTAATAAAACCCTAACTGATGCATTAACATATTTTTTGCAATTAATTTCCCTTTTTGAGATAGTTTAACATTATCCTTATTTAACTGTGGGAGTACAGGGTCCAAAGTTATGTGCGTGATTAGAATAAATTCAACAGATGCATGTAACTTGGCGTTTTCAGAATTTCTCACCAAATTTTCAGCATGGCCATTTTAGGGACCCCACATCATGAACACTGACGCTGTCATTTTGTCAATCTGTCCTGAATGCTGATTTTGCAATTGACCACACAGTCTGTGAAAAACAGGTGTGAAAACATGTTTTGGTCAGGAGGTGTTAAAAATGGCAATGTGGAAATATGGAGTAAAATAAAAAAATTGTCAAAGTCACCGTGTCGTAGAACTTGAGCAACACAAGTTTGTAATGTGGTCACTTTTGGAATTATTTCACCATATTTTCAACATGGGCTTTTTGATACCTGCCCTCATGAACACTGGCATTGTGATTTCATCAATCTGTCCTGAAAGTTGATTTTGCACAGCAACCATGCCATTCTGTGCCACACGTACAAAAACATGTTTTGGACAGGATTTGAAAAATGACAGCTGTATTGGTCTTGAGGAGGTGTGAAACAATATCAATACAGTGCATAGTGGAGTGTTGTTCTGTATAGAATTCTATCTCTTTCAAAATGCTGTTGTACCACAGTTCAAAGTTCATGGAATGTGATTCTACCCTACTGTGGTAGAATGGCATTCTAGAACCTCTAGAGAATGCATGAGTCAGTTTCACTTTGAAAGTAAAAGAACTCACAAACACATATTTCACACAGTACTACACACTATAAAAAATACAGGATGAGCAACTCTATGCACAACCAGTGTGTTTTGCCACCTCGGGGTTCTGATTGCCATGGACCTCTCCAGCTTCACTCGCAAGGTCAGAGGGAATCAGAACCCATGTGTGGCAGAACACACTGGTTGTGCATAGTTGCCCATCCAGTACTCTCTGTGTTAAAACTCTGGAGAAAAATATTAAAATTATCTAAGTTACAAGCATGCATAGAATCTGCGCAATGAACGTTTGTGTTGGAGTCATTTTGGCAATTTTGCACCATATTTTCAACATTGGGTTCTTGGGGGCCCCTCATGAACACTGGCACTGTCATTTTGTTAACTGGTCCCAAAGGCTATACTGCAAGCGACCATGAAACCACATTTCAGACCAATCAATAAGATGACAGTGACAGTGTTCATAAAGCGGTCTCAAGACCCTATTATCAGCCCCATGGTGCAGGGGTTGAGGCACAGGATACCTTACCTCAAACCATGTTGGTGACCAGGTTCGAGAGCAGACTCAGGTTGTTGGAGGTTTGGCAGGGAAGGAAAGGATTGAGCATCCAGAGGACAGCTCTCCTTTCCTGGGAAGGAGGGGTGGAAGTTCCTGCTGTCTGGTAACCCCCAGAAAAGACTGGAGGCATAGCAACAGTCCGGATTTCCAGTAAGGGGATTGGCCGTGGCAGTGCTCCTGTGAATGTACTTGGGGACATGCATGTCTCTTGTTGGTGCACATTGCACTGCCAAGCCTATGAGGGGGACAATGAAATTGGAAAATCCCCGGAAGCCTTGTAAGCGAAGTTGGGTCCTATGGGATGGCCCCCATGCAGTTTCGGATCCTGCCGGCCAAAGATTGTCTCTCTCTCTCTCTCTCTCTCCACTCCCTGGTCATGCTACTAGATTATAGATAGAGTGCCAATAGGAGTGGATGGTCCCACCCTGGGGGAGCTCAGAGCTGGGAGACTGGGTAGCCAGAGGAGAGGAGGGAGATGGGCCCAAGTCAGCAGTCACTCAGAAAGCTTCAGGAATGTGAGAGAAGGCTGTAACCTGACTGACTACACCGGAGAGATGCCAGGATTCCAGTGAGTAGAGGACAGAAAGAAAGCTGGGAAAAGAAAGAAAGCCAAGTTGAAAATTTGGGGTCAGAATTCCTAAAACTGGTTCAGATAACATCAGTTAAAAACCCCATTGACTGCTATTGTACAGCTTATCTTGATTCCTTCAGTTTGTGGTTCACCTTTGAAAAGTGCAGACATGTCCTGGTCCAGAGAAAGATCACAGCCACTGACCTCTGGAGGTAAGTATGGGGTAAGTGGGGTAAGGGGAGGTAGGTGTGTAAAGGGACGGTAGGGATGGGGAGGGGATGAAGGAGATGACGAGGACAGTATTCTTTCCAGGTTTAATAAAAAAAAGACACTGGGGACTGTTTTCTTTTTTACAGATAATACATTTGGGGACTCTGGGTGGGCAAACCAGTGTCCCACATTGTCAGAAGAGGAGGTACTGTTGACATGCAGACTGGGAACCCCACTGCCAGCAAACATAACTGGGGGAAAATGGCAACACTGCTGCGTGGGGGATATACAAGGAACACTGAGAGTGGGCTCCCCAGTGTTCTACAATAATACAGGATTTTTATACTCACCTGGGGACACCTGGAGTGTGCTACTCAGTGTCCCACACTGAGGGGGATGGGAGGATACTGCCAACATGGAGACTGGGCACCCGCTGTCAGCAAACATAATGGGGAAAATGGCAACACTGCTGTGTGGGGGGGATAAACAAAGAACACTGAGAGTGGGCTCCCCAGTGTTCTACAATACAGGAGATTTATACACAACTAGGGACACTGGGAATAAACTACCCTGTGTCCCACACTGAGGGGAAAGGGGGGCTACTGCTGATACTGGGATTAGACAACCCAGTGTTTCACAATAATATGGGAGATGTATACACAACTGGGGACACTGGGAGTGAAATACCCAGGGTCTCACACTGAGGGGGATGGGGGGTTGCTGCTGACACTAGGATTGGGCACTACAGTGTTCCACAATATTACTGGAGATTAATACACAACTGGGGATACTGGGAGTAAACTATCCAGTGCCCCACACTGAGGAGGGTGGGGGGCTACTACCGACACTAGGATTGGGCACCCCACTGCCAGCAAACTTAATGGGGAAAATGGCAACACTGCTGTGAGGGGGATATACTAGGAACAATGTGGGTGGGTTCCCCAGTGCTCTACCGACACTAGGATTGGGCACCCCAGTGTTCCACAATAATACTGGAGATTTATACACAACTGGGGACACTGGGAGTGGGCTACCCAGTGTCCACACTGAGGAAGAAGGGGGGCTACTGCCAATACTAGGATTGGGCACCCCAGTGTTCCACAATAATACTGGAGATTTATACACAACTGGGGACACTGGGAGTGAGCTACCCTGTGTTCCACACTGAAGAAGAAGGGGGGGCTACTGCCAATACTAGGATTGGGTACCCCAGTGTTCCACAATAATACTGGAGATTTATACACAACTGGGGACACTGGAAGTGAGCTACTCAGTGACCCACACTGAGGGGGATGGGAGGCTACTGCCAATACTAGGATTGGGCACCCCAGTGTTCCACAATAATACTGGAGATTTATACACAACTGGGGACACTGGGAGTGAACTAACCTGTGACCCACACTGAGGGGGATGGGGGGCTACAGCTGACACTAGGATTGGGCACCCCAGTGTTCCACAATAATACTGGAGATTTTTACACAACTGGGGACACTGGGAGTAAGCTACCCAGTGTCCCACACTGAGGGGGAGGGGGGCTACTGCCAACACTAGGATTGGGCACCCAAGTGCCATCAAACATAACAGGGGGAAAATGGCAGTACTGCTGTGGGGGGATATACTAGGAACACTGAGGGTGGGCTCCCCAGTTTTCTACTATAATACGGGAGATTTATACACAACTGTAGACACTGGGAGTGAGCTACCCAGTGTCCCACACTGAGAGGGATGGAGAGCTCCTGCCACACTACAATTGGGCACCCCAGTGTCCCACACTGAGGGTGATTGGGGGGACTGCTGCCAACATTAGGATTGGACACCCCAGTGTTCCACAATAATATGGGAGATTTATACACAACTGGGGACACTGGACATGGGTTTCCCAGTGTCCCACACTGAGGGGCATGGGGGGGCTACTGCCAACACCGGGGTTAGGCACCCTGCTGTCGGCAGTGAATAAAATAATTAATAACAAAATTCCTCAGCCCCCTCTCCTTAGGAGATGTAAAAGGGGAAAATCAAGGCATTATTAGGTAAACATGTGGTGTTTACCTAATCGGGGCCGAGGAATCCAATTCTGGGGTCTGGTTCCTCAAAAATGAGCAGGGGCTATTGATTGCAAATCTCCCCCAACCCCGTATCATCACATGAGCAAGGTAGCATCAGGACTCTGCCACAATTTGAAGCATGCACTACCATCCAAAACACATCTTTTGGGATCACAAGCCAAAAAAATAATGACAGGAGCGTGTTCCTCGGGGCATGACTAGGTAAACACAACTGTTAGTGTTTACCTAGGGGAAGTACTTTTTTAAATATTCACATTTTCCTTCCACACTAATGGAAAACAGGATGGTGGAAATGGGAACTGAAAAATGAAACTGCGAACAGTAAAGTGCAAATGGTAAATGGCATTTACCGTTGGAACAGTAAATTGTGAATAGCGAATGACATTTACCTCTTGCACTTTACTGTTCAAATGGTAAATGTTATTTACTGTTTGAACAGCCTGTCATGCATCTTTCACAAAAATTATAATAATTCAACAATGATAATATCTTTTTAAACCAAACTATCTCCTGGCACACCCTTGGTACCCACTCCTTCATCCCTGAAAATATCAGAGGCAAACTTAACTCTGTGTGTGTTGTGGGAGCGTGTCAATTCGCTCCTGACAATTCGCAACCTGAAAATCGGCTCCCGACAATACACTCCTGACAACTCACTCCCTTGTGCATTTCGTTCCTCATCTTTTCGCTTCCACAAGCAATTAACAGCCCTCATTTCCCTAAGCACCAACACTGAACAGCTCGAACCTTACAAGCAAGATCTGCAACAGATAAAGCTCATTGTTTTAATGATGCAATTAAAGTATAACATTTTTAAACACAGCTAAAAACAGTCAAAATGTCAGGAACATGAACAGTTTTCGAATAAGCTATTTTACTGCAAATACACTTATAGAGCAGCTTTCTACCTGTTCCACCTCTGTCTAAATCGCTGCAGTAGTTCACAAGTCATTCTCATGGCTGCAGGGATAGGAATCCAGTAGGTCCATCAGTTCATAAGTAGTTAAAAATATAATCTTTAATTTAAAGAAGTTTAAAAAAATTTAGAACAAATTCTTTATTTAAGCATTAATACTGGAAGCAGTGTTCTACGCCTCTGAGGAACTCCTCTGTCGAGCACTCTTCACATTTCTCCAGGACCTTTTCCAACCTGACAGCACTGTCCTTGTACTGGCTTTTAGGCGCATTTCATGAATTTCCAGCAATCGGCTGCTCTATTTTGGCTTCCCTCATCTTTGAATGCCCCTTGGTCCATCACTGAATTTCCATATCGAGGGATGAGTCATCCACAGAATCGACTGCATCCCTCTATGGAAAGCTTCAACTACATTATTAGTTTTGGAACATTTTTCCGACACAGTGTCTGTCCACAGAGAGATGGCATACTGTGGTTGCATTCTGCCTGTGCCACGTCTGTTTCTCCACCCAATCCAAGTGTCCTCAAAATAGTCAATTACTGACTCTAGTTCAGGAGGAAAAATATTTAGTGCTTCGTCAGTAATCTCCTCTAATCGGGTGACTACCTGGTCAGGTGGATAAAAAGCAAATGCTGGGAGATATTGGCATTTAAGGCTGAATTCAGTGTCCTGAGAGTACTTAATTCCTAGTCCCTCTGATTGTATTTTATGGTAATTACACTGTGCAAAGTGAAAAAGCACCCCACTTGCCGTGCTTGTGGAAAAACATTTTTAAAAGCTTGAATGGTGGCCTTCTCAAAGTCTGTCATTATTAATAAAGGATCGAGACGGGAATTTATTTTCTGAATAGCTGTAAGCACTCGCTCATAATGCTCTCTTCTCTTGCCTGGCAGTAGAGCGTATACTGCTCAGGTCCTCTATCGAGCAACAAGAAATTTACTTCAGTGCCCTGACTAGTTTTAAATGTGGTGTAGCAGTCAGGCAACGCTAGCTCCAATAAATTACGTGGGTTTGGAGGTGCACGATGCACCCTGACACGCTGTATAATGCATTTCGTGTTTTTATCTACAAGGCACCCTGTGCGACCAGGGTCATATTGTGTTTAGAGTGCAGTAATGCTGGCACAGTAGTGTCTTGAATTGTTGCAGCTCTTTCTTTGGCAACGTTTACTGCCTCAGCTTGTTCGACTGCTGCGGGTCAGGAGCACGCAAGTGCTGGCTGAAAGGTACAATTATGGCAGGATTGTCTACTGGCACACCCTTGGCACCCACTCCTTCATCCCTGAAAATATCAGAGGCAAACTTAATTCTGTGTGTGTTGTACACGAGAGCAAAACATTCCATGTTGTCCTGTGGGGAAAACATTCCATGTTCTCCTGTGGGAAAAACATTCCATATAGTGTATGGTGGAACGCTGTTCCGCATGGAAATCCATGCCTGGAACAGCGTTGTTGTCTTTCACTCGGTGCGTCACGATCTTGTTGTGCTGCACCCAGTGCGTCACCGGTGCAGCACAACAAGATCGAACACATTCACGCATGCGCAATAGAGCGGCGCGCACGGCAACACGGAAGGCGGCACTTTAGCGGCAGACACAGAAGTAAGCTTTTCCCCCAAGTGTTCACGAGTGGTATTTATGGTTGCCCATACACTATAAAAGATTGTGTATGAACAACCATACACAAACAAGGCAGTTTTGCGATCTTGAGGTTTCCGTGGTAACAGACCTCTCGAGCTACGCTCTCGAGGTCTCAGGTTACCACGGAAACCTCTCAATTGCAGCTGCCTTGTTGTGTATGCTTGCGCATACACAATCCTCTATGTTCTCCTGTGGGGGAAAACATTCCATGTAATCCTGTGGGGAAAAAAATGTTTTTTTGTGTGTTTTTGACCACTTTATATCTCCCAAACCATAAAAACGCCCATCATGAAACTTTCCACATCTTGTGACACTGATCACATGACACCACATTCTAATTTTTGGATTAGTTGTTTGTATAATGACAGAGTTATTAAGCTGCAAAAGTTGAGATTTAACATTGAAAGGATGTACCAACCCTAACTATAAGGCCACTATTGTGCCCTGATAATTGGATCCTAGCAAGGGCTATGTGTTCTTCCTATAGGATCCTTGGGCAGGAGGGAGCATATGTCCATCTAACCCGTCCGTCATACATTTCAACAGCTGTAACCACAGCTCCCCCCCTCCAGGAGATACTTAACTTATCTAATCTACATTTACATTTGTAAATTGACACTCATAATTATTGTCTCATAATATGTTCCAGATTTGTACCACCCTCTGTGTGAAGCATGTTCTTCTCTTTTCTGTGCTATAAATACACCGTAGTAACTGGAACATAGTCCCTCTAGTTCTTTACCCCTGCTCTTTGAATTTAAGATAAAACATTCCCTTATATTGTCATTTAATATTTTCTTCTACACAGCTATCAAGTTGCCTCTGAGTCTCCTCATTTCTAAACTAAACTGTCCTCGTCTGTTCAATCTCTTCTCATATGATAGACCTTCCGTCCTTCTTTATTTGCATGTTTCAGTTATCAGTGACTGATAGAAGACGGTGACAATGACTGGGTGCACTGCCACTGACACCCTGTCTAGGTGGCACCCGCTACTGCACTACAACAATACAGTTCAAAGGATGGAGTTCCACCATGCAATATATAAGTAGTTTATAATGTATGGTAGAACGTTGTTATGCATAAAAATCTATCCCTGACAAAAAGTTGTTATGCTGCAGTAGCTTGCTGTTATGCTGCACTAGATACGTAGCTACTGCAGCATAACAACTTAGAACCCTGAACTGAAATCTGATAGCTCGAGCTGCATTCTCAAACTGCAGCGGACAACACCATCATACAGTTAACCGTGTGGTAATTTCAAAATGCGAGTCCCATAAAAAACTATGTCGACGGCTGTTTTCTCTCAGGAGCTATCCAATCTTGAGAGGTTTATCCAGGAAACTATTTTTTTCCAGCAAGGAACTATTAATGTAAAAATCATCAATTACCTTTCAGGCGGACAGCGGGCTAACTGCAATGTCACTCCCAGCTAAAACAGTAAGTAAATCACTCTTGTAAACCCCACAGTACTAACTTCCTGTGACCTTTGGCTCAAAAATAATTTTTTTGTTCCGTTTGCAGGTCACGCTGTGGTTTCCGGTAGGCGTACAGCTTCAGACTCCACATATTCATAAATTATGACTGTAGATAGCAGCCCATACACTATAAAAGAAAATGTATAGGACGCTATCTGTAACAAGTTTGAAAACTCTTCTTGAGGTGGTCATGGCGTGAACCTCTTGAGCTTCACTCTCGAGGTTCGGAACGTTGCCATGACGACCTCTGGAAGAGTTTACACACTTGTTACAGATAGCATCCTATACATTATCCTCTATATGTATTTTACTATTTAGAAGTTAATTACCTTCACTTCTCCATGCTGGAGGTTCATATGTCAGCCAGAACATTATGACATCACAGAGCAGGTTCCAATCATTCCATCACCATAGTGACCTACCATAGGTTACACAGAGGAAAATGTTTTAAAACAGAATCTGCCTGGCATGATAAAAATGATTCCCTTAACAGCTGGATACTGCTTTGTTTAGTTTTTTGTTTTGTTTTATTAATAATATGACATTTTTGTGGCTAGTGTAAATGGTTATTTTTGTACGGATCAATTTATCAGTAGACTTTGCTGTAAATTAAAACTTTTCAGGGGATGTAAGCCTTCAGTCTGTGTTGATGTGAGATGCTTTATTGGAGATGCAGATGTGCTCAGATTGATCTGCAGGATACAGCATCCGCATTAAAAGACAAACTGCTACATCGTGGATCTGATTCCTCTGGTCCAGAGGAAAATATACAAACCACAAACGGTACCAACCAACTATCTTTTGTGTCTCTCCATAACCCAAAGGTGAGTCAGTTAAGCAACTTTCATCCTCCCCCCACTTCTTCAGTCCAGCTGCTGCACAACACTCTGCAATGTTATGCTATTTTTTGAAATAGTTATTTTTCATTCTAAAATGTTTTGGCTGGGAAAGACAGAATGAGCTACGATTCATTTTGAGGTGCATCCTTGGAGCATAGGGGAGGTTAAGTGACCTGCTCAGGATCACACAGTATACTGTACAAGTGGCAATTGTGGGTTTCTAACATAGGTCTGCAGGGTCTCCAGGCTGACAGCATGATGTTCTAACCACCAGGCTACAGTACCTCCCATGTATATATTTGTTAATCTCTCATAGTTGTCCCATTTCAGAGCTCCCCCTCAGCTCTTATAGCAAAAGAGCACTTCCATTGTGTGACACAGGGTCTGAATGGACTAATTAATTTATTGGGGGGGGGCATATCTGTAGAATCATGGGCCCAGAATTAACTATTACCTCAGCTCAATCTATGCTTTCTATTACTAGAGTTCAACTAAAGGATTTTTTTTTGCATTATTTATTCCCCTCCTTACAGGCTCCAGGACCCACCACTACTTCAGGCTTCCATGGCCCTCGACATACCTCCTACTACCCTCTTGAGCCTCCTTTACCTCATATCGCAGCCTGCCCTGGGGTAACCCGGCATAACCCTTTGCCAGGTGAGTCCCTCCCCTCCGAGGGGGAAGGCACCGGTGGGGCAGCCAGCACACTCTTTCTCTTAGCCCCACTGCACTGCTGAGGTGGACAAGGCTCTTTCTGGGGTTTTGGAAGTGTCAGTGGACTAGCAACCATCATCCGGCTAATCCTGTAATGCTTTCCACTTTTCTGGTGTTCCCCTTGTTCTGTCACTCATGCAGTGCTCCCAGTCTTCACTGGGGGCTGCTACAGAGTGATAAGGCCCTGCTACCCACCCCAGGAGAGGGCAGCAGTCCAACAGATGCTCAGTCCTCTCCTCCTCTTGTTGTGTCACTCATGCAGTGCTCCCAGTCTCCACTGGGGGCTGCTACAGAGTGATGAGGCCCTGCTACCCACCCAAGGAGAAGACAGCAGTCCAATGGATGCTCAATCCTCTCCTCCGCTTGCTGGCCCCCAGTACCCCGAGTCCATTCTCGAACCCAGGTCACCAGCGTGGAGCGAGGAATTCACCAGCGCCTCAGCCCTCTGCACCACAAGGCCGGCCATACTTTTTCTTTTTAAACATGATTGGATTTATGGTGGAGGTCTGTGTGCTGGTCCCCATATATTACAGAGCAGGTCACTGGGACAGTGCCCCATCATATATTTCAGAGCAGGTCTCTGGGACTGTGCCCCCCAATATATTGTAGGGCAGGTTTTTGGGACTGTGCCCCCCTATATATTACAGAACAGGTCTGGGGCTGTGCCCCCCATATATTACAGAGCAGGTCTGGAGTGTGCCGCTCTTGTATATTTATTTAGTTGTTTAAGTTGTTTAACCAGGTATAGCACACTAAGCTGAAAGCTTTTTTACAGGAGCGACCTGGGAGCACAAGGAGGTTAAGTGACTTGCTCAGGGTCACACAGTATGCAAGTGGAAGCTGTGGGATTCAAACCCAGGTCTGGTCTGCTGGATGTCACCAAATTTGAAGCTCAGAGCCTTAGACCACTGCGCTATACTGCCTCAATATATGAGAGAGTAGGTCTCTGAGATTGACTCTTTTGCATAGCAGTAGGGTTACAGCTTGTAGGGCTGGTGACCCATGTTCAGAAATGAGCCAGGGACGCCAAAGAGTCAGCCGGGGGAGAGGGTGTAAACACCCCAGAGGATGTTTACCCTCTCGGGGGAGTGAGGGTTCACTGTGCCATAACATGCACGCCTCCTGTGGAAGCATAGGAGGTATAGTTTTACACAGCCGGGAGCAGGGTGGGGGAGTCATCTGGACTGTACAAGTCCACCCCCATTTCATGTGCACATGAGCATGTTAATACCACTGACATCAGGGTGGGGGGCCAAGAAAAACTGGTAAATCTTCAGCAGGGTGGCAGGAAGATGCTGGAGTCTCACAGGCCCAGTACATACTGACCAGGTGCAGATCCATGTGGGTTTGGTCACTGCTGGGAACTGATTTGACGGCAGATAAGGACCGCTTGGCCCACCTAGTCTGCCCATTTTCCTACCTAACAGATAAGCTGCAGATCCTAGTTAACCAACAGCTTACTTCCTCCTACCCCCTACTAGGACTGCCTTATGCCTGCCCCATGCATTCTTGAAGTCCCCCACTGTTCTTGACTCTACGACCTCCTCAGGGAGGCTGTTCCATGCATCCACAACCTTCTCAGTGAAAAAATACTTCTTCACATTACCTCTGCACCGTCCCCTCTCAATCTTCAAATTGTGCCCCCTTGTTCTTGCACATCTTTTTTTCTGGAAGATGCTACCCTCTTGGACTTTGTTAATTCCCTTGAGGTACTTAAAGTTTCTATCATGTCCCCTCTCTCCTTCTTTCCTCAAGGGTATACATATTAAGCTCCTTTAGTCTTTCTCGGTATGTCTTCTGGTGCAGATCCTGCACCATTTTGAGTTGCCTCCTCTGGACAGCCTCCACTCTGTCTATGTCTTTGCAGAGATGGGGTCTCAGAACTCACACAATACTCAGATGGGGTCTCACCAACTGTCTGTACAGAGGATAACAACTTCCTGTTTTCTATTATTGATGCCTCTTCCTATGCATCCCAGTATCCCCCAGCCTTCCTTACTGCCTTCTCACATTGCTTGCCTACCTTTAGGTCATCTGATATAATTACCCCCAGGTCCCTTTCCATTTTTACTGTTGTCAGTATCTCACCCCCATTGTTACGCTTCCCTGGGTTTTGTTTCCATGTGCATTACCTTGCACTTCTTTGCATTGAATCTGAGCTACCATACATTTGACCATTTCTCCAACCTTGCCAAGTCCCTTCTCATCCTTTCCACTCCATCTTGTGTGTCAACCCTGTTGCAGATCTTTGTGTCATCTGCAAAGAGACATACTTTTCCTTCCAGTTCCTCTGCAATGTCACTTATAAAGACATTAAAAAGGACCAATTCCAGTACTGAACCCTGCGGTACCCCATTAGTAATGCTTAGATATGGATGTATTGTTAGGTTTTAGTTTTTGTATTGATCTGTATTTATATGTAAATTTATATATTTATTATGTTAAATATGTTTGTTTAAATGCCTTGTACGCGTCCAGAGCCTCCGGGATTGGGCGTCTTTTAAATAAATTTTGCCTTGCCTTGCCTTGCCTTGCCTCCTTTCTTCACTGAGTACTCCATTTACTACTACCCTTTGCATCCTGTTGTCTAGCCAATATTTTATCCAGGCTACCACCTTGGGACCCACTCCAAGGCTGGCTATCGTATGTATTACTCTTTTGTGTGGGACTGTATCAAATGCCTTGCTAAAATCTAGGTAGACCATGTCCACAGCCCCTCCCTGGTCTACTACTTTGGTCACCCAGTCAAAAAAATCTATTAGATTCATCTGACACGACCTTCCCATCATGAATCCATGCTGCCTTGGGTCCTGTGCCTCACTGGCCTCTAGGTACTCAACAATTCTTTCCTTCAGAAGTGATTCCATCATTTTCCCTACCACTGAGGTCAAACTAACTGGTCTGTAGTTTCCTGCCTTTGTCCTGCTTCCACTTTTGTGAAGAGGAATCACATCTGCCCTCCTCCAGTCCTCGGGTACCACCCCATCCTCTCATGATTTGTTAAAGAGAGTAGTCAGCGGTGTCACTAGTTCTACCCTTAATTCTTTTAGAATTCTTGGGTGAATCCCATCAGGCCCCATTGCTTTGTCCACCTTCAATTTTATTAGTTCTTTCAGAACCCTTTCTTCTGTAAATGGACTGGTATCGACCTCTGTCTTCAGAGTGTTTCTCTTGTTTGGTTTAGGTAACTCCCCCTCCTCTTCCTTTGTGAATACTGAGCAGAAATATTCGTTCAGTATCCCTGCTTTTTTACTGTCACCCCCTACCCACATTCCCTCCCCTTTATTAAACTTCAGTATCCCTCCTTTGGTCTTTATTCATTCCCTAATGTACCTATAAAAGGTCTTATCCCCCTTCTTAACAGAATTGGCTATTCTTTCCTCGATTTGGGCCTTTGCTATTCTGACTGCCTTCCCAGCCTCTTTCTGCTTTAACTGATAAAGTTCTCTGTCCTGCTCCTTCTGTGTTTCCTTATAGTTCCTGAATGCTGTCCTTTTCTCCTTAACTTTCCCTGCCGCCTGTTTTGAGAACCATAGCGTTTTTTTCCTTCGTTGTGTTTTATTGATTTGCCTTACACAAAGGCTTGTTGCCTCTGTGATGGCTGTTTTGATCACTCCCCATTGTTCCTCCACTGCTCCTTCTTGCCTGTTTGCTAGTGCTTTTCTGAGGCACTCTCTCATTTTCCCAAAGTCAACCCTCCTAAAGTCCAATACTCTTGCTTTTGTATGGCTTGATTGTATGGCTGTGTTTATCATGAACCACACTGTTTGGTGGTCGCTTATTCCCAGATGGCTACCCACTTCTAAATCTGAGATTCTTTCTCCATCCCCATTTGAGAGTACCAGGTCTAAGATTGCTCCCTCCCAAGTGGGTTCCAATACTAGCTGTCTGAGGCATGCCCCCTGTAGGGCATCAAGAATGACCCTGCTCTTGGATGTGCCTGCAGCAAAGGTGCTCCAGTTAACATCTGGCATATTCAGGTCCCCCATCAACAATATTTCCCTTTTTTCTGCCATTCTAAGAAAGCCTTCTATCATTTCCTTGTCCTTTCCCTCCCGCTGAGATGGGGGGTCTGTATACAACCCCCATGCGGATTGTGGTGCCATTTCCTGTCTCCAGGGTGACCCAAAGTGCCTCATCTGCTCCCTGTTTACTCTTTAGTTATGTTGCTTTGATCCCTTCCTTTACATAGAGAGCTGCTCCTCCTCCTCTTTTACCCTCCCTGTCCCTCCTGTAGATTGTGTATCCTGGTATGTTGACATCCCAGTCATGGTTCTCTGTGTACCATGTTTCTGTGACTGCCACAATATCCAGACAACCCTTTTCCATCAAGGCCACTAGTTCAGGGAGCTTGTTACACAGACTACGAGCATTGGTACTCATCACCCTCCACTTTTTGATGGCCTTTACCCCTTTTAGCCCCATTCCTGTCCTTACTGCCTTTGCCTTTTTTTACATTTAAATCTGTTCTGCTCCTTAATTATTCTGTACCTTGGTGTTTGCCTCACTAATCACCATGTTTGTGGGGGGAGGCTTGGATTTCCCTGCTCCTTTTCAGTGCCTCCCCCCTTGGCTAGTTTAAATGCTTGCCAATGAAGCATTTAAACCTCTCACCTAGGATCCTGGTTCCCCCAGACAGATGCAGACCATCGCACCAGTATAGGTCTGCATCCCTCCAGGTGGCTTCCCAGTCCCCAATGAAGCCAAAACCCTGAGCTCCACACCAGTTTTTCAACCACTCATTGAATTCCCTGGTGAGAAGTGCCCTAGCATCTCCCTTGCCATAGACAGGCAGCACCCTCCGAGAAGGTTACCGTATGCGCTACTTGTCTAAGGCCCCTTCCCAACTCTACAAACTCCTCTTGCACTGCTCTGATCCCATTCCTAGCCAGGTCATTTGTCCCTAGGTGGACAATGACATCCAGCTCCTTCCCTCATGCAGCTCTTCCCATGATCCTGAGGATTCGCTTCCTGTCCCTCCAAGCCGTGGTGCCAGGAAGGCACCTTACCTCCCTCTCCCCTTCCTCCCCCATTTCTACCCCCTAATGATTGAGTCCCCCACCAGGAGTTGTTTCCTTCCCCTGTGGGGTCCCATGCCACCCTCCTGTGGGTCTCCTTTGTGACGGTTCCCAGCATCCTCCTTGGTCTCCACTGCAGGTGCCTCCATAGAGGAACCACTATCCACCAGAAGAGTGAATGAATTGTGAGAGGTACAGCTGGAGGGATGCAACTCTGTTCCACCACCCTCTCCCTCCTTGAGCCCATGCTGGTCCAGCCTCTCCTCTTTCTTGCAACCTCTGAGGTAATGGCATTGGCCCTGGTGGCCCCTGGGTGGGGGAGGAGGTTTCACAAATCCTAGGCAGGTCAGCCTGGAGATGGGCAACCTCCTCTCTCAGACCAGAGAGGTGCCTGCAAATAGGGCAGCATCGCAGCCTCCAGAATGTCTCCCAGAACACTGCTGCCCCACAGCCATTGCACTGCACCACTCCTATCATGTCTTATTTTGTGTCCACTCTACTGTTTCTCTGAATGCTTATTCACTCCTCTCCTTACAACTCTCACCCTTCCTGTTCTGGGACAGCAACTTCCTATCTTCTTCAGTAGCCTTCTTCTTCCTTGCTCAATATCAGACCACCAGCAGCTGGTGGGGGGGAGAGTGAGCTACTTTTTTCCTTTAGGGTTGACAAAACCAATGTTTCTCTATGATCATTTCTTTCCTACTGCCAAATAGAAAGTTCCTGTTGACAGTCAAATCCGGTGGCTATAAAAGTAGAACTGGCTTTTGGTGGGTGGGATGGAGGGCAATTAGTAAGAAAAAAGGCTAGCAACAGGAAGTTGTAATTTGACTCACCTGCTTTTATAGTGTCTAAACCACACCCCCAGGTAAGCTCTCTTTCCTCCTACTGGTTTAGCAAAGTCAGCTGATACAGTACCCTTCCCTGCACAGAACACACACTGACTCTCTTTTCTTTCTTTTTTAACCCTAAATAAGACCCCTTCTACTTCTAATAGAGTTATCTGTCTACTTAATCTTAACAGACACTGACTCCTGCTGAGATATACATTTTAAATTAATAAGAAAATGTAGCTTCTTTTAGTTAGCTGCTTTCTGCTCTACAAGCAAGGCTAGCAACAGCTGCAGAGAGGTCTCCCTCACCGCCCCTAGAACACCATTGGGCAAAGGAGCTAGGCATGTCCTGGGGATGGGGGACGATGATGCTGGGCACTTCAGTGGAAGGGGTCATGGCTGAAAGTTGGGGAACAGTAAATGAAAAAAGAGCAGATCTCAACCCGAATAAAAAGGCTTAAAACTATTATATTTATGGCAATTATGTTAAAACAATAGTGACAGAGTAGATGGTCATTTTCAGGAGATTAACGATGGGCTGAGGAGAAGCAGGGCCCAAGGTGCATCCGAGGGCCATCTCCCCTGCAGCTGGTCATTAGTCCCCAGGAAATGACAGGCTGTAATTTCACTATTGCAATTCTACATCTAATCGCATTAGGAAAGCAGAGAAAAAATGATTTAAAAAAAACATTTACAAGCGTGAGCAACACTCTGAGCTGTACTGACCATTTTTAAGGGATTGACTCCCAGTAAAGCAGCAATTCACAGCACACATTCACCCAATGAATAATTAATTAGAAAAAAATAATTTTAGTGCAGAATGGCACCCGATTGGACTATAGCCGTTGTTGGATGTGCACCTCTTCTTCTACTAAAGGCAGGAATCTGAGCTCAGCGGTTCTCAAACAGCCGGAATCTGACTTTAAATTCTAGGGGCGGTGAGGGAGACCCCTCTGCAAGCGGGTCCCCTCCCCCGAAAATAGATACCACAACTCCACTACCAAGGTAGAGGTGTCAGCTCACTGCAGAGCTCGACAGACCTCTCTTGCTTCTGCAACTTCAAGAACAATGTTCCCTGCCTGGTGTAGGAGCTGCTCTGATTTTAAAGAGAACTTTTGTTGTGCATTAGAAATAATTCAGTTTACCTGAGACAAAGGGCTCCTATGCCGAGCGAGAGCTGTACATCGGGGAAATCTGACCCATTACCCCTAAAAGAGGGAGTACCACAAGGCTCGAGCCTTGGTCCCCGACTATTCTCACTGTTTACCAGTGATCTAAAACTCCACTGTGGGAAGTGCAGTAGTACAGTACGCAGATGACATCATTATATACCGCCCTAGGATAATCTGCGGGCTCTCAGCCCCTACTCAATCTGACCTAACGTCACTGGGGAACTGGCTAAAAATAAACAGAATGGTCTTGAATGAAGCTAAAATAGAAGCCATGCTGTTTGGGGCCAGATCACTGGGGCTAGACAGGACCACCTCCTACAGCTTAAATCACTGGTTGGGACCAGCATTGAAGTTGTGCCTCCTTAAAATACCTAGGGTGTATGCTTGACCAAGGTCTCATCTTCAAGAACTATGTGGATCAAGTGACCAAGACCATCCACGGGAAACTTGGCATTCTTTATTGGATTAAGGATCAGCTTATTCCAGAAGCCAGGCTTTCCATTGCCTCAAGCATCCTGCTTCCCTCACTGACCTATTCTGTCCCTGTAATACAGGGAATGGCCAAGCTGGAGGTCCACCGGATGCAGATTCTTTACAACAAGGTAGCGTGGTTCACTACTCAGGATCATTCAAGAAGCCACCACTGTGACACCCTAGCCAGAATACAGTGGCCTCCTTTTGAAGCATGCCTCCAATACCCTTTCCTCTGCCTAGCATTTAAATTACTCAGCCCTACAGCTCTGCCAAGCCTCTCATCTACCCTAGCATCCAAACATAACCCTCAAACCCTGAGATCCATAAGGCGGACTCTGCTAGAAACCCCCGGGTCAGGACCTGCGCAGGCCAGAAATCTTTCTCTGCCACAGCCCCCCATCTGTGGAACAAACTTCCACCAGTGATACAGGAAGGCCCCTCACTCAAGAACTTCCATATCAGGCTCAAGGAGCAACTACTTGAGGCAAACACTTGCCAATGTCATGGCACCTGACAATACCCCCCCACAGAGATATGCCAATCACCTTACCTGTTAGAGTCGTGCCAAACCATTATGGACAGTTTGCCTCTACTGTTATGAATCAGTGTTGAAAACTGTAACTATGGAACCTGTATGCAAGTTAAGACCTGTTTACTGTCTGTATCACCATGTATGCCATGTAATGTCTCTCCAGGTCACCCCTGAAAAAGGGACCTTTGGGACCCAATGGGCCTACCCAGTCAGCAACATTCAACAAATAAATAAATACTGCTCCTGTTATTGGTCTACTAAATACTTTAGATAATGTAGCACTTTGGGTAGATTCTTGATGTGGGGTTCAGTGTGGCTCAGTAACCTCTCTTCACCCTGGTGACAGTCTAGCAGCACAGCTTTTCTCTGTCTGTCTGTCTGTCTTCCTCTCTGTCTGTCTCTCTCTCTCTCTCTGTTTCTCTCTGCTCTCTCTCACTCTGCCTCTCTTTCTCTCTGTCTCTCTCTCTGTCTCTCTGTCTCTCTCTCTCTCTGTCTCTCTCTCTCTCTCTCTCTGTCTCTCTCTCTCTCTCTGTCTTCTCTGTCTTTCTCTCGCTTCTGTCTCTGTCTCTCTCTGTGCTCTCTCTCTGTCTGTCTGTCTGTCTGTCTTTCTCTCTCTGTCTCTCTCTTTGTCTGTCTGTCTGTCTCTGTCTGTCTGTCTCTCTCTTTCTCTCTGTCTGTCTCTCTCTCTGTCTGTCTCTCTCTCTTCTCTCTCGCTCTCTCTGTCTCTCTCTCTCTCTGTTTCTCTCTCTCTCTCTCTGTCTCGTCTCTCTCTCTGTCTGTCTCTCTCTCTCTCTCTCTCTCTTCTGTCTCTCTCTCTCTCTTATCTCTGTCTCTGTCTCTCTCTCTCTCTGTCTCTCTTTGTCTGTCCTCTCTCTCTGTCTTTCTTTCTGTCTCTCTCTCTGTCTCTCTCTCTGTCTCTCTCTCTCTCTCTCTCTCTCTCGTCTCTCTCTCTCTCTGTCTCTCTCTCTCTGTCTCTCTCTCTGTCTCTCTCTCTCTGTCTCTGTCTCTCTCTCTCTCTCTCTCTCTGTCTCTCTCTCTGTGTCTCTCTCTCTGTCTCTGTCTGTCTGTCTGTCTCTCTCTCTCTCTGTCTCTCTCTGTCTGTCTCTGTCTCTCTGTCTGTCTCTCTCTCTCTCTCTCTCTCTGTCTCTCTCTCTCTCTGTCTCTCTCTGTCTCTCTCTCTTTCTCTCTCTCTCTGTCTCTCTCTCTCTCTCTCTCTCTCTGTTCTCTCTCTCTGTCTGTCTGTCTCTGTCTCTCTCTCTCTCTCTCTCTCTTTCTCTCTTCGTCTGTCTCTCTCTGTCTTCTTATCTCTGTCTCTGTCTGTCTGTCTCTCTCTCTGTCTTTCTCCCCACTTGGAGGAGGAGGGCAGCCTCTGAGACACGTGACTCTACTTCCTCCATGGCTGGCCTCCATCAGCTTTGTTCCCAAACCCAGATCTTCAGCATCCCAGGCAATTTCTTTACTGCAGTGCTGATCGACTGGGTATCCCAAATGTTTGTATTTTTCATTTTTCATTCTGCTGTGTATCCCCAGAGTCTCCATTTTATACCTACTATCAGGCAGTCCTTTGGCTCCAGTCCAAAAAAGTATTTCCCCGCAGTCCTTCCAGCAGAGATCCACGTAGGGCAGGACATGGAGTTCTGGTGCCATCATGAGGGTGGATCATAGCACATATTATTTTACATTTTTACACCTCTCTCCTGTAAGCTCTCTTCTATTCCATGACATAGAAACACAGAAGTTGTTGGCAGAAAGAACCCAGGCCCCTCTAGTCTGCCTGTTTCCAGAACTGTAATGGCAGCTGGTGCCAATAGTTGGTCAATTGCTTAGACCCTCTCCTTCTCACCCTATGGGCCTCTTATTCCAATCCCATGCATGTCTGAATCCTGCCACAGTTCTCATTCCACTACCTGGGGCAGTTCATTCCATGCATCCAGCACCCATTTGGTGAAATAGAACTTCCTCCATTACCTCTTATGTGGTCCTCTAATCTCAATCAGTATTCCCTGTACTATCTTAGTTGTCCTCCTCTGCACCTTCTCCATCGTGCGTGTCTTTATAAAGGTGCAGCCTCCAGAACTGCACACAGTATTCTAGATGAGGTCTTACCAGTGTTTTGTACTGTGGAACTAGTACCTTCCTCCTACAACTTGAGATACCCCTTCCTGTACATCCCAATATCCCACTGGCCTTCCCCACCTCCTTTTCTGCCTGCTTGGTGGCCATCAGGTCATCTGTGATAATAACCTCCACATCTCTTTCCTCCTTGACAACTGACAGAAGCCCCCCCTCCATCTTGTAGTTCTCTCCTGGGCCTCCTCTCCACACGTGCATGATCTTACATTTTTTATGTTTCCTTGCACGCATGTGCAAGAAACATAATGCCATCATCTGAGATTTCAGAGGTGTGTCACCTCCTCCTCCAATTCAGTCAGTGTGTTGGCAGGCACGGCCCCTGTAAGCCAATGCATGCTGGAGCTGTCTATGACAAGCTCCAAAATGCAGTGGCATACAGCTGAAAGGGGGAGCTACGCTTCAGTGAGCAGCGATAAGATATCGCCTGCTCATGCGCAGCTCCTCCTACACACAAACACACACACACACAGAAATGTATGCATACTGCATGCTGCCCTCCCTCCCGCACACATGAATAGCCAACGGAGGTGCCCAATCCCTCGTCGGCTTGTGCTGCACTCTCTCCCTCAAAGCCTTCCACATGCCATGCTGGGTGCCCACCCCAGCATGGCAACTCATAGAATAGCCGACAGGGGTGCCCAATCCCCCATCAGCTCCACTGTCCTCACCCCACTTAGTACTGGGTGCCACGCTGGGAACCCACCCCAGCATGGCAACTGGTCATATGGCTTATGGGGTTGCCCTCCTGATTGGCTCCAGGGCCCCCCAGATCCTTGTGCTATGCTGGGGCTCACCCCAGCGTTGCAAGCGTCCCACATCATCTTTTTTAGCCTGTAAAATAAAACAGTCCCACGGCGCTTCTCCCAGCCTCCCCACAACCCGCACCACTCACTGTGAACCTGCCTCCCACACCCCCTTCCCCATACTTACCTCCAGAGCTCGGCGCGACGAACTTCGGTGGACCGGGAACATGTCTGCACTCTTCAAAGCCAACCGCGAACTGAAGAAATACCAGTAAGCTATATAATGGGCTAGATAGGGTTTTTTCAAATTTATTGCATATCTCAGGCATTTTTTGGAATTTTTACACCAAATGTTCAACATGGGGTTTTTGGTACCCCTTCCCATGAATGATGTCACTGTCATGGCGTTATTCAGGCCCGAAGGGTGATTTCACAGCCACTGAGCAGTCACTGTGTGAAATCACCCTTCAGGCCTGAATAACACCATGACACTGACATCACTCATGAGAAGGGGTCACAAAAACCCCATGTTGTAAATTTGGTGAAATAATTCCAAAAAATGACTGTTTTACGAGCGTGCATTGCACAGTTCCTACCCAGGCTCGTAAGTTCGAAATTTTCAATATTTTCACTCCAGATTTTCCAACATTGTCATTTTACCACACCTTCTAATGAGTAGAACAGCTGTCATTTTCACATCCTCTACCCAAAATGTGTTCCCCCATGTAGCTATTGTGAATGGCGCAGTTGGTGTGCAAAATCAATGTACAGGACAAATTAAGAAAATCACAGTGACACTGTTCATGAGCAAAGGTCTTAAAATGGCTATGTTGAAATTTGGTGAAACAATTCTAAAAATGACTGTTTCTGAGCGTGCATTGTACAGTTCCTCATACGCTCGTAAGTTACTTGAGGTTTCAATATTTTCACTCCAGATTTTCAATATTGCCATTTTACCACACCTCCTTATGAGCAGTACAGCTGTCATTTTTCACATCTTGCCCAAAATGTGTTTCCGCCCATGTAGCACACAATGGCGCAGTCGATGTCCAAAATCAATGTACGGGACACATTAAGAAAATCACAGTGACACTGTTCATGAGCAGAGGTCTTAAAATGGCTATGTTAAAAATGTGGTGAAAAAATTCCTAAAAATGACTGTTTTATGAGCGTGCGTTGCGCAGTTTCCACGCATCCTGTGAACTTCATGACTTTGTAATATTTTCAGTCCAGATTTTCACCAGTGGCATTTTTCCACTTCCTTAAGAACTGTACAGCTGTCATTTTTCACAACGTGGCTGAAGTGTGTTTTCACACTTTCAGCGCAGAGATGCGTGGTCGCTGTGGGAAATCATTGTTCGGCGCAGATTAAGAAAATCACATTGACACTATTCATGATCGGAGGCACCAAAATACCTGAGTTGACAATCTGCTGTAAAAAATCCCCAACCTAATTATATTACAGGTGTGCATTGCACAGTTTCTATGTACGCTAGTGACTTCACTATTTTTACGTTCGCTTGCATGCATGCACAAGGAACGTTTTGGGAGAGTAGCACACTGTGAAGGTGTGCCTCTCCCGTTCAATCCACTGCTCCGTTAAGCAGGCGTGGCGTCCTGCACCAATGGGTGCGGGAGCTCTGTATGACAGCGGTGGTCTTCACTTCAAAGAAGACCACCACTGTCATACCAAGCACCATGTCACGCCACCGCCCTCATGTCGCGCACTCCCCCCCGTGCACGTCACGCTGCCCCCTCAAAGCTTTGGTGCCATGCTGGGAGCCCACCCCAGCATGGCAAACGTTGTTTGCCGGCGGGGGTGCCCAATCCCCATCGGCCTCCTGGCCATCCTTCTGCCACGCTGGGGCCCACCCAGTGTGGCAAACCTCCGCTTGTTTTGCTGATGGCGGTGCCTATCCTTCGTCGGCTCCTCAGCCCCCCCATGTAGTTTGCCAATGGGAGTGCCCAAACCCTCACGGCTTCTCTGCCCCCCAGCCATCTTCTGCCACGCTGGGAGCCCACCCCAGCATGGCAAGCGTCCAATGTAGTCATTTGTTTTTTAAAAACCTGTAAAGAAAAAACGGTCCCACATAGTCTCCCAGTCCCCAGTCCCACAACTCGCACCCACCCACTGCGCATCCAGCCTCCCTATACCCCCCTCACCCCATACTTACCTCCGGAGCTTGGAGCGATGATCTTTGGTGGACCGGGAACTCGTCTGCACTCTTCAAAGCCGACCACGAACTGAGGAAATGCTGGTAAGTTGTATAATGGGCTAGATAGGGGGTTTCAACTTTATTGCATATCTCAGGCATTTTTTGGCATTGTTGCACCAAATTTTCAACATGGGGTTTTTGGGACCCCTTCTCATGATTGGTGTCACTGTCATGGCATTATTGGGGCCCGAAGGGTGATTTTGCAGTCACTGCGCAGTCACTGTGCGAAATCACCCTTTGGGCCTGAATAGCACCATGCCAGTGACATCATTCAAGAGAAGGGGTCCCAAAAACCCCATGTTGAAAAATTGGTGTAAAATTCCTAAAAATGACTGTTTTACAAGCGTGCATTGCGCAGTTCCTACGCATGCTTGTAAGTTCGTGAATTTTCAATATTTTCACTCCAGATTTTCAATATTGCCATTTTACCACACCTCCTTATGAGCAGTACAGCTGTCATTTTTCACATCTTGCCCAAAATGTGTTTCCACCCATGTAGCTCACAATGGCGCAGTCGATGTGCAAAATCAATGTACGGGACACATTAAGAAAATCACAGTGACACTGTTCATGAGCAGAGGTCTTAAAATGGCTATGTTGAAAATTTGGTGAAAAAATTCCTAAAAATGACTGTTTCACAGAGCGGCACGTTCTTGCGCGGTTCCCATGCAGCGTCAGAGGGTTTGTGATTTTCAATATTTTCACTCCAGATTTTCAACATTGCCATTTTACCACACCTTCTTATGAGTAGTACAGCTGTCATTTTTCACATCTCACCCAAAACGTGTTTCCACCCATGTAGCGCACAATGACGTAGTCGGTGTGTGAACTCAATGTATGGGACACATTAAGAAAATCACAGTGAAACTGATCATGAGCAGAGGTCTTAAAATGGCTGTGCTGAAAATTTGGTGAAAAAATTCCTAAAAATGACTGTTTTACGAGTCTGCGTTGTGCAGTTCCTACGCACGCTCGTAAGTTTGCGAATTTTCAATATTTTCACTCCAGATTTTCAACATTGCCATTTTACCACACCTCCTTATGAGCAGAAGAACTGTCATTTTTACTAACATACTAAAATGCCAGCAGAATAGGCCTAATGGTATTTCATGTCTGCTCGTTTGGTCAGCCCCCTCCCTGGGTGCTGACCTTGCTGCCCCCCTCGCCTTCTCTGGCTTCTCCCTTCCCAGTTCCAGATATTCTTGCTGCATTGGATTTTGCTTCCAGAACTCTTCCCCTGTACCTGTCCCACCCCCTCTTGAACCCCTCCACTGTCTCTGCCTCCACCAGCCCCCTAGGCAGTGCATCCCATGGCTCCACCACCTCTCAGTGAAGTAGCACCTCCTTTCTCCCCTGAATCTTCCCCCCTCCAGCTTCCACCCATGCCCTCTAGTGGCCCCTCCTCCGTCCTTCAAAGCACCCTGACTGTTCCTCCCCTATTTACCCCCTTCATGTACCTGAAGACCTCTATCATGTCCCCGGTCCCTTCTCTCTTCCAATGTGTACATATTTAGCTCTTCGAGCCTCTCCTCATAGGTCCTGTCCCCAAGCCCCAAATCATTTTGGTTGCCCTCCTCTGGACCCTCTCCAGGAGGTTAATGTCCTCTTTAAGTGTGGCTCCAAAACTGCATGCAGTACTCAAGGTGCGGCCCTCACCACAGTTATACAGAGGGAGTATCACTCCCTCCTTCTGGAGGTGATCCCCAGTGATGCATCCCAGCATCCTGTTGGCCTTGGCTGCTGCCCTCCTACAAGTCTCACAGTTGTTCATCTTGACATCCACCACCACCCCAGGTTCTCTCAGCCATCGAGACTTGTAGCATTCCCCAAGGGTGTACACTTGGCCGGGTTCTGGCCCCAGGTGGAGTACGCACATTTCCCTGCATTGAACCTCAGCTTCCACTTTCTAGATCTATCTTTCCAGAGCCTCCAGGTCCCCTGTAGGCTACCTCCCTCCTCCTCATCCACCACCACCACCCAGTTTTGAGTCATCCATAAAGAGACTCATCTCACCCTGATTCCTGTCCTTCATGTCAGAGATGTAGGCGCTGAACAGAAGGGCCCAAGGACTGATCCTGTGGGACCCCACTAATGACCTTCCTTGGGATGAGACTATCCCACCAACTATGACCCTCTGGGTCCGGTCCTGGAGCCAATTGCCTATCCATCTGATCATCTGGTTCCCACCCCCATCTCTCCCCAGCTAATCCAACAGGCTCATCGAGGAACAGAGTCAAATGCCTTGCTGAAGTCTAGAAAGAGGACGTTCACTGGTCTACCCAGGTCCAAGGCACTAGTCACCCAGTCATAGAACTCCACCAGGTTTGTCTGACATGATTTCCGGATGAATCCATGCTGTCTATCATCCAGGCATCCTAACTTATCCAGGTCCCCAGCCTCCTCCTTGACAATGCCCTCCATCACCTTGCCCACCACTGATGTCAGGCTGACAGGCCTGTAGTTCCCTGTCACCTCCTTAATCCCCTTGTGGATAGGCACTATATGCGCCACCTTCCAGTCTTGGGGCACCCACCCCTGTCCTCAGAGAGATGGTGAAAAGCTCCACCAGAGGTTTCGCCAGGACATCTGCAAGTTCCTTCAGCACTCTGGGATGTAATTTATCTGGCCCCGGTGCTTTCTCCATCTTAAGGGAGCTGAGGGCTTCCTCACTCTCTCTGCTGTGGTTTCACTTCTGGTACCTCTTCTCCCTGCTTAGTCCTCCCCCACCTGCCAGTAATGCCTCCCCTCTCCCCAGACCTGCCGATCAGTAGGGTCCCCCTCCTCAGTATCTCTGTCTCCTCCCATGTATGATGCAGCACGCTCCATTTTCCTTGGTGAAAACTGAGGTGAAGTACCTTTTAGTACCTCAGCCTGCTCCCGGGTCTTTGCTGCCCATCTCTCCTGATTTAATCCTGCTAATCTGCCCTTCACCCTTCATTTTTCCCCAATGTATCTAAAGAACCCTTGTTCCCTCTCTAATTTCCCTGGCCAGGTTCTGCTCCTTCTTTGCTTTAGCTGCCCTCACCACCCTAGTGGCCCTTCTAGCCATCAGCTCATACTCCCTCGATCCCTTTCACTCCTTGAGCATTTGAATTGCTTATAGGCTGCCTCTTTCCCGCACGACCACCTCCTGGACCTCCTGGTCCACCAGCAGGGTTTTTGGGCCCACCGCATTTTCGCTTACTCTGCACAGGTGCTGGTAGCATCCTGCACCCTCTCCTGATGATTTCCCACCTACTATCAGCGTCCATGTCTGACCCAATCCCATCCAAATGCTCCTTAAGGATCCTTCCCATTTCCTTAAAATCCACCCCCCTGAAGTCGGTTACTTCCGTCTTTGTGCAGCCTTCTACCCCTCCTAGGTCCAGGCAGAACCAGACCGTGGCATGGTCACTCCCCGCAAATGGGTCCCTTACCTCCAGACCCAATCTGGTCACTGTCTGCCAGGACCACATCAGTACCCGCGCCTCCCTGGTCGGTTCCCTCACTTGCTGAGTTAGGAACACGTCTTGAAAGACATCCAACAACCTCTGTTCCCTGGTCACAGAGGATGTCATAGTCTCCCAGTCTGTTCCTGGCATGTTTAAGTCCCCCAACACCACCACCGTTCCTCTGCCCAGTCTTCAGTGTCTCCCAACATCTGCCACCTGACTGGCCTCCATCTCCTCCGCCAGGGCAGGGGGTCTATACACCACTCCTATTTTTACTCTCTTGCCCCACCTTATTATCAAGGTGACCCAAATCACCTCCACGGTTCCCTCCGCCTCCTCTACTCCCCCTATGACAATGCAGTTTTTGATCATCATTGCTACCCCTCCTCCCTTCCCTCCCCCTGTCCTTCCTGAACATAGTGTAACCCTCCAGGTTCAGTCCCAGTCATGTCCTGCAGTGGTCCAAGTCTCAGTGACCTCTGCCACATCCACTGCCCTCAGTTACATCGCCTGGAGCTCAGGCATTTTATTGCCCAAGCTCCTGGCATTTAGCAGGACTACCTTCCACCCTTTCCCTATAGTTCCATTTCCCCTGCTCGTGTTCCCATGGGGATTCTGTTTTCCCCTGGTCTGCACTTTGCCAGTCGGCCTTTTCCTGCAATCCTCCTGGTCCCCAGGGGGGTGGAGACAGAGTCCCTCCTTTATCGGCACCCCATTGACAGCCTTTTCTCCCATCCCACCCCTTCACAAGTTTAAACCCCACTTTTCACATCCTGCCCAAAATGTGTTTCCACCCATGTAGTGCACAATGGAGCAGTCGGTGTGCGAAATCAATGTATCAGACACAGTAAGAAAATCACAGTGATACTGTTCATTAGCAGAGGTTTTAAAATGGCAATGTTTAAAATTTGGTGAAAAAATTCCTAAAAATGACTGTTTTACGAGCGTGCATTGCACAGTTCCCACACACGCTCATAGGTTTGCTAATTTTCAGTATTTCCACTCCAGATTTTCAACATTGGCATTTTACCACACCTCCTTATGAGCAGTACAGCTGCTATTTTTCATATCCTGCCCAAAATGTGTTTCCGCCCATCTAGCACACAATGGCGCAGTCGGTGTGCAAAATCAATGCTTGGGACACATTAAGAAAATCACAGTGACACTGATCATGAGCAGAGGTCTTAAAATGGCTGTGTTGAAAATTTGGTGAAAAAGTTCCTTAAAATGACTGTTTTACGAGTGTGCGTTATGCAGTTCCTACGTCGCTCAAGTTTCAGTAATTTTCAATATTTTCACTCAGATTTTCAACATTGCCATTTTTACCACACCTCCTTATGAGCAGTACAGCTGTCATTTTTCACATCCTGCCCAAAACATGTTTCCGCCCATGTAGTGCACAATGGCGCAGTCAGTGTGCAAAATCAATGCATGGCACACAGTAAGATAATCACAGTGACACTGTTCATTAGCAGAGGTTTTAAAATGCCAGTGTGGACAATTTGGTGAAAAAATTCCTAACAGTGACTGTTTTACAAGCGTGCACTGCACAGTTCCCACGCACGCTCATAGGTTTGCGAATTTTCAATATTTCCACTCCAGATTTTCAACATTGCCATTTTACCACACTTCCTTATGAGCAGTACAGCTGTCATTTTCACATCCTGCCCAAAACGTTTCCGCCTCATGTAGCCTATAATGGGATAACAAAAGGTCATGTTGAAAATTTATTGTGCAAATACCAGCAATCGTACAGGGCATTAGGGTAAAGCACAATACATGCTAAACACCACTGCAAATACCTGCAAGTGAACGTTCGGCATTGACAAATGCTTGTTTTTAATATTTTTACTGCAGATTTGCAACATTGCCATTTTTTACACCTCCCCATGAACAGTACAGCTGTTATTTTTTACATCCTGTTCAGAATGTTTTTGCACTGTGAGCAATGCCTTAGTCGCTGTGCATAAGCAGCTTTCGGCTAACAAACTGATATTCCCCTTGTTCATGAGGTGGGGTACACAAAACCATGTTGAAAATTTGGAGTGAAATACCAACAAATGCCTGAGGTATTAGGGTTTCCAACTATAATGCCCAACCCTGTAGAGAATGACAGGCATCAGGGGTGTGACTTGGAATTCTTGCCTGTAATGCTCATACCATTCCACACCCTGCAGCCAGTGAGAGGCATCAAGGTATGCCTTGGACTCTTCAGCCCCAAAGTTCACCCCATTCTCCTATATCGCACCCATCTCACTGCGTTTCCTAATGAAATGGGGTGTGCATAAGGGTCAAAGACCCCAAGGAACACCGTGACACTTGCCAGTGTCTGCAGGGTGGGGTGTGGTGAAATGGCGTGGCTGTTATGCCTGATGACCCAAAGGCACACCCCAGTGCCTGTCACTCTCTGCAGGGTGGTGGTGGGGTTGGCTTCAGTTCAATACTTCACTGCCATTCCTATTACGCAGCTCTGTAACTTCTACACTACCACTGCCAGTGCCAGCAAGCAAACATTTGGCATTGACAAATGCTTGTTTTCTTTTTTTTCCAATTATTAACTTGTCCATTTTTTCCCCATTTTTTCACCCACCCTCAAGTCCTTGGTGTGAGTGCGCACATGTGGAGGCATACACGCATCACACACTGTGGGACGCCCTCCCTTCCAGTCACCAGTACCCACCTGTGCCAACACTGGACCTCCACCTGGAGGCAGCGGGAGGAGAGATGCCATTAGGCAGCTCAGTCAAGTTCCCGGTCTCTCCCCCATGCCAGCTCCCCAATGTCCCAAGGTTGTTCCTGAACCCTGGTCATCAGTGTAGCACAAGGTAAGGCATCCTTGCATCTCAGCCCTCAATGTCACCAGGCCGGATGATCTTACATTTTTTACCATTGAATTTCAGTTGCCACACCTCAGACCATCTTTCCAACTTCTCTAGGTCTTTTCTCATTCTTACCACTCACTCTGTGTATCAACCCTGTTGCAGATTTTTGTCATCAGAAAAGGCAAACCTTCCTCCGCCCTTCTGCAATGTTGTTGATAAAGACATTGATGGTACTCCACTGGTCACCATTTCCTTAGATTTAGTTCAATTTACTACTACCTCTGCCTTTTGTCCCTGAGCCAGTTAGTAGCTGAGTTCACCACCTTGTGGCCCAACCCCAGACTACTCAGCTTGTTGACCAGGCATCTATGTGGAACAATATGGAAGGCTTTGCAGAAGTCTAGGTAGGCAACATCCACTGCTCTCCCTTGATCCACAACCTTTGTCACCCAGTCAAAGAAATCAATTAGATTTGTTTGATAGGACCTTCCCACTTAGAATCCATGTTGCCTTTTATCCTGCACCCCCATGGATTCCAGGTGTTGCACAATTCGTTCCCTGAGTGTCTTCACAATCTTACCTACCACTGGTGTGAGACTTATAGAAACTGTATGTGTGGTTAGCCCTGACACTTAGCTGACTCCCTTCCTCATGCTACATAGAAACATAGGAACATAGACTTTGACTGCAGATAAGGACCACTTGGACCACTGAGGTTGCCCACATCCCTACCTATTGGATAAGCTGCAGAGTCCAGTTAACCAACAGCCTTACTTCCTGCAGCCCCCCACTAGAATTGCCTTATGTCTGTCCCATGCATGTTTGAATTCCTTCACTGTTTTAGACCCAACAACCTCCCCAGGAAGGCAGTTCCATGCATCCACCACTCTCTCCATGAAAAAAGATTTCCTCACATTACCACTGAGCTGTCCTCCCTCTATCTTTAAATTGTGCCCCCTTGTTCTTACACATCTCTTTTTCTGAAAGATGCTACTCTCCTGGACTTTGTTGATTCCCTAGAGGTACTTGAAAGTTTCTATCATGTCCCCCTGTCCCCCCTTTCATCAAGGGTGTACATATTAAGCTCTCTTAGTCTCTCTTCATATGATTTCTGATGCAGACCCTGCATTATTTTTGTTGCCCTCCTTTGGACTGCTTCCATCCTGTCTATCTCCTTGCATAAATGAGGTCTCCAAAACTGCACACAGTACTCCAGATGGGGTCTCACCAACTGTCTGTACAGAGGGATAACTACTTCCCTTTTTATGTTTCCTTGCATGCATGTGCCAGAAACATAGTGCGATGATCCAAAATGCAGTGCCGTACAGTTGAAAGGGAGAGCACCGCTTGAGTAAGCAGCGCTCCCCCTCCCCACACACACATGCGTGCGCACACACATTGCATGCTAATGCATTCTTACCTCTCCCACGCAAACACTGAATGGCTGACGGGGGTGCCCAATCCTCTGTCAGCTCTTCTGTTCCCCCCCACTGTCTGTATGGCCGATGGGGGTGCCCAATCCCCCGTCGGCTCTACTGTTCCCCCCAGACTATCGTGTGCCATGCTGGGAGCCTACCCCAGTGTGGCAACAGGTCCTATGGCTGACGAGGGTGCCTAATCCCCCATCAGCTCCACTGCCTCCCCAACAGCCTTTCAGCTGCCACACTGGGAGCCCACTCCAGCATGGCAAATGTCCCGCATAGTCAAAATAAAAAAAAAAAACTAAAAGAAAAAAATCTTCCCTCGCTGCTGCCTTCACCCCCTCTCCCACCTGCGCCCACCCACTGCGCACCCTGGCTCCCCACATCCCCACCTCACCCCATACTTACCTCTGGAGCTCAGCACGATGATCTTTGGTGGATCAGGAACACATCTGCACTCTTCAAAGCCGACCGCGAACTGAGGAAATGCCGGTAAGCTGTTTAATGGGATAGATAGGGTTTTTTCAACTTTGCTGCATATCTCAGGCATTTTTTTGAATTTTGGCACCAAATTTTCAACATGGGGTTTTTGGGACCCCTCATCATGAATTCTGTCACTGTCATGGCATTAATCAGGCCTGAAGTGTGATTTTGTGGTCACTACATGAAATCACCTTTCTGGACTGATTAACGAAATGACAGTGCCTGTGTTCATAAGATGGGCTCTCAAAAAGCCTATGTTGAAAATTTGGTGAACAAATTCTTAAAAATGACTGTTTTATGAGCGTGCATTGCACTGTTCCTACGCACGCTCATAGGTTCACAAATTTTCAATATTTTTGCTCCGGATTTTCAACATTGCCATTTGACCACACTTCCTTATGAGCAGTACAGCTGTCATTTTTCACATAGGTTCATAGGTAGAATACGAAGTCGAGGGACAGGCCCATTATAACTCCGCCACCCATTAACTTGGGTGGTAATGATATTTATAACCACCCATGTAATAGTCTAAATTACTTTTAAACATGTTGAAATTGTGACTATTCGCAACTTCCTGTGTCAGAGAGTTCCACACAGGGATTATTCTCTGTGTTATAAAAGCTTTCCTCTTACTTGTTTTTTCAGAAAATGTGTTGATTTTAATATCATGTAGAATTAAAGGGGTTACCCCACTCTAAGCATAGGGTTTCAAATAGAGTCTCGTCTCTTGTGGCTCAATAAATTAAACATAAATCACCTCTCACTGATGTATATTCCAATGAGCAAAGATTTAGTTTTTATGTTGCTTGCACACATGTGCAAGAAACATAGTGCCATCATCGGAGATTACGGAGGTGTGTCACCTCCTCCTCCAATTCAGTCAGTGAGCTGGCAGGCATGGCCCCTGTAAGCCAATGCATTTTGGAGCTGTCTATGACACGCTCCGAAATGCAGTGGCATACAGTTGAAAGGGGGAGCTACGCTTCAGTGAGCACCGATAAGCGTAGCTCCCCACCACACGCAGGTGTGCATGCCCCCACACATCCTGTGTAGCCCACGGGGTGCCCAATCCCCACCGGCTGAGCTGCTGTCATCCCCCCCGTAGCTGGTGCCACGCTGGGAGCCCATCCCAACGTGGCAATCAGTTCTTTGGCCGACGGGGGTGCCCAATCCCCCGTTGGCTGAATGGCCCCCCCATCCTTGTGCCATGCTGGGAGCCCACCCCAGCATGGAAAACGGTCCCACGACATCTTTTTTTTGTTTTAAACCTGTAAACAAAACGGTCCCAGCGTGTCTCCCGACCCCCCTCCCACAACCTGCACCCACCCACTGCGCACCCAGCCTCCCACACCCCTCACCCCATACTTACCTCCAGACTCCGGCGCGATGATCTTCGGTGGACCGGGAACATGTCTGCACTCTTCAAAGCCGACCGTGAACTGAGGAAATGCCGGTAAGCTGTATAATGGGCTCGATAGGAGGGGTTCAACTTTATTGCATATCTCAGGCATTTTTGCGAATTTTTGCACCAAATTTTCAACATGGGGTTTTTAGGATCCCTTCTCATGAATGATGTCACTGTCATGGCGTTATTTGGGCCCAAAGGGTGATTTCGCACAGTGACTGCACAGTGACTGTGAAATCACCCTTCAGGCCCAAATACCACCATGACAGTGACATCATTCATGAGAAGGGGTCCCAAAAACCACATGTTGAAAATTTGGTCCAAAAATTCCAAAAAATGACTGTTTTATGAGCGTGCGTTGCGCAGTTCCTATGCAGGCTCATAAGTTCACGAAATTTCAATATTTTCACTCCAGATTTTCAACATTGCCATTTTACCACACCTTCTTATGAGTAGTACAGCTGTCATTTTTCACATCTCACCCAAAATGTGTTTCTGCCCTTGTAGCGCAGAATGGCGCAGTCGATGTGCGAAATCAATGTATAGGACAAATTAAGAAAATCACAGTGACACTGTTCATGAGCAGAGGTCTTAAAATGGCTATGTTGAACATTTCATGAAAAATTTCCTAACAATGACTGTTTTATGAGCGTGCATTGCGCAGTTTCTACGCATGCTCGTAAGTTCGCAAATTTTCAATATTTGCACTCCAATGACTTCCAAATACCTAAACAGCACATAGGAGCAAGCAACATTCGGCATTGACAAATGCTTGTTTTAGCCTATCTTTATAAGGAAGCTGTTTAGAGTCTTAATATACTTTGTAAATCTACGTTGCACTCTTTCTCTAATTATCTTATCCTTTGTCAAAGTAGGTGCACAAACGGAAGAGCAATAATCACATTTTGATCTAATCAAACTACTGTATAATGGAATAAGCACATCTGCATCTCTACTCTTTAGATTTTTGAAAATACAATTTATTAAGTGATGAAATTTTTTAACTGTCAAATTATTGTGATCTGCAAATTTCAGATCATTACTTATAACAATACCCAAGTCTTTTTCAGAAGAGACTTTGATCAGTGGTACATTGTTTATTTCATAATGAGACATCGGGTTATTTTTACCAAAATGCATAAGTTTGCATTTAGTTATATTTAAGGATACGTTATTTTGAGTAGCCCATTTTGATATATTGTTTAAATTCATTTGGAGATTTTGTACAGAAGTAGAATTATTTACAATACAGCCCAATTTCGCATCTTCTGCATATTTATTAAGCCATACCCCGTTAAATGTTGACATACTGGAAATAACAATATTAAACAGAACAGGTCCCAGCACAGAACCCAGGGGCACTCCACTTCTTTATGAACAGTACAGCTGTCAGTTTTCACAACATGGCCGAAATGTGTTTTCACACTTTCATCACAGAAATGTGTGGTCACTGTGGGAAATCATTGTTCGGGACAGATAAAGAAATGCCTGTGTTGACAATCTGCAGTAAACAATTCCCAAACTAATTACATTACGGGTGCTCGTTGCACAGTTTCTACGTACGCTTATGACTTCACCATTTTTTTAAAATATTTTCACTGCAGGTTTTCAACATTGCCATTTTTTACACCTCCACATGAACAGTACAGCTGTCATTTTTCAGATCCTGTTCAGAATGTGTTTTTTGCACCTGTGGTGACAAATGTCGAAGTCACTGTGCAAAAGCAGCTTTCGGCTAACAAACTGATATTGCCACTGTTCATAAGGTGGGGGTCACAAAAAACTCATGTTGAAAATTTGGAGTGAAAATACCAATGAATACTTGAGGCATTAGGGTTTCTGACCATAACACCCCACCCTGTAGAGAATGACAGGCATCAGGGCTGTGACTTGGGATTCTTGCCTGCAATGGTCATACCATTCCACCCTCCCCACACCCTGCAGCCACTGAGAGGCATCAAGGTGTGCCTTGGACTCTTTGGCCCCAAAGTTCACCCCATCCTCCTATACCGCACCCATCTCACAATATATCCTGATGGAATGGGGTGCGCATAAGGGCCAAAGACCCCAAGGCACACCGTGACACTTGTCGGTGTCTGCACGGTAGGGTGTGGTGAAATGGCGTGGCCGTTATGCCTGATGACCCAAAGGCACACCCCAATGCCTGTCACTCTCTGCAGGGCGGTGGTGGGGTTGGCTTCAGTTCAATACTTCACTGCCATTCCTATTATGCAGCTCTGTAACTCCTGCACTACCAATGCCAATGCCAGCAAGCAAACATTCGGCATTGACAAATACTTGTTCTACTTGTGATGCCCCTTCCTGTGCATCCCAGTATCTCCCTGGCTCTCCTTACTGACTTTTCATATTGCTTATCCACCTTTAGATCATCTGATATGACTACTCCCAGGTCCTTTTCTATTTTTGTTGTTATTAGTACCTCCCCTGCTATTGTGTACTCTTCTCCTGGGATTTTATTTCCCAGGTGCATTACTTTGCACTTCTTTGCATTGAATCTAAGTTGCCATATGTCTGACCATTCTGACCAGCAGTGTCAGAGGCTCAGCAGGTAGCACACTTGCCTCTGAAGCCGGGAGATCAGAGGGCTGTGGGTTCAGCTCCCACATCTGGCACTTTGGTTAATATCTCAGTACTGACACTGTAGTGCAGCATGAGAGGGGTGCTACACTTCTGAGGTGCCGTCTTTCGAATGAGACATTAAACTGAAGTCCCATCTGCCTGGATTGGTGATGGTTCAGATGGATGTTAAAGATCCCTTGGCACTTATCGAAAAGAGTAGGGGAACTTCCCCGGTGTCCTGGCCAAATTTCCCTCGTTCACTAAAAATACCACCAACAGCTTAATCTGGTTCAAGATCAGATGGCATTCATCTGTATCCCCCTTCCCTGGGTCATGCCTGAAAATAGGTAGGATTTGTCTAGTGCACTTACCCGGTCAACAAAAACTAGATGAAATAAAATAAATAAAATAAAAATTCCTCCAACCTTGCCAAGTCTCTTCTCATCCTTTCTACCCCTCTTGTGTATCAACTCTGTTACAGATCTTTGTCTTCTGCAAAGAGGCATACCTTTCCCTCCAGCCCCTCTACAATGTCACCTATAAAGATGTTAAAGAGGACTGGACCCAGTACTGAGCCCTGAGGCGCTCCACTAGTAACCCCCCTTTCTTTGGAATGTGTTCCATTCACTGTTACCTTCTGTGTCCTGTTGTGCAGCCAGTTTGCTACCCAGGCTACAACCCTGGGACCCACTCCCAGACTGGCTAACTTGACTATTAATCTTTTGTGCGGGACTGTGTCAAATCCCTTGCTAAAGTCTAGGTAGGCCATATCCACAGCCCCTCCCTGGTCTATTACTTTGGTCACCCAGTCAAAGAAATCAATTAGATTCGTGTGACATGAGCTTCCTGCTGTAAATCCATGCTACTTTGGGTCCTGTGCCCTGCTGACCTCTAGGTACTCAACAGTTCTTTCTTTCACAAGTGATTCCATCATTTTCCCTACCACTGAGGTCAAACTTACAGGTCTGTAGTTCTCTGCTTCTGCCTTGCTCCCACTTTTGTGAAGGGGAATCACATCTGCCCTCCTCCAGTCCTCAGGTACCATCCCATCCTCCCATCCCATGATTTGTTAAAAAGTGTGGTCAGTGATGTCACTAGGTCCTCCCTTAGTTCTTTTAGGATTCTGGGGTGAATTATGTCAGGACCCATTGCTTTGTCCACCTTGAGTTTTAAGAGTTCTTTCAGGACTCTTTCTTCTGTAAATGGACTGGTGTCAACCCCACTACCCAGAGTGCTTCTATTGTCTGGTTTAGATAACTCCTCCTCATCTTCTTTTGTGAATACTGAGCAAAAGTATTCATTCAGTACTTCTGCCTTTTCACCATCTCCCTCTGCCCACCTATACGCTCCTTTATTAATCTTCACTATTCCTCCCTTAGCCTTTCCAGGTAGGCAACATCCACTGTTCTGTCTTGATCCACAACTTACTGGCCTGCAGTTCTCTGCATCCTCTTTGCTGCCACTCTTGTGAAGAGGGACCACATGTGCCCTTCTCCAGTCATCAGGGACTGTGCCAGTGTTTAGGGACTGTGAACAGGGTGGCAGTAGGACTACCAGCTGCATTCTTAATTCTTTCAGGATCCTAGTATGTATGTATGCCATCCAGACTTATACCTTTGTCCACTTTTAGTTTCTAAGCTCTTTTAGTACCGTCTCCTCTGTAAAAACACTTCCCAGCTTTTAACAATTTAATAAAAACCCTAACTGATGCATTAACATCTTTTTTTGCAATTAATTACCCTTTTTGAGATAGTTTAACATTATCCTTATTTAACTGTGGAGTACAGGGTCCAAAGTTATGTGCGTGATTAGAATAAATTCAACAGATGCATGTAACTTAGGCGTTTTCAGGAATTTCTCACCAAATTTTCAGCATGGCCATTTTAGGGACCCCACATCATGAACACTGACACTGTCATTTTGTTAATCTGTCCCGAATGTTGATTTTGCAAAGTGACCACACCAGTCTGTGCAAAACAGGTGTGAAAACATGTTTTGGTCAGGATGTGAAAAATGACAGCTGCCTACCGTTCATGAGGAGGTGTTAAAAAGGCAATGTTGAAATATGGAGTAAAAATATGAAAAATTGTCAAAGTTACACATGGTGTAGAACCTGAGCAACACAAGTTTATAATGTGGTCACTTTTTGGTGTTATTTCACCAAATTTTCAACATGGGCTTTTTGATACCTACCCTCATGAACACTGGCATTGTCATTTCATCAATCTGTCCTGAAAGTTGATTTTGCATAGCAACTGTGCCAGTCTGTGCCACACGTACAAAAACATGTTTTGGACAGGAGTTGAAAAATGACAGCTATACTTGTCTTGAGGAGGTCTGAAACAACAGCAATGTTGAAACTCTGGAGAAGAATATAAAAAAAAATATTGAAGTTACAAGGATATGTAGAATCTGCACATTGAACGTTCGTATTAAGTAATTTTTGAGAATTTTTGCACCCATATTTTCAACATTGGGTTCTTGGGGCCCCACTTCATGAACACTGGCACTGTCATTTTGTTAATTGGTCCCAAAAGGCTATACTGCAAAGCGACCATGAAACCACATTTTGGGACCAATCAACAAGATGACAGTGACAGTGTTCATGAGGCAGGGTCTCAAGGACCCCATCTTGCCAGCCCTGTGGCACAGGGGGCTGAGGCACAGGATGCCTTACCTCAAACCATGCTGGTGACCCAGGTTCGAGTGCAGACTCAGGTTGTTGGAGGTTCGGCAGGGAAGGAAAGGATTGAGCATCCAGAGGAAAGCTCTCCTTTCCTGGCAAGGAGAGGGGGGTAGAAGTTCCTGCTGTCTGGTGACCCCCAGTGAAGACTGGGGGTGTAGCAACAGTCGGGATCTCCAGTAAGGGGATTGTCCATGGCAGTGATCCTGTGAATGTACGTGGGGGAATGCATGTCTCTTGTTGATGCACATTGCACTGCCAAGCCTATGGGGGGACAAGGAAAGTGGAAAATTCCCAGTAGCCTTGTAGGCAAAGTTGGGTCATGTGGGATGGCCCCCATGTAGTTGTAGGTCCTGCTGACCAACAATTGTCTCTCTCTCTCCACTCCCTGGTCACGCTACTAGACTATAGATAGAGTGCCAATAGGAGTGGATGGTCCCACCCTGGGGGGGCTCAGAGCTGGGGGGGCTGGATGGCCAGAGGAGAGGAGGGAGATGGGCCCAAGTCAGGAGTCAGTCAGAGGGCTTCAGTAGTTCAAGAGAAGGCTGTAACCTGAGTGACCACACTGGAGAGACACCAGGATTCCAATAAGTAGGGGCCATAAAGAAAGTTGGGAAAAAAAAGAAACCCATGTTGAAAATTTGGGGTCAGAATTTCTAAAACTGGCTCAGATAACATCAGTTAAAAACCCCAATGACTGCCATTATACAGCTTACCTTGATTCCTTCAGTTTGTGGGTCACCTTTGAAAAGTGCATACATGTCCTGGTCCAGAGAAAGATCACAGCCACTGACCTCTGGAGGTTAGTATGGGGAAAGGGGGTAAGGGTAGGTAGGTGTGCAAAGGGATGATAGGGATGGGGAGGGTGATGAAGGGAGATGATGAGGGATAGTATTCTTTTTCCAGGTTTAATACAAAAAAAAAACGTTGGGGACTGTTTTCTTTTTTTTTACAGATACATAATACATTTGGGGACACTGGGAGTGGGCGACCCAGTGTCCCACATTGTCAGAGGGAGGGGAGCTACTGTCAACATGGAGATTGGGCACCCTGCTGCCAGCAAACATAACAGGAGAGAAAATGGCAACACTGCTGTGGGGGGGTGGATATAGTAGGAACACTGAGAGTGGGATCCCCAGTGTTCTTCAATAATACAGCAGATTTATACACAACTGGGGACACCTGGGAGTAAACTACCCAGTGTCCCACACTGAGGGGGATAGGAGACTACTGCCGACACTAGGATTGGGCACCCCAGTGTTCCACAATAATACAGCAGATTTATACACAACTGGGGACACTGGGAGTGAACTATCCAGTGTCCCATACTGAGGGGGATGGGGGGATACTGCCGACACTAGGATTGGGTACCCCACTGCCAGCAAACACAACAGGGGGAAAATGGCAACACTGCTGTGGGGGGATATACTAGGAACACTGAGAGTGGGCTCCCCAATGTTCTACAATAATATGGGAGATTAATACACAACTAGGGACACTGGGAGCAAGCTACCTTGTGCCCCACACTGAGGGGGGTGGAGGGCTGCTGTGGACAGTAGGATTGGGTACCCCAGAATTCCACAATAATATGGGAGATTTATACACAACTGGGGACACTGGGAATAAACTACCCAGTGTCCCACACAGAGGGGGAAGGGGGGGCTACTGCCGATACTAAGATTGGGCACCCCAGTGTTCCAGAATAATAAGGGAGATGTTTACACAACTGGGGACACTGGGAGTGAAATACCCAGTATCCCACACTGAGGGGGATGGGGGGCTGCTGCAGACACTAGGACTGGGAACGCCACTGCCAGGAAACACAGCAGGGGAAATGGCAACACTGCTGTGGGGGGATATACTAGGAACACTGAGAGAGGGTTTCCAGAGCTCTACAATAATACAGGGAATTATACACAACTGGGGACACTGGAATAAACTACCCAGTGTCCCACACTGAGGAAGAAGGGGCTACTGCTAATACTAAGATTGGGCACCCCAGAGTTCCACAATAATATGGGAGATGTATACACAACTGGGGACACTGGGAGTGAAATACCCAGTATCCCACACTGAGGGAGATGGGGGGCTGCTGCCTACACTAGAACTGGGCATGTCACTGCCAGGAAACACAACAGGGGGAAATGGCAACACTGCTGTGGGGGGAGATATACTAGGAACACTGAGAGAGGTTTTCCCAGTGCTCTACAATAATACAGGAGATTTATACACATCTGGGGACACTGGGAGTAAATTACCCATTGTCCCACACTGAGGTGGAAGGGGGGCTTCTGCCAACACTAGGATTGGGTACCCCGCTGCCAGCAAACATAATGGGGAAAATGGCAACACTGCTGTGGGGAGATATACTAGGAACAATGTGGTGGGCTCCCAATGTTCTATAATAATATGGGAGAGTAATACACAACTGGGGACACTGGGAGTGGGCTACCTTGTGTCCCACACTGAGGGGGATGGGGGGCTGCTGCCGACACTAGGACTAGGCACGCCTGCCAGGAAACATAACAGGGGGGAATGGCAACACTGCTGTGGAGGGGATATACTAGGAACACTGAGAGAGGGTTTCCCAGTGCTCTACAATAATACAGAAGATTTATACACAACTGGGGACACTGGGACTAAATTACCCACTGTCCCACACTGAGGGGGAAGGAAGGCTACTGCCAACACTAGGACTGGGCACCCCAGTGTTCCACAATAATACAGGAGATTTACACAACTGGGGACACTGGGGTGAGCTCACAGTGACCCACACTGAGGGGAGGGGGCTCTGCCAACTCTAGGACTGGGCACCCAGTGTTCCACAATAATATGGGAGATGTACACAAATGGGGACACTGGGAGTGAAATACCCAGTATCCCACACTGAGGGGGATGAGGGGCCGCTGCCAACACTAGGACTGGGAACGCCGCTGCCAGGAAACACAACAGGGGGAAATGGCAACACTGCTGTGGGGGGATATACTAGAAACACTGAGAGAGGGATCCCCAGTGTTCCACAATAATATGGGAGTTTTATACACAATTGGGTACACTGGGAGTGTGCTACCCAGTGTCCCACACTGAGAGGGATGAGGGGCTACTGCTGACACTAGGCCTCAGCACCCCACTGCCAGCAAACATAACAGGGGGAAATGGCAACACTGCTGTGGGGTGAGATATATTAGGAACACTGTGAGTGGGCTCCCCAGTGTTCTACAACATGGGAGATTTATACACAACTAGGGACATCGGGACTAAACTACCCAGTGTCCCACACTGAGGGGGAAGGGGGACTAGTGCAGAATGCAGCTGCCAGGTTGCTGACAGGTCAGTCGAAATACTGCCATGTCACCACGGTGTTGTGGGAACTGCACTGGCTGCCAGTTCAAAGAAGGGTGCTCTTCAAGGTGGGCTTGCTCACCTGTAAGGCCCTACACAGACTGGGCCCTTGTTACCTGGCTGACCTTCTTACACCTGCTGCCTCAGTTCATCCCCTCCGGTCTTCATCGAGAGGCCTCCTGACGATTCCCAGGAAAAGTCTAAAAACTGCCTGTGATCGAGCTTTCAGTGTCACTGGTCCTGTCTTGTGGAATTACACTCACTTTTGGTGAGGTGACCCCATCAGTGGAGGTTTTAAGTCCCACCTGAAGTTTGATTTGTTTAATCAGGCCTTCTCAGACTTTGTTTGGCACTAGTGTTATCAGTCCTTTTAAAATTAAGAGGTTTTTATATAGTTATGAGGCTACATTTTGTATTTTGTATGTGTCAATCAAATTCTGTGTGTTTTCGGCACCCAGAGCCTCTGGGATTGGGTGCCAGAAAAACAAAATTTGCCTTACCTCGCCTACTGCCGACAATAGGATTGGGCACTACAGTATTTCACAATATTACTGGAGATTTATACACAACTGGGGATACTAAGAGTAAACTACCCAGTGCCCCACACTGAGTGGGAAGAGGGACAACTGCTGACACTAGGATTGGGCACCCCAGGGTTCCACAATAATACTAGAGATTTATACACAACTGGGGACACTGGGAGTGAACTACCCAGTGACCCATATTGAGGGGGAAGGGGGGCTACTGCCAACACTAGGATTGAGCACCCCAGTGTTCCACAATAATACATGAGATTTATACACAACTGGGGACACTGGGAGTGAGCTACCTAGAGATCCACACTGAGGGGGATGAGGGGCTACAGCCGACACTAGGACTGGGCACCCCGTTGCCAGCAAACATACCAGGGGGAAAATGGCAACACTGCTGTGGGGGGATATACTAGGAACACTGAGGGTGGGATCCCCAGTGTTCCACAATAATACAGGAGTTTTATACACAATTGAGGACACTGGGAGTGTGCTACCCAGCATCCCACACTAAAGGGATGGGGTCTAGTGCTGACACTAGACTGGGCACCCCACTGTCAGCAAACATAACAGGGGGAAATGGCAACACTGCTTTTGGGGGAATATACTAGGAACACTAAGAGTGGGCTCCCCAGTGTTCTACAATAATACAGGATATTTAAACACAACTGGGGACACTGGGAGTAAACTACCCAGTGGAAGGAGGACTACCGCCAACACTGGGATTGGGCACCCCAGTGATTCACAATAATACAGGAGATTTATACACAACTGGGGACACTGAGAGTGAGCTACCCAGTGACCCACACTGAGGGGGATGGGGGGCTACTGCCAACACTAGGATTGGGCACCCCACTGCCACAAAACAAAACAGGGGCAAAATTGGCAACACTGCTGTGGGGGATATACTAGAAACACTGAGAGTGGGCTCCCTAGTGTTCTACAATAATACAGGAGATTTAAACACAACTGGGGACACTGGGCGTAAACTACCCAGTGTCCCACACTGAGGGGGATCGGGGGCTACTGCCAACACTGGGATCAGGCACCACAGTGTTCCACAGTAATACTGGAGATTTATACACAACTGGGAGTGAACTACGCTGTGCACCACACTGAGGGGGATGGGGGCTACTGCCAACTCTAGAATTGGGTACCCTGCTGCCAGCAAACATAACAGGGGAAATGGCAACACCACTGTGGGGGGATATACTAGGAACACTGAGAGTGGTCTCCCCAGTGTTCTACAATAATACAGGAGATTTAAACACAACTGGGGACACTGGGCGTAAACTACCCAGTGTCCCACACTGAGGGGGGGGATCGGGCTACTGCTACAACACTGGGATCAGGCACCACAGTGTTCCACAGTAATACTGGAGATTTATACACAACTGGGAGTGAACTACGCTGTGCACCACACTGAGGGGGATGGGGGCTACTGCCAACTCTAGAATTGGGTACCCTGCTGCCAGCAAACATAACGGGGGAAATGGCAACACCACTGTGGGGGGATATACTAGGAACACTGAGAGTGGTCTCCCCAGTGTTCTACAATAATGAAGGAGATTGATACACAACTGGGGACAGTGGGAGTGAGCTACCCAGTGTCCCACACTGAGGGGGATGGAGAGCTCCTGCCACACTACAATTGGGCACCCCAGTGTCCCACACTGAGGGTGATTGGGGGGACTACTGCCAATGTTAGGATTGGGCACCCCAGTGTTCCACAACAATATGGGAGATTTTTACACAACTGGGGACACTGGACATGGGTTTCCCAGTGCCCCACACTGAGGGGGATGGGGGCTACTGCTGACACCGGGGTTAGAAACCCTGCTGTCGGCAGTGAATAAAATAATTAATAACAAAATTCCTCAGCCCTCTCCCCTTAGGAGATGTAAAAGGGGAAAATCAACATTATTAGGTAAACATGTGGTGTTTACCTAATAGGGCTGAGGAATCCAATTCTGGGGTCTGTTTCCAAAATGAGCAAGGGCTATTGATTGCAAATCTCACCCACCCTCGTATCATCACATGAGCAAGGTAGCATCAGGACTTTGCCACAATTTGAAGCACACTACCACCTGGAACACATATTTTGGGACCACATGGCAAAAGAAATAATGACAGAGACATGTTCTCAGGGTTACTAGGTAAACACAACTGTTAGTGTTTACCTAAGAGCAGTACTGTTTTAAATATTCAAATTTTCCACCCTCACTAATGGAAAACAGGATGATGGAAATGGGAACTGAAAACTGAAACTGCGAACAGTAAAGTGCAAATGGTAAATGGCATTTACCATTCAAACAGTACATTGCGACTAGTAAATGACATTTACCTCTTGCACTTTACTGTTCGAACAGTAAAAGTTATTTACTGTTTGAACAGCCTGTTGTGCATCTTTCACAAAAATCATAATAATTCAAAAATGATAATATATTTTTAAACCAAACCATCTACTGGCACACACTTGGCACCCACTCCTTCATCCCTGAAAATATCAGAGGCAAACTTAATTCTGTGCGTGTTGTCACTAGAGCAAAACATTCCATGTTCTCCTGTGGGAAAACATTCCATGTTCTCCTGTGGGAAAAACATTCCATGCTCTCCTATGGGAAAAATATTCCATGTTCTCCTGTGGGGAAAAACATTCTATGTTCTCCTGTGGGAAAAAACATTCCATGTTCTCCTGTGGGGAAAACATTCCATGTTATCCTGTGGGGGAAACATTCCATGTTCTCCTGTGGGGAAATACATTCCATGTTATCCTGTGGGAAAAAAATGTTTTTTTGTGTGTTTTTGACCACTTTATATCTCCCAAACTCTAAAAGCTGCCATCATGAAACTTTCCACATCTTGTGACACTGATCACATGACACCACATTCCAATTTTTGGATTATTTGTTTGTATAATGACAAACTTCTTAAGCTGCAAAAACTGAGATTTAACTTTGAAAGGATGTACCAATCCTAACTAGAAGGGCAGTATAGTATATGGTGGAACACTGTTCCGCATGAAAATCCATGCCTGGAACAGCGTTGTTGTGCTGCACATGCTACGTCATGATCTTGTTGTGCTGCACCCAGTACATCACCAGTGCAGTACAACAAGATCAAATGCATTCGCACATATGCAGTTGAGCGACCAACGGGGACACGGAAGTAAGCACACTGCTACCGATGCCGAAATAAGCCTTATTTTTTCTTGTACACTTGTTTGGGGGATCACAGAGGGCTGATTATGTTAACCATACACTATAAAGATTGTGTATGAGCAATTATACACAGACAAGGCAGCAGAAAGATCTTGAGGTTTCTGTGGTAACGGACCTCTCAAGCTGCGCTCTCAAGGTCTCTGGATACCACAGAAACCTCTCGACCACAACTGCCTTGTTGTGTATGATTGCTCTTATACAATCCTCTATATTGTGCCCTGATAATGTGATCCTAGCAAGGCCTATATGTTCTTCCTATAGGATCTTCGGGCAGGAACGAGCATATGTCCCTCTAACCTGTCCGCCATACTTTTCAACAGCTGTAACCCCAGCTCCCTCCCTCCAGGAGATACTTAACTTATCTAATCTACATTTACACTTGTAAATTGACACTTGTAACTATCATCTCATAATGTGTTCCAGATTTGTACCACCCTCTGTGTGAAGCATGTTCCTCTCTTTTCTGTGTTATAAGTACACCGTAGTAATTGGAACATATTCCCTCTAGTTCTTTACCCCTTCTCTTTGAATTCAAGATAAAACATTCTCTTATATTGTCATTTTATATTTTCTTCTACACAGCTGTCAAGTTGCCTCTCAGTCTCCTCATTTCTAAATGAAACTGTCCTCGTCTGTTTAATCTGCTTGGGCAGACAGGGCCGAGTGGATTGGGGAGTTGACCAGACAGCGTGCAGTGTGCTTAGGCTCTATGCTGGGCAAGTTGATGGGCCTGCTCAAAGGAGATTGCCATAGCTGCTGGGTAGTTATCTTCTGGTGGCTGGCTCCTGCAAGAAAAGGCCTTTAAGCCATGGATGTGGATTTTATTGGACTGTTTTCTATCACAAAACTCATTTTTGACTCTGAAGTTATGAATTGGCTGTGAACTTTGTCATTTCGGACAGTGAGTGTCCCTACTTTGGTACTCTCCAGTGATGAGAGAACCTGGGGGTCCAGATTTTCTCTTACTGTACTCTTGCATGTTTATTGTAAGATAACTTCTGGATTTTAACTGCTTTCCATTCATTGTGAGCAGATTATTGGACTCGTAATTTTGGGAGTTGAAAGTGCTTTGGCTTTCATTTCTCCCAAGCAGTGAGAGGGCTTGAGGGGTTCAAACTTTGCTGGTATTTGCCCAGGGGAAGTGAGAGCCTCCTGAGCTAGTTGTCGTATTGGGTTCTTTATGATTCGAGTTTTGGATTGTTGGTTATTAAGTTCTGTTTTAGATTTCATTTGTTTATTTAAGCTTGTGTGGAATGTGTTGTTTGTCTGCCCCCACGGTTGTGCGCTACTCACCCTCTGCCCTTCACACCCTCCATCCCTTTTCTCCCCCACTTGAATTTGGTGTCTACCAGCGCTGTAGAGCACTTAGTATTGCTCATAAGAGAAGGAGGTGGGCGGAGGGTGGTGAACAGCGAAGGGTGAGTGAGCAGGGTTATTCTATTGGGGTGATGGGAGTCAGGAGACACCCTGGGGTGAAATGGAATTCAGAATGTGGTCCCCCATGTCTGGTTTCTATACCCAAGGGCACGACTGAATTAAGTCAGCCGGGGGTTCGGGAGGCACAAGGTGTTCGTCCAACTCGGGCGGTGTTATGCAATGCCAGGTTGGTCAAAAACAAGACAGCAATTATTGCTGGTCTTGTGGAAATGGTGGTTCTGGCTTGCATTACCAAGACCTGGCTGGATGAAACTTCTGGCCCCATCCTGGAGGCCTTAGTTCCAGCTGGGTACTTGGTTAAACACTGCCCAATATTGGACCGTGGGGGGTCGTGGTCTGTTTTAAGACTGAACTTAACCTCACGAGTGTATTGGTTAGGGAGACTAAGATATTCCAATGTGCCATTGTAGCAGGTGAAGGTTGCCGGATCATTCTCGTTTATCATCCACTCGGTAATGAAAATCATTTCCTTCAGGAATTGGTAGACTTCATTGTCGACATGGCATTTGAGTCACCCAGACTGATGGTTCTGGGTGACTTCAATGCCTGGGTCAACGATGAACTCTCGCAATTTGGACAACAATTCCTCCAGTTAATAACTTATCTGGGCCTGACACAGGTAGTTACCTCTGCTACTCATAAACACGGTCATTCCCTTGACTTAGTCTTTCTCCTAGGGATCATAGCTTCTGACTTGGAGGTGGATCCAGTTGGTTGGTCTGATCACTGCAACATGGGATTTAGTTTTTATACCCCCTGGTAGGCCGATCCCTACTGAGATGGTCAGGTACCGCCCTTTACGAGATATAAGTTCTCAGAGCCTAATGGCAGTTCTTGACCTATCGCCCTCCTCATTTTCCAGCAGTGATCCTGAGATTCTTGTGGCGGCCTATAATTCTGCCGTCTCGACAGCTTTGGATTCCATTGCCCCATCCGAGTTCACCCTCTCTCCCTTCGCCCTCCTCAATCTCCCTGGTTTGATAGGGCATTGAAGGAGTTGCGGAGATTAGGTCGAAGGTTAAAGCTTTGCTGGCGGAAGTCCACCTTTGATGCTGGCCGCCTTAGATTGTTGGACCATTATAAAGTCTATTAATCTGCAATCTCCTGTAAGAAGGCAGAATTCCTGTCCAGGGAGATTGCAGCTGCCCAGAATTGACCAGCTCAGCTTTTCATATGGTGGACAGACTGTGCAACCCAGCCTGTCTACAGGTATGGAAAGCTTTTATGTAAGTGGGAGTGATGAGATTGCTCGATTCTTTAAAAAATAAGGTGGTCGTGCATCAGGGTGGGACTCGATCGGCACACTTCATGGGCATTGCTATTCATCAGTATGAGGTTACTACACCTCGATTTTCTTGGAGTACCTTTAGCCATCCGAGTTCATGGATGTCATGTGGATCATCCAGAGCATTTGCCCTACATGCTGTAGTTTGGATCCTGGACCTACTTCTCTAATTTTGGGATGTATTGATGTTATCGGTCCAGTCCTAGCATGGATTGTCTGGTGCTCCTTGGAGTCTGGAGAGTTCTCTAGTTCTCTGAAAGAGGCGGTGGTGACACCTCTCTTGAAGAAAGCTTCCTTGGTCCCAGGCTGCCATGCAAACTACAGACCTATCTCTAACATTCCTTTTATAGGGAAGGTTATTGAGAAAGTGGTGACTGCGCAACTTGAAGATCATTTCACCATCCATGACATCTATGAACCATTCCAGTCTGGTTTTTGTAAGAGACACAGCACAGAAACAGCACTGGTTCGGGCACTCAATGATCTCCTGATGGCTAGAGATTTGAAGAACCACTTCATCTTGGTTCTTCTAGACCTCTCTTCAGCTTTTGACACTGTGGACCATGAGGTGTTGTTGGTCCATCTGAGGTTCATCTGTGGACTGTCAGGAACAGTTCTCAGGTGGTTTACATCTTTCCTCATGGGTAGAACTCAGAGTGGTGTCTGGGATTTATTCCTCAGACCTACTTCTCTGTCATGTGGAGTCCTCAGGGTTTGGACCTCTCACCCATGTTGTTTGTGGTAGTATACTGCCCTCAGAGTCATTGTAAGAAGGTATGGGCTGAGTTTCACTGCTATGTAGATGACACCCAGCTCTACCTATCTTTGCACTTGACCAAAATGGGGCTGTATCGGTTTAATAATTGTCTGGAAGAAACCAAGACTGGATGGATTCAGTTAGCTAAAGTTGAACCCAGACAAAACTGAGGTGTTGGTTGTGGATCCAGGTCATCAGATGGGGGGTTGGGGGAGACTGCCACCTCAGGAATTTTTCTCAATGGCGCCTCACTCCTGATCTCTGAACAGGTGCGTAATCTGGGCGGAAATTTTGATGAAGGGATGACCTTGCATTCACAGGTGTCGGCTGTCATCAGAATTTCCTTTTACCATCTTAGGAATATCATCAAGATTAGGCATCTGATTCCGTCCGATGACCTTCCGACATTGATCCATGCCTTCGTTTCCTTGTGCTTAGATTACTGCAACTCCCTTTACCTAGGGCTTCCTGGGGTAGAAATCCACCGCCTGCAGCAAGTGCAGAGTGCATCAGCCCGGCATTTGATGGAATCTTCTCAATCTTGCCATATTTTGCAGGTGCTTATATGAACTGCACTGGCTGCCAGTACAGTGGTGGATCACCTATAAATTCGGCTTGCTGACTTATAAAGCCCTACTCGGACAGGGCCTGGACTACCTGAAAGAGCTGTTGATTCCTACCAGCCTGGTCGACACTCTGCTCAGACGGTGAGGGTTGCTAGAGGTTCCAAGGGTATGCTTAAAATCTCTAGGGCAAGAACTTTTGAATTTACTGCCCCTTTGGAACTCTCTACCCCCAGATTCAGGAGTGCGTAATCGGGAGGCATTCAAACAAGCATTAAAAACATCTGTAGCTTCAAGTTTTTAATAATTGAATTTTGTTTATTTTAAGGTATCTGTATGATTTTATTGAATATGTTATATTTTGTACTGTTATTGTTAGTTTTAATAAGGTGAGGCCTGGTTCTGGATAGGCGCCATACAAATAAATTTTATTATTATTATATGATAGACCTTCCATCCTACTTTATTTGAATGTTTCAGTTATCAGTGACTGATAAGGGATGATGACAATGCCTGGAGCAAACTGTCGCTGGCACCCTGTCTAGTGGCACCGCTACTGCACTACAACAACACAGTTCTAAGGATGGAGTTTCAGCCAGTGCAGAGTTCTACCATGCAATATACAGATCATAATGTCTGAGTAACAAAGGTTAACCACAATGTAATCACCTCAAGCAGTTGTCAGGACAACTAAGTAAGCCTCAAGAGTGCAGTTCGAGAGGTTTACAGTTGTTATGGCAACCGCGAGTGATGATTACATACATGGTGGACCACTGTTACTCAGGTATTGTATTTTATAATTATGGAAAAACTGGCCACTGTGGGTAAAAGTAAGTTCTTTTCAAAGTGCGTTTGTTCTCCTGCTCGTCGATGAATGCCTTCTGGTTTGAATGTTCAGGAATGGAAGTGCTGAATTTAGCCATTGTGATCTATACTGCAGCAGTCTGTAACTGTCTGAATGGAATGTCTGTGTTTTGAATGAATGTCCAAGCAGCAGATCACCTTTCCTTTCCAAGAATGGTGACAGGTGGTGACATTCTGTCCTGTAATCCCATCGTTATGACCTAGTTAAGCAAGGTTTACAGCATACTGATGTCATAATGATGGGATTATCAGGATATAATAACTGGTCAGCAATTTCTCTCAATGTACTGACCTGGTTGATATTTTCTATAACAACCAGCTGGTTGTTGTGACATTCATGAGCCATGCCAGCCAAATTATGCTGCTGCCTCATGGCCAACATTCTGTACGTGGGCAGGGCCAAACAGTCTCACAAACTGCTGGAGAAAAATTGCTGGTCTGCTATTATAAACAAGCATTTGTCAATACTGAATGTTTGCTTGCTGGCATTGGCAGTGGTAGTGTAGAAGTTACAGAGCTGCGTAATAGGAATGGCAGTGAAGTATTGAACTCAAGCCAACCCCACCACCACCCTGCAGAGAGTGACAGGCATTGGGTGTGCCTTTGGGTCATCAGACATAATGGCCATGCCATTTCACCCCACCCCACCCTGCAGACACTGACAAGTGTCACAGTGTTCCTTGGGGTTTTTGGCCCTTATGCACACCCATTTCATTAGGAAATACGGTGAGATGGGTGCAATATAGCAGAATGAGTAAACCTTGGGGCCGAACAGTCCAAGGCATACCTCGAGTGCCTCTCACTGGCTGCAGGGTGGAATGAGTATGAGCATTAGAGGCAAGAATCCCAAGTCACACCCTGATGCCTGTCAGTCTCTACAGGGTTGGCGTTATGGTTGGAAACCCTAATACCTCAGGCATTCATTGGTATTTTCACCCAAATTTCAAACATGTTTTTTGTGACCCCACCTCATGAACAGGGGGAATATCAGTTTGTTAACCGAAAGCTGCTTATGCACAGCAACTACGGCATTTAGCACCACAGGTGCAAAAACCTTCCAAACAAGATGTAACAAGCATTTGTCAGTGCCGAATGTTGCTTGCTTCTATGTGCTGTTTAGGAATTTGGAAGTCACTGGAGTACAAATATTGAAAATTCACGAACTTACGAGCGCATGTAGGAACCAGCAATGCACGCTCGTAAAACAGTCATTTTTAGGAATTTTTTCACCAAATTTTCAACATAGCCATTTTAAGACTTCTGCTCCTGAACAGTGTTACTGTGATTTTCTTAATGTGTCCCATACATTAAGTTTGCACACCGACTGCGCCGTTGTGCGCTACATGGGCGGAAACACATTTTGGCCAAGATGTGAAAAATGACAGTTGCACTGCTCATAACGAGGTGTGGTAAAATGGCAACGTTGAAAATCTGGAGTACAAATATTGAAAATTCACGTAATCTCACGAAACGGCAGGTAACTGCACACAATGCACACTGTAAACAGTCATTTTTAGGAATTAACAAACTTTCAACACAGCCATTTTAAGACTCTTGCTCATGAACAGTGTCACTGTGATTTTCTTAATGTCCCATACATTGAGTTGGCACACCGACTGCGCCATGGTGTGCTACATGGGTGGAAACACGTTTTGGGCAGGATGTGAAAAATGACAGCTGTACTGCTCATAAGGAGGTGTGGTAAAATGGCAATGTTGAAAATCTGGAGTGAAAATATTGAACATTTGTGAACTTATGAGTGTGCATAGGAACTGCGTAATGCACGCTCGTAAAACAGTCATTTTTTGGACTTCTTCCACCAAATTTTCAAAAGAGGCTTTTTGAGAGCCCACCTTATGAACACCAGCAGTGTCATTTCGTTAATCATTCCAGAAAGGTGATTTTATGCAGTGGCTGCAAAATCACCCTTGGGGCCCGAGTAACGCCATGACAGTGACAGCATTCATGAGAAGGGGTCCCAAAAACCCCATGTTAAAAATTTGGTGAAAAATTCCAAAAAGTGCCTGAGATATGCGATAAAGTTGAAAAAACCCTATCTATTCCATTATACAGCTTACCGCATTTCCTCAGTTAGCAGTCGGTTTGAAGAGTGCAGACATGTTCCGATCTGCCAAGATCATTGCCGAACTCTGGAAGTAGTATGGTGGGTGGGGTGTGGGGAGGCAGAGTGCGCAGTGGGTGGGTGTGGGTTGTGGGAGGGAGCAGTGAGAAGCGCCGAGGGACAGTTTTTCTATTTACAGGTGTGTTTTTTTTATTTAGAGATGACGAGAGACATTTGCCACACTGGGGTGGGCTCCCAGCGAGGCAGCTGAAAGGCTGTTGGGGGGGGACTGAAGCTGACGGGGGATTGGGCACCCCTGTCGGCTATAACACATTTTGATATGCTGGGGTGGACTACCAGCTTGGCACCTGGATGCTTGGGGGGGGACAGTGGAGCCGACGGGGGATTGGGCACCCCATCAGTGACAGCATGGGGAGACAGTGGAGCCAACAGATTGGGCACCGTCGGCCATAACATCATTTTGCCATGCTGGGGTGGGCTCACAGCATGGCACCTGGATGCTTTGGGAGCGTGAGCCCACGGGGGATTGGGCACCCCTGCCAGCCATACAGTGTGGAGGAGGGGGAAGGCACATGAGCACACAGTGGTGTGTGCGCATGTGTTGTGTGTGGGGGCAGGGGTGTAGCCAGACAATGTACAAATGTACACCAGGACCATGTTTGTTGTGTCATTTGGCACAATAAATACAACTTTCGTATCTCAAGACAATGGTTGTTGCCATGCATGGGTAAATACAAATGCCATACATTGCTCCCTAAGACACCCACGTACCAGCCCAGATCCTGTAAAGTGGCATTGTCCTTGGGATACAAAGACAGTGTTAGTGACCAGTCCTCCTAGTTTTGACTTCTATGAATAAAATCACAGAAATTTTCAACATTTTCTTTGTTAGCTTTCATGGAAAAAGGAAGCAGTTCAGAGCCTATTTGCTACCCTCCTTAAATTAAATTGCACGCCTTGGAGTGCTTGGAGTATGCCTGGCTACACCCAAGTGTGGGGGGGGAGAGTTCTGCTCACTCAAGCAGAGCTCTCCCTTTCAACTGTATGCCACTGCATTTTCAGCTTTTCTTAGACAGCTGCAGCAGTGATTGGAGAACGCAGCCACGCCTGCAAACACACTGACTGCATTGGAAGATGGGCTGACACACCTCTGAAAACTCGGATGATGGCACTATGTTTCTTGCACATGCGTGCAAGCAACATAAACAAGCATTTGTCAATGCCGAATGTTGCTTGCTTGTATGTGCTGTTTAGGTATTTGGAAGTGACAGTGTCATGCCTTCCTCCCAAGACATCCACTGTGTCTTTCCGCTCAGTAGTCACAGAAGAGTGGGAAGGGCAAGGGCCACAGCAGTACAGCAGTTGCCAAGGGGGTGAAGAGGTGGACAAAAGAGTCCTGTAGAGCTCACTAAATTGAAGGTAGACAAAGCGATGGAACCAGATGGCATACGCCCAAGGATATTAACAGAACTGCGAAGGGAGATAGCAGTACCTCTGGCAGCCATGTTCACTGAGTCATTCAACATGAGTGAATTGGAGGAGCACATGTGGTCCCTCTACAAGTCTGCAGCAGGGAGGAGGCAGGGAACAATAGGCATTCAGCCTCACCTCAGTAGTGAGGAAGATCATGGAGACATTGGCTTAAAGAAAGGATAGTGGGGTATCTAGATGCTATCGGAACCCAGGACCATAGACAACATGGATTCACAGTGGGGACATCATGTCAGGTAAATCTGGTTGATTTATTTGACTGGGTGACAAAAGAAGTGAATCAGGGTGGGGCAGCGGACAGCCACCTTGATTTCAGCAAAGCCTTTGACACCATCCCATATAGGAGGCTGATAAACTAGCTGGGTAGGCTGAACATGGGGTAAAGGGTGGTAAACTGGGTTAGAAACTGGCTAACAGACAGAAGGCAGACAGTGGTGGTAAATGGTATGCAGTCTAGGAGAGGAGGACCAGTGGGTGCTGCGTGGAACGGTCCTGGGGCTAGTCTCTGTCAATGTCTTCATTAGTAATATTGCTATACATCTGAAAGGAATTTTTTCACCAAATTTTCAACATAGCCATTTTAAGACCTCTGCTCATGAACAGTGTCACTGTGATTTTCTTAATTTGTCCGCATAGATTGATTTCAACTCCACTGCAACCATTGTGCTGCTACATGGGTGGAAACACGCTTTGGGTGAGATGTGAAAAAATGACAGCTGTACTACTCATAAGAAGATATGGTAAAATAGCAATGTTGAAAATCTGGAGTGAAAATATTGAAAATTACCAAACTTATGAGCGCGTGAGGAACTGAATAACGACGCAGTAAAACAGTCATTTTTGGAATTTTTTTCAGCAAATTTTCAACATAGTCATTTTAAGACCTTTGCTCATGAACACTTGTCACTGTGATTTTCTTAATTTATCTCATACATTGATTTCGCACACCGACTGCGCCATTGTGTGCTACATGGGTGGAAACACGTTTTGGGTGTGATGTGAAAAATGACAACTGTACTATTTATAAGAAGGTGTGGCAAAATGGCAATGCTGGAAATCTGGAGTGAAAATATTGAAAATTCAATGAACTTATGAGCGCGTAGGAACTGTGCAACGACGCTCAGAAACAGTCATTTTTTGGAATTTTTTCACCAAATTTTCAACATAGCCATTTTAACACCTGAGCTCATGAACAGTGTCACCGTGATTTTCTTAATTTGTCCGATACATTGATCTAAGCACAATCGACTGCGCCTATTGTGTGCTATTTGGGCAGAAACACGTTTTGGGTGAGATGTAAAAAATGGCAGCTGTACTGCTCACAAGAAGGTGTGATAAAATGGCAATGTTGGAAATCTGGAGTGAAAATATTGAAAATTCGCGACCTTACGAGCATGCGTAGGAACTGTGCAACGCACGCTCGAAAAACAGTCATTTTTAGGAATTTTTTCACCAAATTTTCAACATAGCCATTTTAAGACCTCTGCTCATGAATAGGGTCACTGTGATTTTCTTAATTTGTCCCGTACATTGATTTCGCACACTGACCGAGCCATTCTGCACTACATGGGCGGAAACACATTTTGGGTGAGATGTGAAAAATGACAGCTGTACTACTTGTAAGAAGGTGTGGTAAAATGGCAATGTTGAAAATCTGGAGTGAAAACTTTGAAATTTCGCGAACTTATGAGCCTGCGTAGGAACTGCGTAACGCACGCTCGTAAAACAGTCATTTTTTGGAATTTTGGCACCTAATTTTCAACATGGGATTTTTGGGACCCCTTCTCATGAATGATGTCACTGTCACGGTGGTATTCAGGTCCTGAGGGTGATTTCAAAGTCACTGCGCAGTCACTGCGTGAAATCACCCTCTGGACCTGAATAACGCCATGACAGTGACATCATTCATGAGAAGGGGTCCTAAAAACCCCATGTTGAAAATTTGGTGCAAAAATTCCCAAAATGCCTGAGATATGCAACAAAGTTGAAACCCCCCTATACAGCTTACTGGCATTTCCTCAGTTTGTGGTCGGCTTTGAAGAGTGCAGACGTGTTCCTGGTCACAAATCAGTGCGGAGTCAAGAGGTAAGTATGGGGTAAGGAGGGGTGTGGGAGGCTGGGTGTGTGAGTGGGTGGGTGCAGGTTGTGGGAGGGAGTGGAGATGCGCCCGGGGACCGCTTTTAGTTTTACAGGTTTAAAAAAGACATCGTGGGACATTTGCCATGCTGGAGTGGCTCCCAGCGTGGCACAGACGGGGGCATTCAGCCGATGGGGATTGGGCACCCCCGTCAGCCAAGGGACTGATTGCCATGCTGGGGTGGGCCCCAGCGTGGCACCATCACTGGGGAATGCAGCTCAGCTGGCGGGATTGGGCACCCCGTTGGCTATACAGTGCGTGGTGAACCGACACCGCGTGGGGGGGCGACGCTTATCGCTGCTCACTGAGCACGCTCCTCAATATGCCACTGCATTTTGAGCGCATCATAGCGCAAATAGGTAAAGGCCGCAGCTCACTGCCAACTGACTGAATTGGAGGAGGAGGTGACACCTCTGAAATTCCGATGATGAAGATGATATTTTTGCACATGCGTGCAAGCAACATAAAAATGACAGCCGTACTGTTCATGGGGAGGTGTAAAATGGCAATGTTGCAAATCTGCAGTAAAAATATTTAAAAATGGTGAAGTCAATGAAAACATAGAAACTGTGCAACTACACACCTGTAATATAATTAGTTGGGATTTTTACAGCAGATTGTCAATTCAGGCATTTGAAAGCCTCGATCATGAACAGTGTCACTGTGATTTTCTTTATCTGACTCTTGAACAATGATTTCCCACAGCGACCATGTACCTCCTGCGCTGAAAAGTGTGAAAACACACCAGCCATGTTGTGAAAATGACAGCTGTACTGTTCATAAGGATATAGCGCGAAAAATGCCACTGGTGAAAATCTGGACAGAAAATATTACAAAGTCATGAAGTTATGAGGGTGCATGGAAAGCACAATGCTCACTCATAACTAGGTCATTTTATGGACTTTTGTCACCAAATTTTCAACATGGCCATTTTAAGACCTCCTGCTCATGAACAGTGTAACTGTGATTTTCTTAATCTGTCTAAACATTGCTTTCGCACACCAACAGTACCTTTGTGTGCTACATGTGAAAACACATTTTGGGCTAACATATGAAAAAATGCAGCTGTACTGTTTATATGAAGTGTAAAAAATGGTATTGAAAATCTGGAGTGAAAATATTAAATTAAACTTCACGAGCATGCATAGGAACCGCGCAACGCACGCTAGTAAAACAGTCATTTTTTTGAATTTTTTCTCCAAATTTTCAACATAGCCATTCTAAGAACTCAGCTCATGAACAGTGTCACTGTGATTTTCTTAATGTGTCCTGTACATTGATCTCGCACATTGTGACTGCGCCATTGTGCGCTACATGGGCGGAAACACGTTTTGGGTGAGATGTGAAAAATGACAGCTGTATTACTCATAGGAAGGTGTGGTAAAATGGCAATATTAAAAATCTGGAGTGAAAATATTGAAAATTCACGAACTTATGGGCGGCAAAGGAACCGTCCAAATACACTAAGAAACAGTCATTTTGGAATTTTTCACCAAATTTTCAACATAGCCATTTTAAGACTTTGCTCATGAACAGTGACACTGTGATTTTCTTAATTTGTCCCGTACATTGATTTTGCACACCGACTGCGCCATTTTGCGCTACATGGGTGGAAACACATTTTGGGCAAGATGTGAAAAATGACAGCTGTACAGCTCATAAGGAGGTGTGGTAAAATGGCAATTTTGAAAATATGGAGTGAAAATATTGAAAATTCGCGAACTTATGAGCATGCGTAGGAACTGCGCATTGTACGCTCGTAAAACAGTAAGTTTGAAAGAATTTTTTCACCAAATTTTCAACATAGCCATTTTAAGACCTCTGCTCATGAACAGTATCACTGTGATTTTCTTAATTTGTCCCATACATTGATTTCGCATACCGACTGCGCCATTGTGTGCTACATGAGCGAAACACGTTTTGGGTGAGATGTGAAAAATGAAAGCTGTACTGCTCATAAGAAGGTGTGGTAAAATGGCAATGTTGAAAATCTGGAGTGAAAATATTGAAAATTCATGAACCACAGGCGCACATAGAACTGTACAATGCACTCATAAAAACAGTCATTTTTGGAATTTTTCACCAAATTTTCAACATAGTCATTTAAGAACTCAGCTCATGAACAGTGTCACTGTGATTTTCTTTAATTTGTCACGCATACTGATCTCGACAACCGACTGTGCCATTGTGCGCCATTGGACGGAAACACATTTTGGGTGAGATGTGAACTAATGACAGCTGTACTGCTCATAAGAAGGTGTGGCAAATGGCAATGTTAAAAATCTGGAGTGAAAATATTGAAAATTCATGAACTTATGAGCGCAGTAGGAACTGGCACAAAGCAGTTTGAAACAAAGTTGATTTTTCGATCATTTTCAACATGGGGTTTTTGGGATTCCTCCTCATGAATGATGCCACTGTCATGGCATTATTCAGGCCTGAAGGGTGATTTCGCACAGTGACTGTGCAGTGACTGTGAAAACACCCTTCGGGCCCGAATAACGCCATGACAATGATACCATTCATGAGATGGGGTCCCAAAACCCCATGTTGAAAATTTGGTGCCAAAATTCCAAAAAATGCCTGAGATATGCAATAAAATAAAAAAAAAACATATCTAGCCCATTATACAACTTACCAGCATTTCCTCAGTTCGCGGGTCTACTTTAAGAGTGCAGACTGTGCAACTGGTCCATCGAGATCGCCACCGAGGTCCGGAGGTAAGTATGGGTGAGGGGTGGGAAGCAGGTTATGGGTGGGTGCAGGTTGTGGGAGGGGGCTGGGAGAAAGCGCCGTGGGACGTTTTATTTTGCAGGTAAAAAAAAACGGCATTGGGCGTTTGCCATGCATGGGTGGGCTCCCATAGCGTGGCACAAGGATGGCTGGGGGGGGCTGTGGAGCCGACGGGGGCTTGGGCACCCCCGTCGGCCATATGATCAGTTGCCATGCTGGGGTCGGCTCCCAGTGTGGCACCCAGTACTCAGGGAGGTGAGGACAGTGGAGCCGAAAGGAGATTGGGCACCCTCGTCGGCTATTCTATGATTTTCCATGCTGGGGTGGGCACCCAGTGTGGCATGTGGAAGGCTTTGGGGAGATGCAGCACAAGCCGACGGGGGATTGAGCACTCCCATCGGCTATACATGAGGGGGGGAGGGCAGCATGCATTATGCGTGCGTTTCTGTGTGTTCGTGTGTGTGTGGGGGGGAGCTGTGCATGAGCAGACGATATCTTATCGCTGCTCACTGAAGCATAGCTCCCCCTTTCAACTGTATGCTACTGTATTTTGGAGCTTGTCATAGACAGCTCCAGCATGCGTTGGTGGACAGGGGCAGCGCGCTCACAACACACTGACTGAATTGGAGGAGGAGGTGACACACCCGAAATCTCAGATGATGGCACTATGTTTCTGCACATGCGCAAGCAAACATAAAATAAAAGATGGGAGGGTACATATGGAATTTAATGCACACCCTTGTTGTGGGATGCTTTGATAAACCCCTTGGGCTTTGCCCTTGGGGTTTATGTAGCATCCCATGACTCAGGTGTGCATTAAATTCTCATATCAAACCCTTCCCCACCCATTATTCTCTATATAAACTGATGAAAAACAGAGGTTAATAGGCATTGTCCATGCATTATATAAGAAGTTTATGTATTTTACTATTTAGAAGTTAATTACCTTCACTTCTCCTTGCTGGAGGTTCATATGTCAGCCAGAATATTATGACATCACAGAGCAGGTTCCAATCATTCCATCACCATGGTGACCTACCATAGGTTACACAGAGAAAAACATTTTAAAACATAATCTGCTTGGCATGATAAAAATGATTCCCCTTAACAGCTGGATACTGCTTTGTTTAGTTTTTTGTTTTGTTTTATTAATAATATGACATTTTTGTGGCTAGTGTAAATGGTCATTTTTGTACGAATCAATTTATCAGTAGATTTTGCTGTAAATTAAAACTTTTCAGGGGATGTAAGCATTCAGTCTGTGTGGTTATGAGGCGCTTTATGGGAGATGCAGATGTGCTCAGATTGATCTGCAGGATACAGCATCCACATTAAAAGACAAACTGCTACATCTTGGATCTGATTCCTCTGGTCCCGAGGAAAACATACAAACCACAAAAGGTACCAACCAACTGACTTTTGTGTCTCTCCATAACCCAGAGGTGAGTCAATTAAACAAATTTCATCCTCCCCCACTTCTTCAGTCCAACTGCTGCACAACACTCTGCAATGTTATGCTATTTTTGAAATAGTTATTTTTCATTCTAAAATGTTTTGGCTGGGAAAGACAGAATGAGCTACGGTTCATTTCAAGGTGCATCCTCGGAGCACAGGGGAGGTTAAGTGACCTGCTCAGGATCACACAGTCTACTGTACAAGTGGCAATTGTGGGTTTCTAACATAGGTCTGCAGGGTCTCCTGGCTGACAGCTTGATGCTCTAACCACTGGGCTACAGTGCCTCCCATGTATATATTTGTTAATCTCTCATAGTTTTCCCATTTCAAAGCCCCCCCCTCAGCACTTATAGCAAAAGAGCACTTCCATTGTGTGATACAGGGTCTGAATGGACTAATTCATTTGTTGGGGGGGGGCATATCTGTAGAATCATGGGCCCAGATGTAACTATTACCTCAGCTCAAGCTATGCTTTCTGTTACTAGAGTTCAACTAAAGAATTGCTTTTTTTTGCATTATTTGTTTCCCCCCCATGTGCTCTGGGACCCACCACTACTTAAGGCTTCCATGGTCCCCGACATACCACCTACTACCCTCTTGAGCCTTCTTTACCTCATATTGCAACCTGCCCCTGAGGTAACCCAGCGTAACCCCTCGCCAGGTGGGTCCCTCCCCTCCGAGGGGGAAGACACCGGTTGGGTAGCCAGCACACTCTTTCTCTTAGCCCCACTGCACTGCTGAGATGGACATGGCTCTTTCTGCAGTTTTGGAAGTGTCAGTGAACTAGCAACCATCATCCGGCTAATCCTGTAATGCTTTCCACTTTTCTGGTGTTCCCCTTGTTCTGTGACTCATGCAGTGCTCCCAGTCTTCACTAGGGGCTACTGCAGAATGATTAGGCCATGCTACCCACCCCAAGAGAGGACAATAGTCCAACAGATGCTCAATCCTCTCATCCCCTTGTTGTGTCACTCATGTAGTGCTCCCAGTCTCCTCTGGGGGCTACTGCAGAGCGATAAGGCCCTGCTACCCACCCCTGGAGAGGACAGCAGTCCAACGGATGCTCAATCCTCTCCTCCGCTTGCTGGCCCCCAGCACCCCCAGTCCATTCCCAAACCAAGGTCACCAGCATGGTGTGAGGAATTCACTAGTGCCTCAGCCCTCTGCACCACTGGGCTGGCCATACTTTTTCTTTTTAAACATGATTGGATTTATGGTGGAGGGCTATGTGTTGGTCCCCACATATTACAGAGCAGGTGGCTGGGACTGTGCTGGCCCCCATATATTATAAATATGTAAATATTAGCTTAACTTTCCTGTAGCCGTTCTTTATCATGTGAAATAACTGTACATCACTGTGTTTATAAACGTTATTTTCCCCTGTATGTATAACTGTCTTATATAAGTGTATGATGTATCTGTTGTGTATCAACTATTGAACCTTGACCTTATCAGGTCCATCATGTAAATGAGCCTTGCTCAATGATGTTCGCCTGAATAAATAAAGATTTGTTGATGATTATGATGATATATTATAGAACTGGTTGCTGGGTCTGTGCAACTCTTATATTGCAGAGCAGGTTTCTGGGACTGGCCCCCAACCAAATATTAGAGAGCAGGTTGCTGTGACTGTGCCCTCCCCATGTATTACAGGGCAGGTCACTGGGATTGTGCCCCCCATATATTACAGAGCAGGTCACTGGGACTGTGCTGGTCCCCATATATTACAGATCAGGTCACTGGAACTGTGCCACCTATACATTACAGAGCAGGTTGCTGGGACTGTGCCACCCATATATTACAGAGCAGGTCACTAGGACTGTGCTGGTCCCCATATATTACAGAGCAGGTCACTGGGACAGTGCCCTCCTTATATTACAGAGCAGGTCGCTGAGACTGTGCTGTCCCCATATATTACAGAGCAGGTCGCTGGGACTGTGCCCCCCATATATTACAGAGCAGGTCACTGGGACTGTGTCTCCATATATTACAGAGCAGATCACTGGGACTGTGCTCTATATATTACAGAGCAGGTCACTAGGGACTGTGCCCACCATATATTACAGAGCAGGTCACTGGACTGTGTCTCCTATATATTACAGAGCAGGTTGCCCAGACTGTACCTCCTCAAATATTACAGAGTAGGTTGCTGGGACTGTACTGGTCCCCATATATTGAAGAGCAGATCTCTGAACTGTGCCTCCATATATTACAGAGCAGGTCATTGGGACTGTGCTGTACCCATATATTACAGAGCAGGTTGCTGGGACTGTGCCCCCATATATTGCAGATCAGGTCACTGGGACTGTACTGGTCCCCATATACAGTATTACAGTGCAGGTTGCTGGGACTGTGCCCCCATATATTACAGAGCAGGTCACTGGGACTCTGCTCCCTATATATTACAGAGCAGGTCACTGGGACTGTGCCCCCCATACATTGCAGAGCAGATTGCTGGAACTGTGCTGTCCCCATAGATTACAGAGCAGGTTGCTGGGACTGTTCCCCCCTTATATTACAGAGCAGGTCACTGGGACTGTGCCCCCCATATATTACAGAGCAGGTCACTGGGACTGTGCCCCATATATATACAGAGCAGGTCGCTGGGACTGTGTCACTCCCCACACTACAGGGCAGGCCTTGGGACTGTGCTGCCCCATATATTACAGAGCAGGTTGTTGGACTGTGCCCCCAATATTACAAAGCAGGTCACTGACTGTGCCTTCAAATATTACAGAGCAGGTCACTGGGACTGTGCCCCCATATATAACAAGAGCAGGTCTTTGGGACTGTGCTCCCTCTATTTTACAAAGCAGGTTGCTGAGACTGTGCCCTCCATATATTACAGAGCAGGTCACTGGGACTGTGCCACCCCCCACACTACAGGGCAGGCCTCTGGGACTGTGCTACCCCATATATTACAGAGCAGGTTGCTGGGATTGTGCCCTCCATATATTACAGAGCAGGTCACTGGGACTGTGCCACCCCTCACACTACAGGGCAGGCCTTTGGGACTGTGCTGCCCCATATATTACAGAGCAGGTTGCTGGGACTGTGCCCCCCAAATATTACAGAGTAGGTCACTGGGACTGTGCCCCCATATTACAGAGCAGGTCGCTGGACTGTGCCCTATATATTACAGAGCAGGTCACTGGGACTGTGCCCCAAATATTACAGAGCAGGTCACTGGACTGTGCCCCCCATATATTACAGAGCAGGTCACTGGGACTGTGCCCCCCATATATTACCAAGCAGGTCACTGGGACTGTGCCCCCCCATATATTACGGAGCATGTCACTGGGACTGTGCCCCCCATATATTACAGAGCAGGTTGCTGGGGCTGTGCCCCCCCAAATATTACAGAGCAGGTCACTGGGACTGTGCCAGCCCCTATACTACAGGGCAGACCTCTGGGACAGTGCTGCTGCTATATATTACAGAGCAGGTCACTGGGACTGTACCCCCCCATATATTACAGAACAGGTCACTGGGACTGTGCCCCCCCCCCGTATATTACTGAGCAGGTCACTGGACTGTGCCACCTATACATTACAGAGCAGGTTGCTGGGACTGTGCACCCATATATTACAGAGCAGGTCACTAGGACTGTGCTGGTCCCCATATATTACAGAGCAGGTCACTGGGACAGTGCCCTCCTTATATTACAGAGCAGGTCGCTGAGACTGTGCTGTCCCCATATATTACAGAGCAGGTCGCTGGGACTGTGCCCCCCATATATTACAGAGCAGGTCACTGGGACTGTGTCCCATATATTACAGAGCAGATCACTGGGACTGTGCCCCCCATATATTACAGAGCAGGTCACTAGGACCTGTGCCCACCATATATTACAGAGCAGGTCACTGGGACTGTGCTCCCCTATATATTACAGAGCAGGTTGCCCAGACTGTACCTCCTCAAATATTACAGAGTAGGTTGCTGGGACTGTACTGGTCCCCATATATTGCAGAGCAGATCTCTGGAACTGTGCCCTCCATATATTACAGAGCAGGTCATTGGGACTGTGCTGTACCCATATATTACAGAGCAGGTTGCTGGGACTGAGCCCCCCCATATATTGCAGATCAGGTCACTGGGACTGTACTGGTCCCCATATACAGTATTACAGTGCAGGTTGCTGGGACTGTGCCCCCATATATTACAGAGCAGGTCACTGGGACTGTGCTCCCTATATATTACAGAGCAGGCCACTGGGACTGTGCCCCATACATTGCAGAGCAGATTGCTGGAACTGTGCTATCCCATAGATTACAGAGCAGGTCGCTGGGACTGTTCCCCCTTATATTACAGAGCAGGTCACTGAGACTGTGCCCCCCATATATTACAGAGCAGGTCACTGGGACTGTGCCCCCCCATATATTACAGAGCAGGTCGCTGGGACTGTGTCACTCCCCACACTACAGGGCAGGCCTTTGGGACTGTGCTGCCCCATATATTACAGAGCAGGTTGCTGGGACTGTGCCCCCCAAATATTACAAAGCAGGTCACTGGGACTGTGCCCTTCAAATATTACAGAGCAGGTCACTGGGACTGTGCCCCCCATATATAACAGAGCAGGTCTTTGGGACTGTGCTCCCCTCTATTTTACAAAGCAGGTTGCTGGGACTGTGCCCTCCATATATTACAGAGCAGGTCACTGGGACTGTGCCACCCCCCACACTACAGGGCAGGCCTCTGGGACTGTGCTACCCCATATATTACAGAGCAGGTTGCTGGGATTGTGCCCTCCATATATTACAGAGCAGGTCACTGGGACTGTGCCACCCCCACACTACAGGGCAGGCCTTTGGGACTGTGCTGCCCCATATATTACAGAGCAGGTTGCTGGGACTGTGCCCCCCAAATATTACAGAGTAGGTCACTGGGACTGTGCCCCCCATATATTACAGAGCAGGTCGCTGGGACTGCACCCCCCATATATTACAGAGCAGGTCGCTGGGACTGTGCCCCCTATATATTACAGAGCAGGTCACTGGGACTGTGCCCCCAAATATTACAGAGCAGGTCACTGGGACTGTGCCCCCCATATATTACCAAGCAGGTCACTGGGACTGTGCCCCCCCATATATTACGGAGCATGTCACTGGGACTGTGCCCCCCATATATTGCAGAGCAGGTTGCTGGGGCTGTGCCCCCCCAAATATTACAGAGCTGGTCACTGGGAGTGTGCCAGCCCCCATACTACAGGGCAGACCTCTGGGACGTGTGCTGCTATATATTACAGAGCAGGTCACTGGGACTGTACCCCCATATATTACAGAACAGGTCACTGGACTGTGCCCCCCGTATATTACTGAGCAGGTCACTGGGACTGTGTCCCCACATATTACAGAGCAGATCACTGGGACTGTGCCCCCATATATTACAGAGCAGGTCACTAGGACTGTGCCCACCATATATTACAGAGCAGGTCACTGGGACTGTGCCCCACCCATATATTACCAGGCAGGTCACTGGGACTGTGCCCCCCCCATATATTACGGAGCATGTCACTGGGACTGTGCCCCCCATATATTGCAGAGCAGGTTGCTGGGGCTGTGCCCCCCCAAATATTACAGAGCTGGTCACTGGGACTGTGCCAGCCCCTATACTACAGGGCAGACCTCTGGGACTGTGCTGCTGCTATATATTACAGAGCAGGTCACTGGGACTGTACCCCCCCATATATTACAGAACAGGTCACTGGGACTGTGCCCCCCCCGTATATTACTGAGCAGGTCACTGGGACTGTGTCCCCATATATTACAGAGCAGATCACTGGGACTGTGCCCCATATATTACAGAGCAGGTCACTAGGACTGTGCCCACCATATATTACAGAGCAGGTCACTGGGACTGTGCCCCATATATTACAGAGCAGGTTGCCCAGACTGTACCTCCTCAAATATTACAGAGTAGGTTGCTGGGACTGTACTGGTCCCCATATATTGCAGAGCAGATCTCTGAACTGTGCCTCCATATATTACAGAGCAGGTCATTGGGACTGTGCTGTACCCATATATTACAGAGTAGGTTGCTGGGACTGTGCCCCCACATATTGCAGATCAGGTCACTGGGACTGTACTGGTCCCCATATCAGTATTACAGTGCAGGTTGCTGGACTGTGCCCCCATATATTACAGAGCAGGTCACTGGGACTGTGCCCCCTATATATTACAGAGCAGGTCACTGGGACTGTGCCCCATATATTACAAAGCAGGTCGCTGGGACTGTGCTGGTCCCCATATATTACAGAGCAGGTTGCTGGGACTGTACTGGTCCCAATGTATTACAGAGCAGGTTGCTGGTTCTGTGTCACCCATATATTACAGAGCAGGTTGCTAGGACTGTGCTAGTCCCCATATATTACAGAGCAGGTCGCTGGGACTGTACCCCCCATATATAACAGAGCAGGTTTCTGGGACTGTGCTGTCCCCATATATTACAGAGCAGGTCGCTGGGACTGTGCCCCCCATATATTACGGGGAAGGTCGCTGGGACTGTGCCACTCATATATTACAGAGCAGGTCACTAGAACTGTGCTGTCCCCATATATTACAGAGCAGGTCATTGGGACAGTGCCCCCATATATTACAGAGCAGGTCGCTGGGACTGTGCCCCCCATACATTGCAGAGCAGATTGCTGGAACTGTGCTGTCCCCATAGATTACAGAGCAGGTCGCTGGGACTGTTCCCCCTTTATATTACAGAGCAGGTCACTGGGACTGTGCCCCCCATATATTACAGAGCAGGTCACTGGGACTGTGCCCCCCCCATATATTACAGAGCAGGTCGCTGGGACTGTGCCACCCCCCACACTACAGGGCAGGCCTTTGGGACTGTGCTGCCCCATATATTACAGAGCAGGTTGCTGGGACTGTGCCCCCCAAATATTACAGAGCAGATCACTGGGACTGTGCCCCCCATATATTACAGAGCAAGTCGCTGGGACTGTGCCCCCCATACATTACAGAGCAGGTCTCTGGGACTGTGCTCCCCATATATTACAAAGCAGGTCACTGGGACTGTGCCCTTCAAATATTACAGAGCAGGTCACTGGGATTGTGCCCCCCATATATAACAGAGCAGGTCTTTGGAACTGTGCTCCCCTCTATTTTACAAAGCAGGTTGCTGGGACTGTGCCCTCCATATATTACAGAGCAGGTCACTGGGACTGTGCCACCCCCCACACTACAGGGCAGGCCTCTGGGACTATGCTACCCCATATATTACAGAGCAGGTTGCTGGGATTGTGCCCTCCATATATTACAGAGCAGGTCACTGGGACTGTGCCACCCCCCACACTACAGGGCAGGCCTTTGGGACTGTGCTGCCCCATATATTACAGAGCAGGTTGCTGGGACTGTGCCCCCCAAATATTACAGAGTAGGTCACTGGGACTGTGCCCCCCATATATTACAGAGCAGGTCACTGGGACTGTGCCCCCCATATATTACCAAGCAGGTCACTGGGACTGTGCCCCCAAATTACAGAGCAGGTCACTGGGACTGTGCCCCCCATATATTACAGAGCAGGTCACTGGGACTGTGCCCCCCATATATTACCAAGCAGGTCACTGGGACTGTGCCCCCCATAATTACAGAGCATGTCACTGGGACTGTGCCCCCCATATATTACAGAGCAGGTTGCTGGGGCTGTGCCCCCCCAAATATTACAGAGCAGGTCACTGGGACTGTGCCAGCCCCTATACTACAGGGCAGACCTCTGGGACTGTGCTGCCGCTATATATTACAGAGCAGGTCACTGGGACTGTACCCCCCCATATATTACAGAACAGGTCACTGGGACTGTGCCCCCCCATATATTACTGAGCAGGTCACTGGGACTGTGCCCCCCAAATATTACTGAGCAGGTCACTGGGACTGTGCCCCCCATATATTACAGAGCAGGTCACTGGGACTGTGTCCCACATATTACAGAGCAGATCACTGTGACTGTGCCAGCTCCATACTATAGTGCATGCCTCTGGGACTGTGCCCCCATATATTACAGAGCAGGTGGCTGGGACTTTGCCCCCCAAATATTACAGAGCTGGTCACTGGGACTGTGTCCCCATATATTACAGAGCAGGTTGCTTGGACTGTGTCCCCCAAATATTACAGAGTAGGTCACTGGGACTTTGCCCCCCCCATATATTACAGAGCAGGTTTCTGGAACTGTGCTCCCCTGTATATTACAAAGCAGGTTGCTGGGACTGTGCCCCCCATATATTACAGAGCAGGTTGCTGGGGCTGTGCCCCCCAAATATTACAGAACAGGTCACGGGGACTGTGCCAGCCCCTATACTACAGGGCAGGCCTCTGGGACTGTGCCACCGCTATATATTACAGAGCAGGTCCCTGGAACTGTGCCTCCTCCCAATATATTGCTGGGCAGGTCTCTGGGACTATGCCCCCCATATATTACAGAGCAGGTCGCTCTGACTGTGCCATCCTATATATTACAGAGCAGGTCTTTGGGACTGTGCCCCCTATATATTACAAAGCAGGCCTCTGGGACTGTGCCCCCCCCATATATTACAGAGCAGGTTGTTGGGACTGTGCCCCCCAAATATTACAGAGCAGGTCACTGGGACTGTGCCCTCCATATATTACAGAGCAGGTCGCAGGGACTGTGCCCCCTCCATATATAACAGAGCAGGTTTTTGGGACTGTGCTCCCCTATATATTACAAAGCAGGTCACTGAGACTATGCCCCATCCCAATATATTGCAGGGCAGGTCTTTGGGACTGTGTGCCCCCTACATATTACAGAGCAGGTCTGGGGCAGTGCTGCTCTCGTATATGACAGAGCAGGTCTCTGGGGTTGACTCTTTGGCATAGCAGTAGGGTTACTGCTTGCAAGACTGGTGACCAGGTTCAGGAATGAGCCAGGGTTGCCTAAGAGTTAGCTGGGGGAGAGGGTGTAAACACCCCAGAGGATGTTTACCCTCTCGGGGGAGTGAGGGTTCACTGTGCCATAACATGCATGCTTCCGATTGAAGCACAGAAGGTGCAGTTTCCCACAGCCGGCAACAGAGTGAGGGAGTCACCTGGATTGTACAAGTCCACCCCCATTGCATGTGCACATGAGCATGTTAACCCCACTGACGTCAGGGTGGGGGGGCCAAGAAAAACTGGTAAATCTTCAGCAGGGTGGCAGGAAGATGCTGGAGTCTCACAGGCCCAGTACATACTGACCAGGTGCAGATCCATGTGGGTTTGGTCACTGCTGGGAACTGGTTCCATCCTGGTGGCCTCCCCATGTGGGGTACACCATGGGGCAATGGAGCTAGGCATGTCCTGGGGATGGGGGGTGATGTGACTGGGCACTTCAGTGGAAGGGGTCGCAGGCTGAATGTTAGGAACAGTAAATAAAAAAGAGCAGATCTCAACCCGAATAAAAAAGCTTAAAACTATTGTATTTATGGCAATTATGTTAAAACAGTAGTGACAGAATAAATGGTCATTTTAAGGGGATTAACGATGGGCTGGGGAGAAGGAGGCCCAAGGTGCAGCTGAGGGCCATTCCTCCTGCAGCCAGTCATTAGTCCCCAGGAAATGACAGACTGTAATTTCACCATTGCAATTCTACATCTAATCGCAAAGGAAGAAAAATGCTTTTTAAAAACATTTACAAGCGTGAGCAACACTCTGAGCTGTACTGAATATTTCTAAGGGATTGACACCCAGTAAAGCAGCAAATCACAGCACACATTCACCCTGATGAGTTTTAATTAGAGAAAATTAATTGTAGTGCTAGAATCTGCCTTTAAATCCCGGGGTGGTGAGGGAGACCTCTCTGCAAGGGGCCCACCCCACCCCCTATCTAGATGCTGCAACTCCGCTACCGAGGTAGAGGTGCCGGCTCACTGAACAGAGCTCGGTAGACTTTCCTCACATCTGCAACCTCAAGAATACTGTTCCCCTGCCTGGTGCAGGAGCTCGTTTGATTTTAAAGTGAAGTTTTGCTGTGCTGCAGAAATAATTCTGTTTACCTAAGAAATAGGGCTCCTGTACAGAGTGGGAGCTGCACACTGGGGTAAACGAAAATCTTTTCTTTAGGACTGCTTTGTGTTTGGGTGTGAATTTCAAAGGATGCAATGGCACTCGATTGGACTACAGCCATTGTGTGACGTGAACCCCTCCTGCTACTAAAGGCAGGAATCAATCAATATCTTTATCCAGGTGGGCACCATTGAGCAAGTTCATTTACAAGGTGGACCTGCGGTCCTACAGTAATAATACAGAAAGACAATTTACAATAGTACAAACAGTAAAAATAGCTCCTATTATAGTAAAAATGCACATTTACAGGTAATATACATAGATACATAGACAGTGTCGGCAGATATACATTGAACATAGAACTACAAGGAGTCATGGATAATGAACTTGTGCTGGATCTAAGCCCCAAAACTGTTCATTTTGTAGTGGGAAATGTTAAGGAGAGGGTAGCAATATCAGATAGAAGATATCAAGCACATAATGTAAGGAGAGGTGGGGAATAGGGGTGCAAGCGAAGAGGACCTAATTGTTAGAGCAAAGTGAAGGATTGGTAGGGGTGGAGGACCATATGAAAGGCAACAAAGTGATTTTTACCCCAAAATGCAGCGACATATGGAGGAGAAAAGCTGCCATTGTACTAAGTGCAAGAGGAGGAATATAGTAGCAGGGGCATAACTGGGAGGGTTCTGGAGGTTGGGGCAGAGGGAGGTGTTGGATAGACGAGGGACCGAATATTTTAGGGGGCGAAAGACGATAATTATCCCCAAGTGCGGTAGCATGTGCTAGGATCAGGCTGCAGCTGTTCAGAGCATCAAAGAATAAGATATGGGAGTTTGGCAATAAATCCTGTGGATCTGTTGGTGGGCATGCTAGAGGCAGAGGCACACATTTCAGCTGGAGGGCCACCGTTTGAGGGAAAGAGGTTAGTTAGTGTCTAGTAAAGCAGTTGCAGATTTCCGTAATGCCATCACGGTAAAGCCTTTTGAACAAAAGGGTACTTACTGGGGTTTTCAGCTTAAGTATTTTTTGGGTTTTATTCCCTATTGATGGGAGTGAGAATCCAAAGGCGGCTCTCCGACTCATGTGAGTGCCCTGGGTATATTTAGCAGGAGTTGTGAGCAGCTTCTAAGGGAATAATTCCTGGGCACAATCAGAGACAGACAGTCAAGGATGTATTGCTGGAGTTTGCCACTGAGAGCTCTAAGTGTCCAGAGTGCTGCATTAAAGTTGCGCCTAAAGTGAAGTGAGGTTCAGCCAGTGGCAGCATATAGTGCGCAATGATGGGTAGAGAAGGGGAGGTCAGTGATGAAGTGTATAGCTCTGTGGTAGAGCGTATCCAATTTTCCAAGATATGAAGCTGCACAGCTGCTGTATACAAAGTCTGCGTAGTCAATTAGGGACAGGAACATGGCTTGGACTAGTCATTTCTTTGCGTCTGCTGTAAGAAGTCTTCTTATCCTGTAAAAAAGGCCAAGTCTTTGCCTTAATTTTTTCAGCAAGTCTTCCAGGTGGTCAGTGAAGGAGAGTTTACAGTCAATCCAGACCCCAAGATATCTGAATTTCAGAATGTACTCTAAGCACTCTCCCAGCATCGTGGTTATTGGGGGGAAGGAGTCAGTAGCGCTTGTGTAGTTTATGGAGAAATTGTGATTGGTTGGGCATCCATGGCACTCCAGACATTACCTCATGGGTTTTAGCCCACCTGACAGGCTACTGATGCACATGACCCCAGATCAAATTTCTAGTATATCGAGGTCCCAGAAACCCCTGCTCTCCAGTTTCGAATCGTGCATCTGATCAGGCAACAAGCACACCAGGAATCCCTGTCTGCTCCACTAAGGTAGGCCCTTTAATTCAAGGCTATGTTTTTTAATTTATGATGTAATTCAGGAAGAAAGGCACAATGTATTAAGATGATATCTGCCAGCTTGGAACTTTACTAAAATTGCTAAATATTGTGAGGAATATGGCTATCCTAAGCTAGTTCTCTGGCTCTGAATCAGCCAGCTCATGTGTTTCCGCCTTCATTTGGGCTGTATCGCTGATAATTGCACTGTTTTGTATGGTATCCGATTATATGGTATAATTGTTTGTTGTATGGTATCTCTTTTGGAGAATAACCGCATGACGCGGTACGCTATTCTGCCTGTGCGCATCCTTGGCACATGGTTGCTTAGTAAAGGTGCTATGGTGGCTATCTGTGGTTCCCCACACAGATAGTAGAGAGAACCCGTAGGGCAGAGTATCTGTGGCTGGCTGGCAGGCCCTGTTTGAACCATGCAGTGACTGCGTGGTCTCTCTGCCCACCTCCCCACCTCCTTCTCTCTTTCACCTCCCTATGGCCTCGGATTGCCCCGGAGGCCTGAAGAGAACCCTCTCCCTTCTGTGCCACGAGGCCCTCAGCCTAGTCTGCGGGCGCATCCCTTTCACCCTCCCATGTGCCTCGTAATGTGTCCTTCTAGTAGGCATCTGTTTGGGCCTACTTTGGCCCATGGTCCTCACCTCCTCCTCGCTTGCTGGACTAGGGGAAAGTTCCCCTTCCTTCCTGCAGCGTCCTCTCCTCTCCCCGCTAGGCCAGCACTCATTTGAGGGTGCCTCTCTCTCTCTCTCTCTCAGGCCTAGCTTGGGGGGAAGTGTGGTGCTTCACCTCCAGGCCTAGGAGAGAGTGTGAGCACACAGGGATCATGCTCAGGGAGAGGGCGCCTACCTCCTCTCTCCCAGCGTGGGCCAGCCTTTCCTGGGGCTCTGATTCCAAGCTCCCCTCCATAGACCACACCCAGAGGAGCATGGAGACCTGCAGAACCACCCCATTGCCTTCCCTTTCTCCCAGGGGCCAGCATGGCTCCCCCTACTAGGCTCCCTTAGGACTTCCACCTCCTCGGGGGGGCATCCCTCTAGATTGGTCTGGGGGTGCAGTGCGAGGATGCCTGGCTTCAAAAAAAGAAAAGGCACTGATTCAGCCTCGACAACAGCTCTCAGGGGTCTCCCCTCCACCGTAGGGTCCCTCCCACAGTGACCCTCCGGTGGGGCCCCCATGATAGAAGATTACGCTTCCTCCCACCCTCATTACTTGGCCTTGCTTCTTCTGGGTCTCAGGTCCCTTCCACAGTGACCCGATAAGTGAGCCCTCACCTCCCTGGACCTCCTACTCAGCCACGCCATGACTCCCTCCCATAGAGAGCCATATGCACCTGGCCCACCTATGGCTCCCAGGCCACTTTATTCCACCATGGACCACGTTGGGGGTCCTCTCACAGCACCCCACAACTCATTAAAGTGATGGTGGCATACTATGCAGACCTCGAGCACCCCTATCTAAAAGTGTAGTGGGGGTTAAAGGACCACCCTCAGGGCACTGTCTACAGCTTCGATCTAAGGTCTGCTTTCTTCTCTCCCCAGATGGTGAAAGCAAAGAAATGCTCCTTGTGCAGTGCTACCCTCCTGCCCCAAACTCCGGGACCACTCTGTGCAGCCTGCCTCCTTGACAACGACGATTCCTCCCAGGAACAAACACCGCCCATGGGTCCCAGCAACCCAGGACCCAGCAACCCCAGTGGATGGACCCGGGCTCCCTCCTAATCCAAAACCAGCAGGCCATGGTAGCCATGATGGAAAGCCAGCAGAACTTTATGCTCAAGATAATGGAAAAGCTGGAATACCTCACTCAGCACAGAGCCAAACCATTAAGTCAGGAGCCTGACAAGGTGGGGGGTAACTGGAGGAGCACCCAAACCATGAGGACACTCTTCCAGACGTTCCACGTGAAGACGCACATGAGGATAAGGATAAAGACAATGCAGAGGAAGAGGATGAGGTGGAATCAGACGAAGAGGATATGGAGCTTCCATCAACACCTTCTCTGACCTCAAAATTGTGCTCTTTTGATACGATCCCAGGGCTTATGAAGATTATTAAGGCCACCATGGGTTTCGACACTGAGGAGAGTAAGCCCGAGTCAAAGCTCAACCCCATGATACAGCTGAGGATGTCGAACACGGAGACTTTCCCAGTATGCCCTGCTATTAAGGATATCTTCAATAAAGAGTGGCAATCCTTGGAACCGGGCAGAATGCTGAACAGAAGGAACCTGGACAGAATGTACCCAGTTCAAGGGGAAAAATAAGATATCTGGTGCAAGGCCCCCACCATTGACCCTCAGGTGGTGGCTCTTACCAAGAAAACTGTACTACCATGTGGTACAATCACCCTCAAAGACCCTACAGACAAAAAAGTAGAAGACATGCTCAAAAGGGCTTTCAAGATCAAGGGCACCGCTGCAAAAGCAGCCACTACGGCTATCTACACAGCACAAGCACAAATCTGCTGGCTCGAAGAGCTCAGGAGCAGGCCATCCCTAAGTCCAGTGAGGCAGAACTGCTAGAATGTACTCTAGATGCAGCTAAACACCTAGCCAACATGGCGGTGAGACACTCTCTGCCTCCGCCAGAACTACAGCCATCACCAACCGTGCTCGGAGGGCACTGTGGCTAAAATTGTGGGATGCAGATAATGAGTCAAAAACTATGCTACAAAACTTACCACTATGGGAAAAATATGTGTTTGGGGAGGGTCTGCAGGATTATCTGAAGCAAAAGGAGGAGGGCAGAGACCTCCTTAAGAATAAATCCAGGTATACCTACCTCTCCTTATCGAGGCAGAGGTTTTGGGGGAAGAACAGACCGTACCAACCCTGCAGGGACACACCACAGCAAAGCCACTCCTTTTGAGGCAGGGGCACCTCCCACAGCTTCCGTGGCCCATACTCTCAAACCTATCAGTCTTCCTCATTCAGAGCCTGGGGACAAAGAACCAGAGGATGAGGTAGAGGCTACAGAGGAAAGCCACAGTGACTATGATCTCATGACCAGGCAGGGCCAGGATCCCTACCCACTAGTAGGACAAAGACTGACCTAATTCGCTCATCGCTGGCTCCACACAACCTTGGACAGGTGGGTCCAAGAGGTGGTAACCAGGGGGTACTCCATAGAGCTATCCCAGGCCCATATTCCCCAAAGATTCATATCCTCTTCCATAGCCAAAAGAAAGACATCCCCTCAACAGGTTAAAAAAATCTTGTTGGAACTGATTCGGAACAAAGCTTTCCAACCTGTACCGGCACCAGAACAGAAACTAGGAGTCTACTCCATATTCTTCCTGGTGTCAAAGAAATCAGGGGAGCTCCATCCCATCCTGGACCTAAAGCACCTCAACCACCATGTGGTGTCTCACTGATTCAAAATGGAGACCATCCGATCAACTCTGTGCTGTGTCCGGGTAGGCGATTACCTGATGTCCATAGACTTAAAAAGACGCATACCTTCGTATTCCCATCATTCAGAGACACAGACAATTCCTTCAATTTCACATCCTAGGCCATCACTTCCAGTACTAGGCCTTACTGTTTGACCTCTCCTCCGCCCCGAGAGTGTTCATCAAGGTCTCCATAACCCTGGTGGCCAGACTCGGGGAACAGGGACTGGACATCATACCTTACTTGGACGACTGGCTCATCCGGGCCCGGTCCAAGAATCAGGCTCGACTACACACGGAAACAGCCCTACAGGCACTCAAAGACCATGGCTGGGTGGTAAATTGGGAAAAGAGCCACCTCGTTCCCACACAGCAGATCGAGCATCTGGGAGCGCTGATCATCTCGGCCCAAGGATGGGCAAAACCATCCTCCTCAAGAGTACACAACTTGATATGCCTGGCCTGCCAAATGAAAGCCCACCACCAGACAACCATGGGAAGGATAGCCTAGTTGTTGGGCTGCATGGCATCATGCATAACCCTCGTGCCCTAGGCCAGGTGGCACATGCATCCACTCCAAACATACGTCCCGACTCAGGGGGCACCGAGCGAGCACAACCTACAGGTCATAGTACCACTATCACCAACAGTGCGACTCTCATTGACATGGTGGATGGTGGAGTCGAACCTGACCAAGGGAGACCCTCTAGAGGCCTCATACACAACCACAATAGAAACGGACATGAGCCTCTCTGGTTGGACATCCTGTCTGGGAGACGTGACGGCCCAGGGCCTATGGTCTCCAGCAAAGTCAAAACTCTCCATCAATGTCCTGGAGATGAGAGCCCTATTCCATGCACTCAAAGCATTCAAGCATTTGGTATGCGATCAGTCGGTCCTGATCTGCTCCAACAACAGGGTCACTGTGGTCTACATAGCCAAACAGGGCAGAACCAGGAGCAGGGCCATGCTGAGGGAGGCTACGGCAGTCCTCAACTGGACCCAATCCAACCTCAGACACCTGGGCGCAGTTCACTTGGCAGGAAAGCTGAACGTCCATGCAGATTGGCTCAGCAGGCAACAGGTACAGCCAGGAGAATGGCGGTTGCATCCGGATCTCTTTCAGATGATCCAAGCGACATGGGGACCCATAACCATAGATCTCATGGCAACACGGGAGAACGCTCAGGTCAGGGACTACTACTCATGGTTCAGGAACAGTCTCTCCCAGGGAACAGATGCCTTATTCCAACCATGGTGTTGGAAGCATGCTTATGTCTTCCCACCTCTCCTCCTGATTCCACAGGTACTAGCCAAGGTATGGGCATCACGTTGCACAGTCATTCTGGTGGCCCCCTACTGGCAATGCAGGATGTGGTTCACCACAGTTTGAGAGATGTCCCTAGCCAGCTTCAAGATACCCTACCAAACAGACATGCTCTCGCAGGGTCCAGTAGTCCACTCGACCTCATGGACTCTGAAGCTCATGGTCTGGCTCCTGAAAGGAGGAGACTAAGGGAGGCGGGTTACCATGACACCATCATTAGCACCTTACTCCAGTCCAGACTGACTTCCACCACTTCCACCTATGGTAGACAATGGTCTATATTCTCTCAGTGGTACTTGGAATGGGGCAAGATACCCTAGCAGACTGACATGGCGACCGTTCTACTGTTCCTCCAACAGGGAGTGGACAAGGGGCTAGCCCACTCTTCTCTCAAGGTGCAACTGTCAGCCATAGGGGTGGCCACTGGGCCCATCGGGGGTACAACCCGGGAGCTCACCCTGATGCCTTATGTTTCTTAAAGGTGGTAGAGATCCTCCATCCATGAACTCTACCGACCATTGCATCTTGGGATCTCCCGCTAGTCCTTGATTCCCTCAGCATGGCACCTTACGAGTCCTTTCTCGAGGTGGATCTGTTCTGGGTCAGCCTCAAGACATGCTTCTTGGTAGCAATCTGCTCGGCCAGAAGGATCGGAGAACTAGGGGCACTATCCTGCGCAGAACCCTATGCAGTATTCACCCCTCAAGGGGTCCGCCTGATAATGGTACCAGCCTTCCAGCCAAAGGTGTCAATCATTTTCCACAGGGAGCAGCCCATCGAATTGCCCACTTTCCCAGAGGGGCTCCAGCAGGGCACCAGTGAGGTCCCACATCACTTAGATGTCAGATCCGCCCTCTCCGTGTACTTAGCCAGAATGTGTCCCATACGCAAAACAGAAAGATTGTTCATCATCGCTAAGGGACAAAGGCAAGGCAGAGCCACCTCCAAGGCCACCATTGCTTGGTGGTTAAGGAGAACCATCCAGACTGCTTACGTAGAAAAATGGATGACACCCCCTCAGGGGATCAAGGCTCATTCCACCAGGGTAGTCATCACTTCTTGGGCAGAAAGGGCCAATGTGTCCTCAGAGGACATATGTAGGGCAGCCACGTGGAGCTCCCTCCACACGTTCACCAGACACTACAGGCTCAAACAGCTACAGGCCGTATGGCCCACATTCGCCACCCAGGTTCTTGCAGCAGCATCTTCATCCCCTCACTCTTAGACCACTCTGTTACCTCCCTTGGGTACTACACTGCTTCTTATCTACCCATGAGGTAATGTCTGGAGTGCCATGGATGCCCAACCAATCACAATGGGTGTTTACTCTCCTGGTAAAGGTGATTGTGTTGGTTGGCATCCATGGCACTCCAAGGCCCCCCCTTCAGAGTGCTCAGAGTGACCGGGACTGAACAAAGGGTCTTCAACCCACAGAAAACTTACAAGGGGATAGACGTCAATGTTGTTTCATAATGATAAATTACCAGTCGGTCCTTTCGGGACTGAGAGTAGATTGTAAATATTAGGGAGAATAAAAGCTCGGCCTATGGGCCACTGATACTACATCGTAGCCAACATCATTTTTGTCTCTGATCATATCTCATATTGCCATTGCTTGGTTGTGCCTACATTGTATGTTTCTTCCTCTCATACTGACTAACCTTGATTTCAGCTATGGAAGATTCAAACTGGAGAGCAGGGGTTTCTGGGACCTGGATATACTAGAAATTTGATCTGGGGTCATGTGCATCACTAGCCTATCAGGTGGGCTAAAACCCATGAGGTAATGTCTGGAGTGCCATGGATGCCAACCAACACAATCACCTTTACCAGATGAGTAAACACCCAATAACATGGCTTTAGTTTTCTAAGCATTTAATAGCAGTTTTTTATTGATTAGTTGGAGTTGCAGGAGGCTGAAATCTTTTTGTAGGTCAGTACAAGCTCCTTTTGGTGTGGGACGACTCAGGTACAGCACTGTGTCATCCGTGAATAAGTGAATACTTGCATCCTTGATTCCCTCATCAATGTTGTTGATATACACTGCAGGAGGACCTAATATGGATCCCTGAGGACACCTCTTTGTAAGAGTTTTAGGGCAGATAGTTCACCATCCACTTTCACCTGCTGGTATCTGTCTGTCAGATAGTCATAGAACCAGTTTAGAGAAGTAGCATCCAGTCCTAGTGTTTTAGCGAGTCGAGGAGCAGGTCATGATCAACTGTGTTGAATGCTTTACTGAGGTCAAGAAACACAGCAGATGCTGACTTTTTATGCTCCAACTCCAGTTGCCAGTCATTGGTTACTTTAGCTAATGCCGAGACTGTACTGTGGTTGGCTCTGAATCTGGACTGAAGGGGGTTTAGTAATTGTTCTCTGTCGATGAAGGATCTTAGTTAGCCATTTACTATTTTTTCCAGTAGCTTCGAGAGTGTGGGTAGGAGAGAAATTGGCCTATAGTTATTAAGGTTGCAAGGGTCTCCAGATTTAAATAGCAGGATAATGTATGTGATCTTCCCTATTTGAGGAAGGGTACCTTGTGTTAGGGACAGGTTGAATAAATGAGTAGTAGGCACTGCCAATACGTGGCATGCTATCTTTCGGAAGTATGATTCAAGTACATCTGTGCGGCACTTTTCTTAGTATCCAGGTGGAGAATCAAGTCTTCCGCTTCTTGAGGAAACCGATGAGAAAGAAATGTTGACTAACTGAGCCAACATTTGGTGGGGTCATGCCAAGTTGGGTGCTAAGGCTACATGAAGGTGAGTTATCGAAGGCTAAGCCTGCTGTGGTGAAGTGCGTGTTGAATGCCTGCAGTTTCTCTTTTTTGCCATTGATTACTGTATTGTCAGAGGTAATTTTTGTAGGGAGCATATTTTGTGATGTGGCTCCCAACAGTTCTTTGATTGTGGCCCAGAATTTGGAGGGACAATTGGCTGCAGTATCTAGTTCTGCATGGTAATAGCAGACTTTAGCTTCCCTAATCAGTTTGATGCAGTGATTTCTGGCTGTTCTAAAGAGGCACCGCTCTTCCTCTTTTTGGAATTTGCTGGCAGTTTTCCAGAGTTTATCCCTGTACAGTAGTGCAGCCTAGAGATCTTGAGTGAACCAATGGCATTTACTAGCCTTTATGAGTATTTTTGACAGAGGCACATAGGAGATTCATGGTGTAGGTAATGATTTCATGTAGTGTAGAATATGCATTTTCCACTGTTTTAGCAAGGTAAAAACTCTGCCACAGGAGGGGAGTCTTTTAGGTCAAGTAGATATGCCGTTGGGTCGAATGATCTAGTTGACCTTTTGGTGAAGAATTTGGCCATAGTTGGCACTTTGTTGGCTGCCCAAACTCCAGCTATTAGGCAATGGTCACTAATATCTGCATCAAAGGTTCCAACGTGGGAGAAGGAACGGGTTTATCAACAAGCAGGACATCCAGAAGGGTGCTTTTGGCTGTATTATTTTTGTTGATATAGGTGGGCTCTTTGTTGAGTAGGGTGAAACCAAGGGAGTCACAGAAAGATTTAAGCAGTTGACCGGCTTCCGACATCCAATCGTAGTTCAGATTTCCGAAGATAATTGTTTCCAGGGGGCTAGTGTCCAAGATAGTTGTAAGATAGGACAAGAGCTGAGTACCAGCAGATGGTGGTCTATAGCATCCTATGACTCGGAGTGCTAACGATAGGGATAGGTCAATTTTTATGTCCTGGCACTCAAATCCCGCTACCAGTGAGTTAGAATTAAGTGTTGATGCCCCCAAATCTTTTTGTGATGTAGATGGCGACCCCACCTCCTCTGGATTGCCTATCACATCTAAAGATCTGGTAGTTAGGTATATTAATCAAGCTGTTTGGCGTAGAGGGCCATAGCCAGGATTCTGAGATAACAAGCACATCTGGCATTGTATGGGCGGTCCAGGCCTGGATAAGGGTGAATTTTTTTAGCAGGCTGCACACATTAATGTGTATAAAACTACTACCTTTAAGAGACAGTGACTCAGAAGGGGAGGTAAGTTTATTTATGGGCCCTGGATTAAGCTTGACATTGCCAGAGCAGAGTAAGAGGAGGAGTAGCAATTTTTTCAGGGATTCAAGTGAAAGGCAAAGAGCTTGAGGCTTTTTCTGGCTTGGCATGGAGGAGGAACCTTGGTGCCAAGCTTTGTTTTTAATTTATGCAAGCCTAAAGACACTGAGGCTAATACTCTGGCTGTGTAACGCCAGTGGGAGTAACTGAATTATTTAGAGATAAGGAAGGAGGCGTAGAGAAACCTGCAATAGTTGCTCTTCGAGGAAGGTAGTCCACCTGGATCAGTTGGCAAGGAGCCTTGGCATAACATGGGATGTGTAGAGTCAGACTGGGTGAGCAGTCTGGAATCTGAGCCCAGTGGCTCTCAAACAGCTGGTCTCTGACTTTAAATCCCAGGGACGGTGAGGGAGACCTTCTGCAAACAGGTTCCCCCCACGCACCTAGATGCCACAAGTCCGCTACCGAGGTAGAGGTGCCGGCTCACTGAGCAGAGCTCAGCAGACCTCCCTTGCATCTGAAACCTCAGGAACACTGTTCTTCTATCTAGTGCAGGAGCTGCTCTGATTCTAAAGTGAACTTTCAATATACAGCAGAAATCATTCCGTTTACCTGAGACAAAGGGCTCCTGTGCCTTGCAGGAGCTGCACAATGGGGCAAAAGAAAATCTTTTCTTCTGGACTGCTTTGTGTGTGTGTTTGGGCATGAATTTCAAATGATGCAATGGCACCTGATTGGACTACAGCCATTGTGTGACATGCGCCCCTCCTGCTACTAAAGGTAGGAATATGAGCCCAGTGACTCTCAAATAGCTGGAATCCCGCCTTTACATCCCAGGGGCGGTGAGGGAGACCTCTCTGCAGGTGGGTCCCCTCCACACCGAGATGCCACAAGCCCAGTATGGAGGTAGAGCAGCTGGATCACTGAGCAGAGCTCAGCAGACCTCCCTCATATCTGCAACCTCAAGAACACTGTTCCCCTGCCTGGCGCAGGAGCTGCTCCGATTCTAAAGCAAACTTTTGCTGTGCTGCAGAAATAATTCCATTTACCTGAGACAAAGGGCTCCTGTGCCAAGCGGGAGGTGCACATCGGTGCAAAGAAAATCTTTTCTTCAGGACTGATTTGTGTTTGTGTTAGGTGCGAATTTCAAAGGATGCAACAGCACCCAATTGGACTATAGCCGTTGTGTAACGTACTGCTACTAAAGGCAAGAATCTGAGCCCTGTGGCTCTCAAACTGCTGGAATCTGCCTTTAAATCTCAGGGGTGGTGAGGGAGACCTCTGTGCAAGCAGGTCCCCTCCCCCGCAAGTCTGCTACTGGTGTAGAGGTGCTGACTCACTGAGCAGAGTTCAACAGACCTTTCTCGCATCTGCAACCTCAAGAACACTGTTCCCCTGCCTGTTGCAGGAGCTGCTCGATTTTAAAGTGAAGTTTTGCTGTACAGCAGAAGTAATTCAGTTTACCTGAGATAAAGGGCTCCTGTGCCGAGCGGGAGCAGCACGTAGGGGAAATTTTTCCCCTCTGCCCCACCTTTTCTCTACTCCCCTTAAAAGCTCAGTGGCCACACCCGCTCACTACACAGGGCCTCTCTCAGAATGAGTTATCCCTCTGTATACTCAAAAGGGGCTGACCCACGGACTGAACAAAGTACCTGAGTTCATACTGGTTCTCTTATGTCTCCTGTTGCCTGTACAGGTGACATCATACCTCTAAACTGTCCCTGATTGTCAGGGACATCCCTGATTTTGCCTCAGATTTTTCCTCCATCCCTGGTAAAATTTGTGTTCTTGTGACAGAACAGTGGGGATTAAAGGTACAAAATAATGTCAAACATTGAAGTAACAGACTAGTTACTCTTCAGAAAATGCATCTTAACACAAATCCCTTTATTCTATCAGCTTTCAGACTGAATAGTACCAGATTTTAAGATGTGTCCCTGATTTGGGGTCTTTGTCCCTGATTTTTTAAGCCTTGTCCCTGATTCATGAGGCAAGAGGTTGAGAGGTACAGGTGACACACCAGCAGTACCCAGGGCAAAACTGACTGCTCAGCATGGACTAGGAGAACAACCTGTCCCTTCAAGGTTGTCTAAGCCCAAAGGGACTCAAAAAAGAGCACTGTGTATAAATGCTTACAATAAATCCTTGCAGTTCTAAATCTGTGAAGACATGCAATTGTTGCTAACCTTGCTCCCCTCCTTTCCTCCCAATGTAAGATGACTGTCTAGTTGTCAGATTCACAGTGCTACTACCTGTACAATGGTTAGGAGTTAGCCCCTCCTCTAGAATAGGCTGAGAAACTGATAATCCCTGTGGGACTGCTACCCACTGTTTCCAATATCTGTCTTCCCTAAGTAGTTATAGCCTGCAGATTGCCAATGACAGGGGTCAGCCTAGGACAAGACCAATATTCCTGGACTTAACTGAACATTCAACAAATAGATTTGTATAGAACACACTGCTAACTGATTTTACTTTAGGCCTAGAGCTAGCTGTTACTCTGACTTACTGAGCAGAAGCACTTCACTCTCTTGTTCAACCCTGTAACAACCGCATCTACCTGAATCTGGTCTAGGTGAGTACAACATCCTAGAGATGGCAGAGGCCACTTCAGTAATACACAAGGCACCACTGCTCACCAAACATGTCAGCCATGAGGTGGATATGGGCCCCCCATCCACCCTGTCCTGGGCTGTGTGGTGATAAAAAGTCATGTACTCTGCTCCCCAACAAGGGAGTACTCCAGGCAACACTCTACATTCTGTTCCTACTATGGGTGGACTTGATGGTAGGCCAAGGAGACACAGACATTAGGAGATGGCATGACAATGACATCCTCCTGGGCACCTGCACTACACCAAGTCCTACTCTAGCTTGCAGTCTTTACTAATAGCCCATGAGCTAGTGAGATGGGGTGTATGCTATGAGTCACTGCACTTTACTAGTAGGAGACTAGAAGCAACCTAATCTTATCAGCCAGATCCAAGCTACTACGCCTGCTGGTGGCACTATTTCTCCTGGCAGGTGACAACCAGCCCAACTTGGGCCCTCCTATTTCCAATATCTTAATATCCTCCCCACAGGACCCACAATGGGCACTCTCCAAGGGTTTGAAGATTGCACACATGAACGTCTGCAGCCTCAGACCAAAAATGTAAGCAGTGCAAGCTTGGCTAGACCTCTACAAGCCAGATATCCTGGCCATCTCTGAGACGTGGCTTAAGACCAACGTTCTTGACCATGAGATTATGGCACAAGGATACAACTCCTTCCACAAAGATAGGGAGAGAAAAAGAGGGGTGGTGTGTTAATCTACATGAAAGACAAGCTAATGGTGTCGAACCTAACCCTGAAGCTGGATCCCACCCAGACAGTGAATCAGTATTCATACAGGTCACCTCGGCCAGTCCAAGCATCTCACTATAGGATGTGTCTACAATTCCCCAAAGATGTCTCTCCAGTCCCTAGAGATCATCAGCATATCCACAACCAAAGATGTCACCACAGAGCTTATCATCATTGGGGGACTTCAACCCAAATTGGGTCCATGACGCTAACAAAGACCTCATGTCCCTGACACAGGAGGCAAATCTGATACAGGTTATTTCAGAATCCAACAGGCTGAACCATAAATCAGGGAACCACACCATCCTGGACTGGGTTCTGGTGACAAACCCCATCAATATCTAGAAAGCTGGGCTCATGGCCAATGCCCTGAGTGACCACTGCCCAATATTCTGCATTTGGAGGAATAATGTGCCCAAAGTCCAAACCAGAATATTCACCACCCAAGATTGCTCAAACTACTCGGAGGCACAATACAATAACTACATCAATAGCCTTGACTGGAGACCCATCAGGCTCCTCCCCTCATTTGATGAGGCACTAAACAGGAATACTTCCAAAACTCATTGACTAAAGCAGCCAACCTCTTTGCCCCACTAAAGAAGCTCAGAGTACAAGGCAGCTGCAACAAGTGGATCTCTAACTCTAAAAGCCCTGATGATCTGCTGAGGGCAAGGCCTGGAAGAGGTTTAAGAGGTCCTCTCTCCCAGCTGACCTTGTGGCATATAAAGCCCTGTGAAACAAATGCAAGAGCTCAATAAAACTGACTAAAAGGGAGTATGTCACCTGCCTTCAAAAAAATAGCCTAGGAACCCCTAAACTATTTTGGTCTCATATCAATGAGTTGATCAGAGGAAACTCCAAGGCTGAACCGGGCCCTAAGGAAGTCAACGATAAGCTAGGCAGAATGGACCTCATATTGCTGCAGCCCTCAATCTTCACTTCACCAACCTTGATGTATGTAAGGCTGGACTACCCCCTCACCCCCTGGCACCTAATGACACTGAACCCCCAATACTACAATGACCGCTATTCCACTTCAGGTTGGTCAGGATTAAAGAGGTGCTAACTCTCCTGAGGCCCCTGAAAATCAAAGGCCCAGGTGGACCTGACGGAATTAATCCCAGGCTACTCAAGTATGGTGCCCAATCCCTCTCCAGACCTTTGACCTGGCTCATAAAAAGATCTCTGCTGGAAGGCACTGTTCCACACCAGTGGAAACAGGCTAACATGGTTCCCGTTCACAAGGGTATCTCCAGGGAGCACACGAGAAACTACAGACCAATTTCCCTGCTCTGTCTGCTTGCCAAACTGCAGGATAGACTAATATATAGCCAACTCCACAACTACCCGGAGACTCACCAACTACTGGCCTCCTCTCCACACAGTTTGCTTATAAACCATGGCACAGACACTGCCCTCATGAACCTCACAACAGATGTACTCAGTGCATTGGACAAAGGGACCCCCACTGGTGCGATATTCATTGACCTGTCCAAGGCCTTTGACCTTGTCAACCACAACCTCCTGCTAGTAAAACTTAAAAAGATAGGCCTAGACCTTCTGGCTCTCAAGTGGTTCGAGAGCTATTTATCTGGCCGCACCCAGAGAGTTAGCTGGAAGGGTGCTCTATCTGACCTGCTACCCCTAAAAGGTGGAGTACCACAAGGCTGGATCCTTGGTCCCCTACTATTCTCACTGTTTACCAATGCTCTAAAACTCCACTGCGGGGAAGTGCAGTAGTACAGTACATGGATGACACCATCATATACCACTCCTCAGATAACCTGGGTCTCTCAGCCTTACTCCAATCTGACCTAACGTCACTGGAGAACTGGCTAAAATAAACAGAATGGTCTTGAAGGTAGGCAAAATAGAAGCCATGCTGTTTGGGGCCAGATCACTGGGGCTAGACAGGATCACCTCCCTACAGCAAATCGCTGGCTGAGACCAGCATTGAAGATGTACTCTCCTTAAAATACCTAGGGCTTATGCTTGACCAAGGTCTCACCTTCAAGAACTATGTGGAACAAGTGGGCACAAAACCCTGGCACAATATATCAGTTGGGGATGAGGATATAGCATGCACCAAGCAGGAACAGGATCTTGGGGTTGTCATCTCTGATGACCTCAAGGTAGGGAAACAGTGTGACAAGGCAGCAGGTAAAGCAAATAGGATGCTGGGATGTATAGGCAGGGCATCACCAGCAGGAAAAGGAGGTCATAATTCCACTATATAAGACACTAGTGAGGCCCCACCTGAGTACAGTGTACAGTTCTGCAGACCAACCTACGTAAGGACATAGACAGGGTAGAGAAGGTTCAGAGGAGGGCAACAAAGATGGTGCATGGATTGCATCACAAGTCCTATGAAGACAGGTTGAAGGAACTGAACATGTACTCCCTGGAGGAGAGGAGGAGAGAGGGATATGATAAAGACATACAAGTATCTTACAGGGAGGAACAGGGTGCAGGAAAACACTATTTTTAAGTGAAAAGATGTTCCAGGACTAGAGGGCACGGGATGAAGTTGGAGGGAGGACGATTCAGAGGAAACATGAGAAAGAATTTCTTCATAGAACGAGTGGTGGACAAGTGGAACACCCTGCCAGAGGAAGTGGTGTGGGCTGAAACAATCACGGGATTTAAGAATGCATGGGATAGACATAAAGGAATTCTAGAGGTCAGGGGTAAGGGGCAACAGACTTCTAGGAAAAGAAACTGAACTTACAAGCTCAAATGGGCAGACTGGTTCGGCCATAGGCCCTTATCTGCTGACACTGTCTATGTATCTATGTAAGTGACCAAGACCATCGACGGGAAACTTGGCATTCTGGATCAGATTAAGGATCAGCTTATTCCAGAAGCCAGTCTCTCCACTGCCTCAAGCATCATGCTCCCCTCACTGACCTATGCAGCCCCTGTAATACAGGGAAAGGCCAAGCTGGAGGTCCACCGGATGCAGATTCTTTACAACAAGGTAGCATAGTTTGCTACCCAGGATCATTCAAGAAGCCACCACTGTGACATACTAGCCAGATTACAGTGGCCTCCTTTTGAAGCATGCCTCCAATACCCTCTCCTCTGCCTAGCATTTAAATTACTCAGCCCTACAGCTCTGCCGAGCCTCTCATCTACCCTAGCATCCAAACATAACCCTCAAACCCTGAGATCCACAAGGCTGACTCTGCCAGAAACCCACAGGGTCAAGACCAGTGCAGGCCAGAAATCTTTCTCTGCCACAGCAACCCATCTGTGCAACAAACCTCCACCAGTGATACAGGTAGCCCCCCTCACTCATGAACTTCCATATCAGGCTCAAAGTGCACCTACTTGAGGTAAGCACTTGCCAATGTCATGGCACCTGACAATATCCCCAACGACTTATGCCAATCACTTTACCTGTAAGAGTTGTGCCAAACCATTATGGATAGTTTGCCTCTGCTGTATGAATCAATGTCAACAAGCATCTGTCAATGCCGAATGTTTGCTTGCTGGCACTGGCATTGGTAGTGTAGGAGTTAGAGAGCTGCATAAAAGGAATGGCAGTGAAGTATTGAACTGAAGCCAACCCCACCACCACCCTGCAGAGAGTGACAGGCATTGGGGTTTGCCTTTGTGTCGTCAGACATAACGACCACGCCATTTCACCACACCCCACCCTGCATACACTGAAAAGTGTCAAGGTGTGCCTTGGGCTCTTTGGCCCTTATGCACCCCATTCCATCAGGAAATATGGTGAGATGGGTGTGGTATAGGAGAATGGGGTGAAGTTTGGGGCCCGAAGAGTCTGAGACACACCTTGATGCCTCTCACTAGCTGCAGGGTGTGGGGGTGGAATGGTATGTGCATTACAGGCAAGAATCCCAAGTCACACCCCTGATGCCTGTCATTCTCTACAGGGTGGGGCGTTATGGTCAGAAACCCTAACACCTCAGGCATTCATTGGTATTTTCACTCCAAATTTTCAACATGCTTTTTTTGTGACCCCACCTCATGAACAGTGGCAATATCAGTTTGTTATCCAAAAACTGCTTTTGCACGATGACTACGGCATATGGCACCACTGGTGCAAAAACACATTCCGAACAGGATGTGAAAAATGACAGTGGTACTGTTCATTGGGAGGTGTAAAAAATGGCAATGTTGAAAATCTTCTGAGAAAATATTAAAAAACTGGTGAAGTCATGAGCGTGTGTAGAAACTGTGCAAATGCACACCCATAATATAACTAGTTTGGGGATTTTTTACAGCAGATTGTTAACACAGGCATTTTGGGACATCCGATCATGAACAGTGTCACTGTGATTTTCTTTATATGTGCTGAACAATGATTTCCCACAGCGACCACGCATCTCTGCGCTGAAAGTGTGGAAACACATTTCGGCCATGTTGTGGAAAATGACAGCTGTACTCTTCATAAGGAGGTGTGGAAAAATGCCACTGGTGAAAATCTGGACTGAAAATATTACAAATTCATGAACTTATGAGGGTGCGTGGAAATTGCGCAATGCTCTCTCATAACACAATCATTTTATGGAGCTTTGTCACCAGATTTTCAACATAGTATTTGTAGGACCTCTGCTCATGACCAGTGTCATTGTCATTTTTATGTTTGCTTGCATGCATGTGCAAGAAACATAGTGCCATCATCTGAGTTTTTCAGAGGTGTGTCAGCATCTTCCAATTCAGTCAGTGTGTTTGCAGGCGTGATCACAGTTCTCCAATCACTGCTGAAGCTGTCTATGACAGCAGTTGAAAATGCAGTGGCATACAGTTGAAAGAGGGAGCTACGCTTCAGTGAACAGCTCCTCCTCCCCTCCACACACACAGATCAACTGTGTCAGTTGTCTGATAGGATGGTGTAGTCTTGTCTAGCTTAGAGAGACAAGCCACACATCATTATTTTAATAAACTGTTCCTGCCAAAGCAGGACCACCAAATGTGTGGGTGCCTAACAGTCCTTACACATGCCAGCCTCTACAAAGCACACCTTCATGGACTCCATGGGTTCTAATCCTCCAGAAAAAAAATACCTCAGCATTTGATGTGAAAACTCAGGCTTCGTTGTATGTGTAATTCCAAGTGTTTTCTCTTACTAGACTCTGTCAATGTGAACTCCCCGCTGCTAAAACCTATGCAAATGAACTTGAGCATATTGTACTAACTGTAGGGCTTACTGTCTACCACTTTGTTCACCCCCATGTACCTGTACCATTTCACATCCTCTCTTGCCTTAGTCCAGCTGTGCTACATCAACCTGAAGCTCTGATAGGGCTTACTGTCTACCACTTAGTTCACCCCCCATATATTGCTGTGCTACATCAGCCTAAAGCTCTGGTAGGGCTTACTGTCTACCACTTTGTCCACCCCCCCATGTACCTGCACCATTTCACATCCTCCCATGATCTACAGTGAGTGGATCCCTCATTCATACGTCACATATGCACTCACAAAAAAAAAGTCTTCAAAAATTAAGATACATTTATTATGTTTATGTTTGCTTGCATGCATGTGCAAGATACATAGTGACATCATCTGAGATTTCGAGGTGTGTCACCTGCTCTTCCGATTCAATCAGTTTGTTGGCAGGCTGCGCCCCTGTAAGCCAATGCATGATGGAGCTGTCTATGACAAGCTCCAAAATGCAGTGGCATACAGTTCAAAGGGGGAGCTACGCTTCAGTGAGCAGCGATAAGATATGGCTTGCTCATGCACAGCTCCCCCCCACACACACAAGCAGGAGTGCATGCCCCCTCGCATGCACGCACACACTGTATAGCCGACGGAGGTGCCTAATCCCCCGTCGGCTGTGCTGCACTCCCCCCACCCCCCAAAGCTTTCCAAATGCCATGCTGGGTGCCCACCCCAGTGTGGCAAATCATGATATAGCCGGGGGGTGCCCAATCCCCCATAGGCTTCACTGGCATCACCTCCCGAGTACTGGGTGCAACGCTGGGAGCCCACCCCAGCGTGGCAATCGATGCTTTGGACGACGGAGATGCCCAATCCTCCATCGGTTGAATGCCCCCTAACTGTCCTTGTGCCACAGTGGGAGCCCACCCCAGCATGGCAAACGTTCCGCATCATCATTGGAAACAAAAAGAACACCTGTAAAGAAAAAGCGGTCCCACGTAGTCTCCCTGGCCCCCCTCCCACAACCCGCACCCACCCACTGTGCACCCTGTCTCCCCACAACCCCCCTCACCCCATACTTACCTCCGGACCTCGCGCAATGATCTTCGGTGGACCGGGAACACGTCTGCACTCTTCAAAGCCGACCGTGAACTGAGGAAATGCCGGTAAGCTGTATAATGGGCTAGACAGGGGGTTTCAACTTTGTTGCATATCTCAGGCATTTTTGGAATTTTTGCACCAAATTTTCAACATGGGGTTTTTGGGACCCCTTCTCATGAAAGATGTCACTGTCATGGCATTATTCAGGCCTGAAGGGTGATTTTGCAGTCACTGCGTGAAATCACCTTTCGGGACTGATTAATGAAATGACACTGCCAGTGTTCATAAGGTGGGCTCTCAAGAAGCCTATTTTGAAAATTTGGTGGAAAATTTCAAAAACGACTGTTTTACGAGCGTGCATTGCGCAGTTCCTACGCACGTTCGTAAGTTCACAAATTTTCAATATTTTCACTCCAGATTTTCAACATTGCCATTTTACCACACCTTCTTATAAGCAGTACAGCTGTCATTTTTCACATCTCACCCAAAACGTGTTTCCGCTCATGTAGCGCACAATGGCGTAGTCGGTGTGCTAAATCAATGTACGGGACAAATTAAGAAAATCACAGTGACACTGTTCATGAGCAGAGGTCTTAAAATGGCTATGTTGAAAACTTTGGTGAAAAAATTCCAAAAAATGACTGTTTTACGAGCGTGCGTTGTGCAGTTCCTACGTACGCTCGTAAGTTCGCAAATTTTCAATATTTACACTCCAGATTTTAAACATTGCCATTTTACCACAACTCCTTATGAACAGTACAGCTGTCATTTTTCACATCTTGCCCAAAATGTGTTTCCGCCCATGTAGCGCACAATGGCGCAGTCAATGTGCGAAATCAATGTATGGAACACATTAAGAAAATCACAGTGACACTTCATGAGCAGAGGTCTTAAAATGGCTGTATTGAAAATTTGGTGACAAAAGTCCATAAAATGACTGTGTTACAAGTGAGCATTGTGCAGTTTCCACGCACCCTCGTAAGTTCATGACTGTAATATTTTAAGTCCAGATTTTCACCAGTGACATTTTTCCACACTGTCTTATTTACAGTACAGCCATCATTTTTCACAACATGGCCAAAGTGTGTTTTCACACTTTCAGCGCAGAGACACATGGTCGCTGTGGGAAATTATTGTTCGGGACAGATAAAGAAAATCACAGTGACACTGTTCATGATCTGAGGCACCAAAATGCCTGAGTTGACAATCTGCTGTAAAAAAATCCCCAACCTAATTATATTACGGGTGTGCATTGCACAGTTTCTATGTACGCTCATGACTTCACCATTTTTATGTTTGCTTGCACGCATATGCAAGAAACATAGTGCCATCATCTGAGTTTTTCAGAGGTGTGTCAGCATCTTCCAATTCAGTCAGTGTGTTTGCAGGCATGGTCACAGTTCTCCAATCACTGCTGAAGCTGTCTATGACAGCAGTTGAAAATGCAGTGGCATACAGTTGAAAAAGGGAGCTACACTTCAGTGAGCAGCTCCTCCTCCCCCCCACACAGACACAGATCAACTGTCAGTTGCCTGATAGGATGGTGTAGTCTTGTCTAGCTTAGAGAGACAAGCCACACATCATTACTTTAATAAACTGTTCCCTGCCAAAGCAGGACCACCAAAATTTGTGGGTGCCTAACAGTCCTTACACATGCCAGCTCTCCAAAGCACACCTTCATGGACTCCATGGTTCTAATCCTCCAGAAGAAAAATACCTCAGCATTTGATGTGAAAACTCAGGCTTCGTTGTATGTGTAATTCCAAGCATTTTCTCTTACTAGGCTCTGTCAATATGAACTCCCCGCTGCTATAACCTTTGCAAACGAACTTCAGTGTACTGTACTACCTGCAGCTGAAGCAAAGAATAGCCAGAATGCACAAAGGAGAACATACTGCTATACATTTCAGCAGCAGCCATTGGGGAGGTTTTCATGACTGAAGCACGTTAATGCGCCTTTTAGTGCTGTCATATACACACCCCTGTGTGGTAATTCACTAAACTGCACACTTAGTCTGGTAATGGCGCTTCAAAATATTTTTTTTTCTCTCTGAATTGCCGTGAGCTGGCATTTAGATAGAATCACACAGCTCTTTCTCAAATCAGATGCTCAATGAAGTCACATCACCTTGTGAACCTAAACATCTTAGGGTTGGACATGTGCCCTAACAAAATAGGGAAAACTAAGTATAGAAAAAGAAAACACAAATTCATCCATAGCTCACAATCGAATCCACCCTTTTCTCCGGTGAATCTGAGTACCTAACAGTCCACCCTGGGTGCTCATGCACTCTCTCCACCCGCACAACATATGGCCGGAGGGTGCTGTTGCATTTATTTCATAATTTCCTGATCCGTTGCTGCCACCATACTGATACAGTAATACTTTTATGGCTCAAAACTGCTTGACATTAGCTGAATTATAAATGGCATCCCTGTTTGACGCTGTGGTGCGGAATATGGTGGTGCTCAAATTTTAAGCCAAGTATTACATGCAGATATGTTGTTATTGACTCATGTCACTTACCATTTTACACAGCTATTGATTTTTTTTCAATTCACTTTTGCTGACAGATGTTGATCGCAGGGATTCTGGTGTCACAATTCAGTTCAGCGATGTGTAACATCTTAGTGCAGATGCTAAGTAACTGTTTTAAAATGCTGAAAAAGTTAACAGCGATGAACGTGCATGAGCTTCTTTCTTCAGTGTCTGGAGCTGTAGTGGTGTTATTGGCAAGTGCATGTCCCTTTGCTCCAGATCTATCAGTGAGATGTCTATTCTGTGCAATGGACAGTGGCTGAATGTTATCAACTGACAGTTTTCATTTCATTATCAACAGATAAATATTCGGGGCTTTGCAAATGCAACTTTGCTGGTAGCAGAGTTTCATGCCCCCAAGTGTCTCATCAGTTAGTGGTTATATCTTAACCGATGATCACAAAAAGTGTGAAAAAGATTTGCCGCTGAGTAATGTAAATGCCTGTCCACCTAAGCACCTTTAGGCTGCAACCATAATTTGAACGTATAGGGATTCTGGACCAGAGTATCACTCTGTGGCACAGCAACAGTTAATAAGTGTAAGCACATTCTCAGGACATTGTTTCACTTGCCCCATCTACCCACTACGATCCTGGTCACCTGAAATAAACCTGACATTTTAGTATCTGTTTTACATCTTGGCTCAGTTAGGCAATCAGCACTGTAAGAACATAAATGGACATATAAATGGGGACTATAAGAACATGCCGTGGGTGCTTGTGCCTTAGTCCAGCTGTGCAACATCAGCTTGAAGCTCAGGTAGGAGCTTACTGTCTACCACTTTGTTCACCCCATGTACCTGTACCATTTCATCCTCCCTTGCCTTAGTCCAGCTGTGCTACATCAGCTGGTAGCTCTGGTAGGGCTTACCGTCTACCACTTTGTTCACCCCCCCAATGAATCGCTGTGCTACATCAGCCTGAAGCTCTGGCAGGGCTTACTGTCTACCACTTTGTTCACCCCTCCCCCATGTACCTGCACCATTTCACAACCTCCCTTGATCTACAGTGAGTGGATCCCTCATTCATACGTCACATATGCATGCACAAAAAAAAAAGGTCTTCAAAAATTAAGATAAATTTATTATGTTTTATGTTTGCTTACACGCGTGTGCAAGAAACATAGTGCCATTATCCGAGATTTCGGAGGTGTGTCACCCACTCTTCCAATTCAATCAGTGTGTTGGCAGGCACAGCCCCTGTAAGCTAATGCATGCTGGAGCTGTCTATGACAAGCTCCAAAATGTAGTGGCATACAGTTCAAAGGGGGAGCTACGCTTCAGTGAGCAGTGATAAAATAGCACTCGTTCATGCATAGCTCCTCCCCACACACGCACATGCAGGCATGCGCACCCCCCATGCACGCACGCAAACACTGTACAGCTGACTGGGGTGCCCAATCCTCCGTCGGCTGTGCTGCGCTCCCCCATCCCTCCAAAGCTTCCAAATGCCACGCTGGGTGCCCACACCAGCACCTTCCAGTGATCCAGGTCCATTCCCAAACCTCTGTCGCCTGCTTCAGGATACTCTGTATCTACTGTCCCCTGCCAGCCATCCAGTCATCCGTGTTCATCCGAAACCTGTCTACCAGACGCTCAGGGATGCTCATCCTATGTCCCCAGCCAGCCTCCAGTGATCTGGTCCATTCCCAAACCAGGGTCACCAGCATCAGGTTGCCCATCCTGTCTCAGCCCAGCCTCAGTGATCCTGGTCCATTCCCAAACCTGGTCACCAGCCTCAGGATGCTCCATCCCACTGTACCCAGCCACCCCTCCAGTGACCGGGTCCATCCCAAACCACGGCCACCAGCGCCAGATGTCCATGCTATCACCGGCCAGACTTCCAGTAACCTGGGTCCATTCCCAAACCTGGTTGACAGCCTTGGGATGCTCCATCCTACTCCCAGCCAGCCCTCCAGTGACCCAGTCCATTCCCAAACCTGTTCAGACTCAGGATCGCCATCTCTGTTAGCCAGACCTGCAGTGATCCAGGTTCATTCCCCATCTGGGACATCTGAGTCAGCATGCTCCATCTTACTGTTCCTGCCCGCCTTCCAGTGATCCACGCCCATTTCAAACCAGGACACGAGCCTCAGGATCTCCATCCTAATGGCCCCTCCACTTCCCTGTCAGGTCATTCCCAAAGCTAGGACACAGCCTCAGAATGCTCCATCCTACCTCACAGTCAGCCTCCAGGACCCAGGTCCTTCCCAAACCTAGGCTACAGTATTCAATGCTCCATCTTACTGTCCTAAGCTCCCCTCCAGTGATCCGGGTCCATTCCAAACCTGGGTCACCAGCCTCAAGACTCCATCCTACTATCCCCACAGCCCTCCAGTAACCGGGTTCATTCCCAAACTCGGTCACAGCTCTGATGCTCCATCCTACTGTTCCCCGCCAGTCTGCAGTGATCCGGTCATTCCAAACTCCATAACAGTCACAGGTACTTCATTCCTCTGGAACGCCAACACTGCAGTGATCTGTCCATTCCCAAACCCAATACCAGTCCAGGGTGCTCCATCTCTGTCCGGACAGCCCTGCAGTGACCTGGGCCATTCCCAAACCTGTCACCAGCCCAGGATGCTCATCCTACTCCCAAGTCCGTCCCAGGATCCTGGTCATTCCCAACCTTGACACAAGCCTCAGGACACCCATCCTACTGTCCCCACCTGCCCTCCAGTGACCTGTTCCATTCCCAAATGTGGTCACCACCTTGAATGCCCCCATCCCACTGCCCAGCCAGCCCCACAGTGAACAGGTACATTCCCAAACCTGGGTCACAGGCTCAGGGTGCTCCATCCCACTGTCCCAGAAAGCCTCCAGTGACCAGGGGCCCCAAACCCAGTCACCAGCTTCAGGATGCTACATCCCAAGGTCCCCAGACAGTCCTCCAGTGATTAACCACCCCAAAGATGCATGCCTCAGGATGCTCCATGCTACAGCTACAGCGGCCCTCAGTAATCAGGACCATTCCAAACCTGGTACAGCCTCAGGATGCTCCATCCTACTGTCCCAGCCAGCCCTCAATGATCTGGGTCCATTTCAAACCTGGGTCTCAGCCAGGATGATCGCACCGGCTCCAGCCATCCCTCCAGTGATCCAGGTTTCCCAACCTGGGTCGAACACAAGTGATACTTATCCACTCTCCCCAGCCAGCCTCCAGTGATCCGGTCATTTCAAACCTGGGTCACCCATCAGGATACCCATCTTACTGCCCAGCCAGCTCAGTGTCCGGGTCCATTCCCAAACTTGATCACCAGCATCGAATGCTCCATCCTACTGTCACAGCCAGCCCTTCGTGATCCCCTCCATCTCAAACCTGGGTCACCAGCCCCAGGATGCCCATCCTACCCCCCCAGCCAGCCCTCAATGAAGGTCCATTCCCAAACCAGTATCTACAGCCACGGAGCCTCCCACTGTCCCTCCAGTCCCAGTGATCAGAGGATTCCCAAACCTGGGCCACCAGTGTCAGGGTGCCCATTCACTGTCCCCAACCAGCCTCCAGTGATCCGCGGGGTCCATTCCCAACCGGGTCACCAGCCTCAGGGTTTCCATCCCGCTGTCCCCAGCCAGTCCTCAGTGACTGGGTCCACCCCAAACCTGTCGCCAGCCCGGGATGCTCCATCCACTGTCCCCAGCATGCCTCCAGTGTCGGGTCCACCCCAAACCTGGGTCACCAGCCCCATGGAGCTCCATACTACAGCCCAGCCAGCCTCAATGTTAAGTCCATGATCAAACTAATCCCAGCCTTTGACACCCATCCCACTGTGCCCAGCGATCCTCCAGTGATCCAGGTCCATTCCCAAACCAGCGGACAACAGCATAGGATCCTCCACTGTCCCCTGCCAACCTCCGTGACCCGGGTCCAACCCAAACCTGTCACCAGCTGGATCTTCCATCCTACCATCTCAGCCAGAACCCAGTGACCTGGGTCCATTCCCAACCTGGGTCACAGCCCAGGGTGCTTGCAACTACTGTCCCAGCCAGCCTCCCGTGATCCGGGTCCATTCCCAAACCTGTAGCCAGCCTCAGGATTCTCATCCTGCTTCCCCAGCCAGCCTCAGTGGTCTGGATCCACATCAAACCTGGGTCGCTAGCCCAGTGTGCTCCATTCTCCGTCCCTAGCCAGTCCTCCAGTGATCCAGGCCCATTCCCAAACCTCAGACACCAGCCCAGGGTACTCCATGCTACTTTCCAGCCAGCCTCCAGTGATCTGGGTCCTTCCCAAACCTGTCACAGCCTCGATCTCATACCACTGTCCCCAGCGCCCTCCAGTGTTCCGGTCCATTCTCAAACCTGATCACAGCCTTAGGATGCTCCATCCCTCTGTCCCCAGCCAGCAGTCCCAGACCCAGGACATCCCAAACCTACATCACCAACTTCAGGATGCTCCATCCCATTGTCTCCAACCAGCCCTCCAGTGAACCGGGTCCATCCCCAAACCAATACCGGCCTGAGATGCTCCCATGTCCCAGCCAGCCCTCCTGTGATCCGGGTCCATTCCCAACCTGTGTCACACGGCAGGATGCCCCATCCCTGTCCTCAGCCAGCTCTCCAGTGTCAGGTCCATTCCCAAAACCTGGGTCACCTGCCTATAGCTCAATACTCCTGTCCCAGCCAGCCTCAGTGTCTGGCTCCACTCCCAAACCTCGGTCGCCAACCCAAAGGTGCTCCATCCTCCTGTCCCCAGCTAGCCCTCCAGTGATCGGGTCCAGTCCCAACCTGAGACAACAACCTCAGAACGCCAGCCACTGTCTCCAGCCAGCCTTCAGTGTCAGGTCCATTCCCAAACTTGGACACAACCCCAGGGTGCTCCATGCTACTGTACCCAGCCACCTCCCAGTCCGGATCCATTCCCAAACCTGGGTCCCGCCTCATAGTGCTCCATACCAGCCCAGCCAGCCTCCAGTGTTCAACCATTATCAATCTCGCTGCAAGCCTTAATCCTACTGTGACTGCGAGTCTCCTGATCAGGTCCATCTCACAACAGACAACAACATCGATACCCATCCCACTGTCCCTGCCAACACTCAGTGACTGGTCCATACAAACCTGTCACCAACCTTGATATTCCAACCCACTGTCTCCAGCCAGCCCTCCAGTGACCTGGGTCCATTCCAAACCTGGGACACAGCTAAGGATGTCCATCCTACTGTCCCAGCCAGTCCTCAGTGAGCCGGTGCATTCCCAAACCCAGTCACCAGCTCAGGATCTCTATCCCACAGGTCCAGCCAGCCCTCCAGTGATCCGGCCCTTTCCCAAACCTGGGCACCTGCATTATTAACTTGCCCCAGTCAGCCCTGCAGTGATCTGGGTCCATCCCAAACCCAGCCACCTGCATCCAGATACCCATCCCACTGTCCTCCGCCAGCCCTCCACCATTCGGGGCCATCAAACCTGTCTACAGCCTCAGGATGCCATCCCACTGTCCAGCCAGCCCTCAGTGTCAGGTCAATTCCCAAACCAAGGGCCAGCCCAGGATGCTCCATCCCACTGTCCCCAGCCAGCCCTCCGTGATCCGGGTCCATCCCAAACCTGTCCAGCCTCGATGCTCCACCACTGTCCTAGAAAGCTCTCCAGTGATCCAGGTCTATTCCAAAACCTGGGTCACCAGCATCAGATCATCCATTTTACTGTCCCCAGCCAGCCCCACAGTTATCCGGGTCCTGCCCAACCTGGGTCACCAACCCTGATTCTCCATCCTACTGTTCGAGTCAGCCTTCCAGTGACCAGGTCCATTCCCAAGCCAAGGTCATGCCTCAGGATGCTCCATCCACCGTCCCACAACCCTCACTTGTCCTGGTCCACTTCAAACCTGGGTAACCCAGCATCAGGGTGCTCTTCCTGCTGTCTCCGCCACCTCCGTACTCAGGTCATTCCCAAACCCGCTCACAGCCCCAGGATGCTCCATCCTGTTCCCAGCCCTCAGTGATCGGTCAATTCCCAAACCTAGTCACCAGCCCCAGGATGCTCCATCCCACTGTGCCCTGGCCAGCCCTCCAGAAAGTGATCCAGGTCCATTCCCAAAACCTGGTCACCAGCCTCAGGATGCTCAACCACTGTGCCCTTCCACAGCTCCAGTGATCAGGTCCATTCCCAAACCTGTATCCCAGTGCAGGATGCTCATCCTACTGTCCCTACCACCCTCAGGATCCGGGTTCTCAAACATGAGTCACCAGCCTCAGGATGCTTCATCCCACTGTCCCCGCGGACCTCCAGTGATCCGGGTCCATTCTCAAACCTGGTCACCAGCCAGGCCCATCCCATGTCCCAAACCAGCCCTCCAGTGATGGATTCATTCCAAACCTGGGCTAGCCTTGGGACATCCATCCGCTGTCCCCAGCCAGCCTCCTGTGATCGGTCCATTCCCAAACCTGGTCACCACCAACGTTCCATCCTACTGTCACCAACCAGCCCCAGTGACCAGAGTACATCCCAAACCTGGGCTGCTAGAGTTGTATGACGATCCCACTGTCCCCAGCCAGCCTCCTGTGATCTGTCCATTCCAAACCTTGGTCACCACTTCGGAATGCCTCCATCCTACTGTCCCCGCCAGCCCTCCTGACGGGTGCATTCCCAAACCTGACACCAACTGGGATCCCCATCCCACATCACAGCCAGCCTCAGTGATTTGGGTCCATTCCCAAACCTGGACCAGCCTCAGGATGCTCAGCCCACTGTCCCATAACCAGCCTCCACTGATCCGGAGTTCCAAACCTGGATCAACCCCAGGATGCTCCATCCTACTGTCCCCAGCCAGCCCTTCAGTGATCTGAGTCCATTCCCAAAGCTATGTCACCAGCCTCAGGATGCTCCATCCTACTATCTTCACCATCCCTCCAGTGATCCGGGACCTTTCCCAAACCTGGGTCGACTGCGTCGTTATACTCCATCCTACTCTTCCCAGCAAGCCCTGCACTGATCTGGGGCCATTCCCAAACCTGGGTCACCAGCGTCAGAATGCTCCATCCTACTGTCATCAACCCAGCCTCAATTGATCCGTCATTGCCCAAACCCACGCAACAGGCCAGCGTCCAGGATGCTCCATCCACTATCCCCAGCCAGCCCTCCAGTGATCCGGGCTCATTTCCCAAACCTGAGTCACCAGCCTCAAGATGCTGCATCCTACTGTCCACCAGACCTCCAGTGATCTGGTCCATTCTCAAACCTGGGTCACCAGCCTTGGGACACTCCATCCTACTGTCCCCAGCCAGCCCTCCTGTGATCTGGGTGCATTCCCAAACCTGAGTCTGCAGCGTCAGGATACTCCATCCTACTGTCCCCAGCCAGCCCTCCAGTGACCCGGGTGCATTCCCAAACCTGGGACACCAGTTTCAGGATGCTCCATGCTACTGTTCCCAGCCGGCCCTCCAGTGATCTGGGTCCATTCCCAAACCTGGGTCACCAGCCTCAGGATGCTCCATCCTACTGTCCCCAGCCAGCCCTCCACTGATCCAGGTCCATTCCCAAACCTGGATCACCAGCCTCAGGATGCTCCATCCACAGTCTTCAAGCCATCCTTCCAGTGATCACCAGGTCCTTTCCCAAAACTGGGTCGACTGCGTCGTTATACTCCATCCTACTCTCCCCAGGAAGCCCTCCAGTGATCCGGGTCATTTCCCAAACCTGGGTCACCTGCATCGGGATACTCCATCCTACTGACCCCAGCCAGCCCTCCAGTGATCCGGGGCAATTCCCAAACCTGGGTCACCAGCATCAGAATGCTCCATCCTACTGTCCCCAGCCAGCCCTCCAGTTATCCCCGTCCATTCCCAAATCAGGGTCACCAGCCTCAGGATGCTCCATCCTACTGTCCCCGGCCTGCCCTCCAGTGATCTGAGTCCATTCCCAAACCTGGGTCATCAGCCTCTGGATGCACCATGCTACTGTCCCCAGCCAGCCCTCCAGTGATCCCAGTCCATTCCCAAACCTGTGTCACCAGCGTCACGATGCTCCATCCTACTGTCCCCAGCCAGCCCTCCAGTGATCCGGGTTCATTCCCAAACCTGAGTCACCACCCTCAGGATGCTTCATCCTACTGCCCCTGCCAGACCTCCAGTGATCCGGGTCCATTCTCAAACCTGGGTCACCAGCCTTGGGACACTCCATCCTACTGTCCCCAGCCAGCCCTCCTGTGATCTGGGTGCATTCCCAAACCTGAGTCTGCAGCATCAGGATACTCCATCCTACTGTCCCCAGCCAGCCCTCCAGTGACCCGGGTGCATTCCCAAACCTGGAACACCAGTTTCAGGATGCTCCATGCTACTGTTCCCAGCCGGCCCTCCAGTGATCCGGGACCATTCCCTAACCTGGGTCACCAGCCTCAGGATGCTCCATTGTACTGTCTCCAGCCATTCCTCCAGTGATCCGGGTCCATTCCCCAAACCTGGATCGACTGCACTGTGATACTCCATCCTACTCTCCCCAGCCAGCCCTCCAGTGATCAGGGGTCATTTCCCAAACCTGGTCCACCCATCTGAGACAATCAACCCACTGTCCCCAGCCAGCCTCCAGTGAGTCCGGGTTCCATTCCCAAACCTGGGTCACCAGCGCCAGAATGCTCCATCCTACTGTCCCAAGCCAGCCCTCCAGTGATCCCCGTCCATTTCCAAACCTGGGTCACCAGCCTCAGGATGCTCCATCCTACTGTCCCCAGCCAGCCCTCCAGTGATCCGGGTCCATTCCCAAACCTGGGTCACCAGCCTCAGGATGCTCCATCCTACTGTCCCCTTCCAGTCCTCCAGTGATCCGAGTCAATTCCCAAACCTGGGTCACCAGCGTCAGAGTGCTCCATGCTACTGTCCCCAACCAGCCCTCCAGTGATCCGGGTCCATTCCCAAACCTGGGTCACCAGCCTCAGGGTGCTTCATCCTACTGTCCCCAGCCAGCCCTCCCGTGATCCGGGTCCATTCCCAAACCTGGGTCGCCAGCCTCAGGGTTCTCCGTCCTGCTGTCCCCAGCCAGCCCTCCTGTGATCCGGGTCCATTCCCAAACCTGTGTCACCACTGTCAGGATGCTCCATACTACTGTCCTCAGCCAGCTCTCCAGTGATCCGGGTCCATTCCCAAACCTGGGTCACCTGCCTCATTGAGCTCCATCCTCCTGTCCGCAGCCAGCCCTCCAGTGATCTGGCTCCACTCCAAAACCTGGGTCGCCAGTCAGGGAGCTACATCCTCTGTCCCAGCTAGCCCTCCAGTGATCGGGGTCCAGTCCCAAACCTGAGACATCAACCTCAGGGTGCTCCAAGCTACTGTCCCCAGCCAGCTCTTCTGTGATCCAGGTCCATTCCCAAACTTGGGACACCAGCCTCAGGGTGCTCCATGCTGCTGTCCCCAGCCAGCCCTCCAATGATCTGTATCCATTCCCAAACCTGGGTCACCAGCCTCATGGTGCTCCATCCTACAGCCTAGCCAACCCTCCAGTGTTCGGGGTCCATTATCCAATCTAGGTCGCCAGCCTTGGGACACTCCATCCTACTGTGTCCAGCGAGTCCTCCTGTGATCCAGGTCTATTCCCAAACCTTGGACAACAGCATCAGGATACTCCATCCTACTGTCCCCTGCCAACACTCCAGTAACCCGGGACCATACCCAAACCTTTGTCACCAGCCTCAGGATGTTCCATCCTACTGTCACCAGCCAGACCTCCAGTGACCCGGGTCCATAACCAAACCTCGGTCACCAGCCTCGGGATGTTCCATCCTACTGTCTCCAGCCAGCCCTCCAGTGACCCGGGTCAATTCCCAAACCTAGGTTGCCGGCCTCGGGATGCTCCATCCTATTGTCCCCAGCCAGCCCTCCAGTGACCCAGGTCCTTTCCCAAACCTGGGACACCAGCTTCAGGATGCTCCATCCTACTGTCCTCAGCCAGCCCTCCAGTGATCCCGGTCCATTCCCAAACCTGGGTCACGTTACTCAGGATGCTCCATCCTACTGTCCCCAGTCAGTCCTCCAGTGATCTGGGTGCATTCCCAAACCTGTGTCACCAGCGTCAGGATGCTCCGTCCTACTGTGTCCAACCAGCCCTCCAGTGATCTGGGTCCTTTCCCAAACCTGGGTCACCTGCATCGCATTTCTCCATCCTACTTGACCCAGTCAGCCCTCCAGTGATCCGGGTCCATTCCCAAACCTGTGTCGCCTACATCGGGATACTCCACCCTACTGTCCTCTGCCAGCCCTCCAGTCATTCGGGGCCATTCTGAAACCTGTCTACCAGCTTCAGGATGCTCCATCCTACTGTCCCCACCCAGCCCTCTGTGATCTGGGTCCATTTCCAGTCTGGGTCACCAGCCTACATGATGCTCCATCCACTGTGCCCTCAAGCAGCCCTCCAGTGATCCAGGTCCATTCCCAAACCTGGGTCACCAGCATCAGAATGCTCCATCCCACTGTCGCTTTTCAGACAGCCCTACAGCAACCTGGGTCCATTCCCAAACCTGGGCTGCCGGCCTCAGGATGCTCCCTCCTACTGTACCCAGTCAGCCCACCAGTGATCCGGGTCCTTTCCCAAACCTGGGTCACCAGTATCAGGATGCTCCATCCTACTGTCTCCAGCCAGCCCTCAGTGATTCAGGTCCATTCCCAAATCTGGGTCCCCAGCCTCAGGATGCTCCATCCTACTGAGCCCTACCAGCCCTCCAGTAATCCGGGACCATTCCCAAACCTGAGTCACCGGCCTCTGGATGTGCCATCCTACTGTCCCCAGCCAATCCTCCAGTGATCTGGGTCCATTCCCAAACCTGTGTCACCAGCGTCAGGATGCTCCATCCTACTGTCCCCAGCCAGCCCTCCAGTGATCAGGGTCCATTCCCAAACCTGGGTCACCAGCCTCAGTATGTGCCATCCTACTGTACCCAGCCAGCCCTCCAGTGACCCGGGTCCATTCCCAAACGTAGGACACCAGCCTCGGTATGCATCCATCCTACTGTCCCGTCCTTGCCCTCCAGTGATCCGGGTCCTTTCCCAAACCTGGGTCATCAGCCTCTAGATTCTCCTTCCCCACTGTTCCCCAGTCAGGCCTCCAGTGATCCGGGTCCATTCCCAAGCCTGGGTCACCTGCCTCCAGGGTGCTCCATCCTACTGTCCTAGCCAGCCCTCCACTTGTCTAGTCCATTCTCAAACCTGGATTATCAGTATTAGGATGCTCTTTCCTACTGTCTCCTGCCTGCCCTCCAGTGATCCGGGTCTATTCCCAAACCTGGGTCACCAGCCTCGGGATGTGCCATCCTACTGTCCCCAACCAGCCCTTCAGTGATCCGGGTCCATTCCCAAACCTGTGTCACCAGCATCAGGATGCTCCATCCTACTGTCCCCAGCCAGCCCTTCAGTGATCCGGGTTCATTCCCAAACCTGAATCACTAGCCTCGAGATGCTTCATCCTACTGTCCCCTTCTGGACCTCCAGTAATCCGGGTCCATTCTCAAACCTGGGTCACCAGCATCAGGGTGCTCCATGCTACTGTCCCCAACCAGCCCTCCAGTGATCCAAGTCCATTCCAAACCTGGGTCACCAGCCTCGGTGTTCCATCATACTGTCCCTAGCCAGCCCTACAGTTATCCGGTCCATTCCCAAACCTTGGTCGTACACCTCGGGATGCTCCATCCTACTGTACCCAGCCAGCCCTCCAGTGACCAGGGTCCATTCCCAATGAGGCACCAGCCCTGTCATGCATCCATCCCACTGTCCCTCCTAGCCCTCCAGTGATCCGGTCCTTTCCCAAACCTGGGTCATCAGCCTCTGATTCTCCTTCCACTGTTCCCAGTCAACCCTCCAGTGATCCGGTCCATTCCCAAGCCTGGGTCACCTTCCCCAGGTGCTCCATCCTACTGTCCCCAGCCAGCCTCCATTTGTCCTGGTCCATTCTCAAACCTGATTACCAGCATTAGAATGCTCTTTCCTACTGTCTCCTGCCAGCCCTCCAGTGATCCGGGTCCATTCCCAAACCTGGGTCACCTGCGCCGCGATACTCCATCGCACTCTCCCCAGCAAGCCCTCCAGTGATCAGGGCCCATTCCCAAACCTGGGTCACCAGCCTCGGGATGTGCCATCCTAATGTCCCCAGCCAGCACTCCAGTGATCCGGGTCCATTCCCAAACCTGTATCACCAGCGTCAGGATGCTCCATCCTACTGTCCCCTGCTGGACCTCCAGTAATCTGGATCCATTCTCAAACCTGGGTCACCAGCGTCAGGGTGCTCCATGCTACTGTCCCCAACCAGCCCTCCAGTGATCCGAGTCCATTCCCAAACCTGGGTCACCAGCCCTGTTGTTCCATCCTACTGTCCCCAGCCAGCCCTACAGTGATCCGGGTCCATTCCCAAACCTTGGTCGCCAGCCTCAGGGTGCTCCATCCTCCTGTCCCCAGCCAGCCTCCAGTGATCCGGTCCATTCCCAACCTGGTTCGCCAGCCTCATGGTGCTCCATCCTCCTGTCCCCAACCAGCCCTCCAGTGATCCTGATCCATTCCCAAACCTGGGACATCATCCTCAGGGTGCTCCATGCTACTGTCCCCAGCCAGCCCCTCAGTGATCCGGGTCCATTCAAAAACCTGAGACACCATCCTCAGGATGCTCCATTCTACTGTCCCCAGCCAGTCCTCTAGTGATCCGGGTCCATTCCCAAACCTGAGTCACAAGCGTCAGGGTGCTCCACCCTACTGTCCCCAGTCAGGCCTCCAGTGATCTGGTTCCATTCCCAAACCTGGGTCATCAGCCTCAGGATGCTCCATCCTACTGTCCCCAACCAGCCTTCCAGTGATCCGGGTCCATTCCCAAACCTGGGTTATCAGCCTCAGTATGCTCCATCCTACTGTCCCCAGCCGGCCCTCCAGTGATCCGGGTTCCATTCCCAAACCTGGGTCATCAGCCTCAGGATGCTCCATCCTACTGTCCCCAGCCAGCCTTCCAATGATCCGGGTCCATTCCCAAACCTGTGTCGCCTGCATCGGGATACTCCATCCTACTGTCCTCTGCCAGCCCTCCATTCATTCGGGGCCATTCTGAAACCTGTCTACCAGCCTCAGGGTGCTCCATCCTACTGTCCCCACCCAGCCCTCTGTGATCTGGGTCCATTTCCAGGCCTGGGTCACCAGCCTCAGGATGCTCCATCCTACTGTGCCCTGCCTGCCCTCCAGTGATCCAGGTCCATTCCCAAACCTGGGTCACCAGCATCAGAATGCTCCATCCTACTGTCGCCAGCCAGCCCTACAGCAACCTGGGTCCATTCCCAAACCTGGGTTGCCGGCCTCAGGATGCTCCATCCTACTGTACCCAGCCAGCCCACCAGTGATCCGGGTCCTTTCCCAAACCTGGGTCACCAGCCTCTGGAATCTCCATCCTACTGTTCCCAGTCAGCCCTCCAGTGACCCGGGTCCATTCCCAAACCTGGGTCACAAGCCTCAGGATGCTCCATCCTACTCTCCCCAGCCAACGCTCCAGTGATCCGGGTCCATTCCCAAACCTGGGTCACCAGTATCAGGATGCTCCATCCTACTGTCTCCAGCCAGCCCTCAGTGATCGGGTCCATTCCCAAACCTGGGTCACCAGCCTCAGGATGCTCCATCCTACTGTGCCCTACCAGACCTCCAGTAATCCAGGACCATTCCCAAACCTGGGTCACCAGCATCAGGATGCTCCAGCCTACTGTCTCCAGCCAGCCCTCCAGTGATCCAGATCCATTCCCAAACCTGGGTCACCAGCCTCTGTATGTGCCATCCTACTGTCCCCAGCCAGCCCTCCAGTGATCTGGGTCCATTCCCAAACCTGGGTCACCAGCCTCAGTATGTGACATCGTACTGTACCCAGCCAGCCCTCCACTGATCCGAGTCCATTCCCAAACCTGGATCAGCAGCCTCAGGATGCTCCATCCTACTGTCCCCTCCTAGCCCTACAGTGATCCGGGTCCATTCCTAAACCTTGGTCGCCAGCCTCAGGGTGCTCCATCCTCCTGTCCCCAGCCAGCCCTCCAGTGACCCGGGTCCATTCCCAAACGTAGGACACCAGCCTCGGTATGCATCCATCCTACTGTCTCCTCCTTGCCCTCCAGTGATCCGGGTCCTTTCCCAAACCTGGGTCATCAGCCTCTGGATTCTCCTTCCTACTGTTCCCAGTCAGCCCTCCAGTGATCTGGTTCCATTTCCAAGCCTGGGTAACCTGCCTCAGGGTGCTCCATCCTACTGTCCCTAGCCAGCCCTCCACTTGTCCTGGTCCATTCTCAAACCTGGATTACCAGTATTAGGATGCTCTTTCCTACTGTCTCCTGCCCGCCCTCCAGTGATCCAGGTCTATTCCCAAACCTGGTCACCAGCCTCGGGATGTGCCATCCTACTGTCCCCAGCCAGCCCTCCAGTGATCCGGGTCCATTCCCAAACCTGTGTCACCAGCATCAGGATGCTCCATCCTACTGTCCCCAGCCAGCCCTTCAGTGATCCGGGTTCATTCCCAAACCTGAATCACTGGCCTCGAGATGCTTCATCCTACTGTCCCCTGCTGGACCTCCAGTAATCTGGGTCCATTCTCAAACCTGGGTCACCAGCATCAGGGTGCTCCATGCTACTGTCCCCAACCAGCCCTCCAGTGATCCAAGTCCATTCCCAAACCTGGGTCGCCAGCCTCAAGGTGCTCCATTCTACTGTCCCCAGCCAGCCCTACAGTTATCCGGGTCCATTCCCAAACCTTGGTCGCTGGCCTCGGGATGCTCCATCCTACTGTACCCAGCCAGCCTTCCAGTGACCCGGGTCCATTCCCAAACGTAAGACACCAGCCTCGTATGCATCCATCCTACTGTCCCCTCCTAGCCCTCCAGTGATCCGGGTTCTTTCCCAAACCTGGGTCATCAGCCTCTGGATTCTCCTTCCTACTGTTCCCAGTCAGCCCTCCAGTGATCCGGGTCCATTCCCAAGCCTGGGTCACCTGCCTCAGGGTGCTCCATTCTACTGTCCCTAGCCAGCCCTCCACTTGTCCTGGTCCATTCTCAAAACTGGATTACCAGCATTAGGATGCTCTTTCCTACTGTCTCCTGCCCGCCCTCCAGTGATCCGGGTCCATTCCCAAACCTGGGTCACCTGCTCCGCGATACTCCATTGCACTCTCCCCAGCAAGCCCTCCAGTGATCAGGGTCTATTCCCAAACCTGGGTCACCAGCCTCGGGATGTGCCATCCTACTGTCCCCAGCCAGCCCTCCAGTGATCCGGGTCCATTCCCAAACCTGTATCACCAGTGTCAGGATGCTCCATCCTACTGTCCCCTGCTGGACCTCCAGTAATCCGGATCCATTCTCAAACCTGGGTCACCAGCATCAGGGTGCTCCATGCTACTGTCCCCAACCAGCCCTCCAGTGATCCGAGTCCATTCCCAATCCTGGGTCACCAGCCTCAAGGTGCTCCATCCTACTGTCCCCAGCCAGCCCTACAGTGATCCAGGTCCATTCCCAAACCTTGGTCGCCAGCCTCAGGGTGCTCCATCCTCCTGTCCCCAGCCAGCCCTCCAGTGATCCGGGTCCATTCCCAAACCTGGTTTGCCAGCCTCATGGTGCTCCATCCTCCTGTTCCCAACCAGCCCTCCAGTGATCCTGATCCATTCCCAAATCTGGGACATCATCCTCAGGGTGCTCCATGCTACTGTCCCCAGCCAGATCCTCAGTGATCCGGGTCCATTCAAAAACCTGAGACACCATCCTCAGGATGCTCCATCCTACTGTCCCCAGCCAGTCCTCTAGTGATCCGGGTCCATTCCCAAACCTGGGTCACAAGCGTCAGGGTGCTCCATCCTACTGCCTCCAGCCAGGTCTCCAGTGATCTGGTTCCATTCCCAAACCTGGGTCATCAGCCTCAGGATGCTCCATCCTACTGTCCCCAGCCGGCCCTCCAGTGATCCGGGTTCCATTCCCAAACCTGGGTCATCAGCCTCAGGATGCTCCATCCTACTGTCCCCAGCCAGCCTTCCAGTGATCTGGGTCCATTCCCAAATGTGGGTCACCAGCGTCAGGATGCTCCATCCTACTGTCTCCAGCCAGCCCTCCAGTGATCCAGGTCCTTTCCCATACCTGGGTCGACTGCATCGGGATACTCCATCCTACTGTCCCCAGCCAGCCCTTCAGTGATCCGGGTCCATTCCCAAACCTGTATCTACAGCCTCAGGATGCTCCATCCTACTGTCCCCTGCCAGTCCTCCAGTGATCCGGGTCAATTCCCAAACCTGGGTCACCAGCATCAGGGTGCTCCATGCTACTGTCACCAGCCTGCCCTCCAGTGATCCTGGTCCATTCCCCAACCTGGGTCTCCAGTCTCAGGGTGCTCCATCCTGCTGTCCCCAGCCAGCCCTCCAGTGGTCCGGATCCATTCCCAAATCTGGGTCGCCACCCTCAGTGTGCTCCATCCTCCTGTCCCCAACCCATCCTCCAGTGATCCAGGCCCATTCCCAAACCTCGGACACCAGCCTCAGGGTGCTCCATGCTACTTTCCCCAGCCAGCTCTCCAGTGATCCAAGTCCATTCCCAAACCTGGGTCACCAGCCTTGTGATGCTCCATCCTTCTGTCCCCAGCCAGCCGTCCGTTGACCCAGGGCCATTCCCAAACCTGGGTCACCAGCTTCAGGATGCCATCCTACTGTCCCCAGCCAGCTGTCCTGTGACCGGGTCCATTCCCAAATCTGGGTCACCAGTCTGAGATGCTCCATGCTACTGTCCCCAGCCAGCCCTCCTGTGATCCGGGTCCATTCCCAAACCTGTGTCGCCAGCCTCATGGTGCTCCATCCTCCTGTCCCCAACCAGCCCTCCAGTGATCCTGGTCCATTTCCAAACCTGGGACATCATCCTCTGGGTGCTCCATGCTACCATCCCCAGCCAGCCCTTCAGTGATCCAGGTCCTTTCCCAAACCTGGTTCGCCAGCCTCATGGTGCTCCATCCTCCTGTCCCCAACCAGCCCTCCAGTGATCCTGGTCCATTCCCAAACCTGGGACATCATCCTCAGGGTGCTCCATGCTACTGTCCCCAGCCAGTCCCTCAGTGATCCGGGTCCATTCAAAAACCTGAGACACCATCCTCAGGATGCTCCATGCTACTGTCCCCAGCCAGTCCTCTAGTGATCCGGGTCCATTCCCAAACCTGGGTCACCAGCCTCAGGATGCTCCATCCTACTGTCCCCAGCCAGCCCTCCAGTGATCCGGGTCCATTCCCAAACCTGGGTCACCAGCCTCAGGATGCTCCATCCTACTGTCCCCAGCCAGCCCTCCAGTCATCCGGGTCCATTCTGAAACCTGGTCACCAGTGACAGGATGCTCCTTCCTACTGTCCCAAGCCAGCCCTCCAGTGGTCCGTATCCATTTCCAAACCTAGGGTTGCCAGCCTCAGGGTGCTCCATCCTCCTGTCCCCAGCCAGTCCTCCAGTGATCCAGGCCCATTCCCAAACTCGGACACCAGCCTCAGGGTGCTCCATGTTACTTTCCCCAGCCAGCCCTCCAGTGATCCGGGTCCATTCCCAAACCTGGGTCGCCAGCCTCAGGATGCTCAGTCCCTCTGTCCACAGCCAGCCCTCTTGTGATCTGAGTCCATTCCCAAACCTGGGTCACCAGCTTCAGGATGCTCCTTCCTACTGTCCCAGCCAGCTCTCCAGTGACCGGGTCCATTTCCAAATCTGGGTCACCGGTCTCGAGATGCTCCATCCTCCTGTCGCCAGCCAGCCCTCCAGTTACCGGGTCCATTCCCAAACCTGGGTCACCGGCCTCAGAATGCTCCATCTTACTGTCCCCACCCAGCTCTCCAGTGACCCTGGTCATTCCCAAACCTGGGTCGCTGGCATCATAGCAGGCAACAACCATTCTGCCAATGTGCCAGCCTGAAATGGTTATTTTAATGGTACAAGGAATTTCTGGAAGCTCAATTTTTTTACAGCCACTTCACCAAAGAAGCCTTGGGGATAGTTCTTACCTTAGAGAGGTGCAGGAAAATCTTCATTGGAATGGAACGAGATATAGGTGTTTTTTTAATCTTTCCATATATATATATATATATATATATATATATATATATATATATATATTCAATGTTCTCGTAGGGCATGGTGATGTTTTACCACCGTGGACCTCCTTGTGGGCTTTATCATGTAGTTAAAGTTCATATGCTGTGGCCAAAAGTTTCTCATTCCTAGGGGGGTGATAAGGTGGTAAGCGAATGAACAATGGATATATTATTATGTTTCAAGGGAGTTGGTGGGGCTGCTCCTCTTCGGGCGTCATGGACCATCAAGTTTGGAGAGGGCACTTGGCCTGGGCAGTAGGTAGATTAATGTTAGGTCAGGGATCTGGGATTTTACTTCTTTTGATTAGAGAGGCAGGGGCTTTGGTGAGGGGACAGGGTGGGAGGTGAGACTCTTGAGGGGGTGCTTGCATTATCTTGCTATGCAGGGGTTGATTGTGGAATCTTTATCCTTAAACTATTAATATAGGTTGCTAGAATATAATCTCTTGGAACATCAAGGGGGGATAATTTGAAGAAACATTGTGTTTGAGACATTTAAATCGCTACCACTGCCAGATTGTGTTGTTACAAGAAACACATATTCCTTTTGATCAACTACCTAAATTAAACAAACTCTGGGTGGGACAGGTTTTGGGCGGGATCAAGTGCCAGGACGAGGGGCGTGGCTATCCTATTCCATAGATCGGTCCCCTTCAGACTGATTAAGGAATGGCAGGACCTGGAAGACCATTATATTATTCTTCATAGACAGCTGGCTAGTGTGGAAATGGATTCTGATTCTATATATGGATCAAATGCCGACACTCCATCATACTTTTCCCATTGGCTATCTTACGTGCCTCATTTTTAGACATTTCTTGTGTCTTAGGAGAGAACTGGATTCTATGTTTTTCTAATGGCATGGACAGACCTTATCACAGATGGGTGGGTCTCCCTGGCCCAAAGGGCATTAAGGAATGTATAACTAATTTAGGCTTAGTAGATCCATGGCAAGGGATGCATCCAGATGTTTGGGATTACACCTTCTATTCTCCCTCACATGGGGTTTACTCCAGAATTGACTTTTCTTATTAGTAGTCCTAATCTGGTGGGAGTGGGAGGAGTGGTATTCACCCTATAGTTTTCTCAGATCATTCCCTATTTAGATAGATTGTCACAACCTGCACCCAAGTCTGGCACTTGGTCCCTTAATACACAACTGCTTACAGATCTTTATGTGTTAGAGCATGCTGTATGACATGATTTATCACCATTTCCTGGGAAGAAAACTCCAATTCTGTGTTTGCTAAAGATATTCTTTGGGGATCGATGAAAGCTTTATGGTGAGGAGAATGTATCAGATTTGCCTATATGAAAAAAACTTAATACCAAAGTAGAGGGTGGTTGTCCCATATCCGTGCTCTGGAATTCCAATTATCCAAACATTCTGAGGAACACCATTGAGTTCGCTTCATTCTCTGAGGATGAAGTATTTTTGTATTTGTATTTAGTTTTTCTTGACCGGGTAAGTGCACTAGACAAATCCTGCCTATTTTCAGGCACGACCTGTGGGAGGGGATAAGGTGAATGCCAACTGACCTTGAACCAGATTAAGCTGTTGGTGGTATTATTTAGTGAGTGAGAGAAATTTGGCCAGGACACCGGGGAAATTCCCCTACTCTTTTCGATAAGTGCCATGGGATCTTTAACATCCACCTGAACTACCACCAATCCAGGCAGAAGGGACCTCAGTTTAACGTCTCATCCAAAAGATGGCACCTCAGAAGTGCAGCACCCCTCTCATGCTGCACTACAGTGTCAGTACTGGGATATTAACCCAAGTGCCAGATGTGGGAACTGAACCCACAGCCCTCTGATCTCCCGGCCTCAGAGGTGAGTGTGCTACCTACTGAGCCACTGACACTGCTTCTAGTATTCATCCTATCTTTTAGATTGTACATTACATTCAGCTTCATACATCGAGACATCTTATATTGAGCAAGGGGAGCAAGCAGGGAGACTTTTAGCTAACAGAATAAACACCAGATAACGACCTGCCTGGATGCAGCATTGGTTGACTCTACTTCGAACTCCTTGACTTCAGACCCAAACAGAACTGCTAACATTTTTAAGGAATTCTATCGGTCTTTTTTACACCGCTCCTCTGGTTGATGTTGATTATCCTGCCCTTTTTGAGGAATTCTTTCAGGGGGTTGATTTACCTCACCTTACAACATTTCAACGACACTCATTAAGAGGATATACAGTATATCCAAAAAGGAAGTTCTCGATGCTATAGACTGCTTCCCCTCTGATAAGGCCCCAGGCCCTGACGGTTTTCCACCTCTTTTCTACAAATCCTTTAGGGATCTGTCGGCCCTGTATTAACTGCTTTATTTAATTATGTTTATGCCCCACAATATTACAGAAACTGCTTTATTTGAAGCCCGAATAGTAATGCTGCTTGAACTGGGGAGAGATCCCTCTCTTCCAGATAATTATAGACCCATTTCTCTTTTAAATATTGATGTCAAAATCTTAGCTAGTATCCTGGCATTCCATCTAAAACAGGTTTGGTCTGAGCTAAGTGGCCCAGAGCAGGTGGGCTTTGTTGCTGATAAGCATTCGAGTGATCATCTTTGAAAGATGTTTCATCTCCTCTCTGTGTCTGGGGGGAGGGAAGGAGAGTTGATATGGTGCTCATCGCCCTAGATGCAGAGAAGGCATTTGATAGAGTGGCGAGGAACTTTTTGTTCGACATTCTTCTGTGGTACAGTATTCAAAAAGAGTTTATTCAGTGGCTTAAAATATTTTACATCTGCCCTTCAGCTATGATTTTTAGTAACAGAATGTTTTCCCCTGTATTCTGGTAACGCGAGGAACCCAACAAGGATGCCCCCTCTCCCCTATGCTTTCCAATTTATATATTGAACCTCTGTCTAGAAAAATTTAAATGACCCCGAAGATAGCTAGAGTTCAAACTTTCTATATTTGCTGAGAATGTAATATTACATATCGCTGATTGGGAAAATTCACTCTCTAAAACATTAGATATTATGTCTGATTATAGTGCTCTGGCTGCGTTTACACTAAACCGACATAAGACAATGGTCCTAGCTTTGACAGATTCTTACATGAGGGATAAGATTTGAGGAATTAGGCCTTAAGTGAGCTCCCATACTGTATCTTGCTTGGGACTGCACGCCTCCAAACTTATTGCACTTAAAGAGTTGAATCTACAGCCAGTAGTAAAACAAGTGAAGTGTGATCTTCAAAGATGGCGGCATTTACCCCTGACACTCTGGAGCAAGGTCAATTTATTGAAAATAGTAATTTTCCCAAGAATAATGTACCCCTTTCCATGTTGAACATCCCATTGGCTAAAAATTTGTTCCAATGAGTCAACTCTATTTGGTTGTCTTTTCTATGGTTAGGAAAGTGTCCCAGGATGGCAATGAATAAATTATGTAGGCCTAGGGAGATAGGTGGGCTACAGGTTCCTAACATGTTTTTATATTATTTTGCTTTTCATGGCTGTAAATACTTACAGTGGGCCAACAGTACATCAGGAATCTGAAGGCCTTTAGATTGGCTCAGAATCGAGAATTTTAGGGGGCGATCATTTCACATCTCCCTGTCATTGCTTTTTTATATATCATATAGTAAACTCCCATTTCAATTAAGAGATTCTCCCATAGGATGGTCAATCAAAGCACACCGACAGCTATGTCAATTATTACAACTTAATTGCAAACAGGATTTGGAACAGCCACTCCTGGAAACTCCCAATATTTTGATAGGTTGCAAAGTTTTACTTCCCTCAGCTTGACAGGGGCTGGTAGCATCCTCCTTGGCTGATTTTGTAAAGCAAGATAAATTTCTAACCTTACCAGAATTTAGAGACAGTTTTCACCTCCCAGCTTTTCTTTATTTAACAATCTACAATGTATACATTGTATACAGCCTGGTGGGAAACTCCCATGTCTAATAATGCTACTTCATTATTTAAATGTTTGGCTACTGCAATGCTGCATTATAAACAGATCTCTAAACTATATAAAGAAATGGGACTTCTAGTTTGGAAGCCCATCCTGCCGACAGCCTACTATTGGGATTTGGCTGCTCATTTGGTTTACGATTCTGCTGAATGGAAGCACATTTGGAAAGATATATATATATCTATATAAAACTATCAAACAAGATTGATTACATTTATTACAACCCAATATTCTCCATAATTTATATTACTCTCTTCTTAGACTTTACCACACCATCAGTAGGGCAGACGCTACATGTCCTAAATGTAAACAAGAGGAGGGTTCAGTGTTACACATGATACTGACATATGCTCCAGTGTCTGCCTTTTGGCGATCTATTGAGAGACATCTTACTCCCTTTTTGGGAGGGTAGGATATTTTTCATCGGATGTTTGTATTAATGGCAAATATTCTGGTATTGGTCCTTCTAAGCACAACTCTTACATGGCTTTAACTTCTGCAGTGACAAAATTACTTTAATTAGAGCACTGGACCAGGGATTCCCTTCCCAATATCCATGATTGGATGCAAGACATATTCCTAGCTTTAAATGTGGAATGGTCAGTTGCAGTGCTGTACAATAGGCTGTTGCAGTTCCGTAATCTTTGAATACAAGACATATTCCTGACTTTAAATGGGGAACATTCTACTGGAGTGCAGTACAATAGGCTGCCGCAGTTCCGTAATCTTTGGATACAAGACATATTCCTGACTTTAAATAGGGAACGTTCTATTGCAGTGCAGTACAATAGGCTGCCGCAGTTCCGTAATCTTTGGATACAAGACATATTTCTGACTTTAAATGGGGAGCGTTCTATTGCAGTGCAGTACAATAGGCTGCCACAGTTCCATGGTCTTTGGGATCCATTAATGTAATTTTTGGCTGGCAGAGTGAAGGTGTAGGATCTTCGACCTAGTTCACCCTCTGTCTCTCTCCATATACACATTTGTTCTATTATTTTGATTTCTATCCTTAGTTTGGTTTGACATCAGACTTCTTGTTATAAAAAATCTCCTTCGTATACTCAGAGAAATTATGTTTATTTGGGTTTTGGAGGGATTTGGCGGGTGGGGAGTGGGGTCACGAGGGGGGAGGAGGGTGGAAATGCAGGTTGAAGTCTTGTTCTTGCAACTTGACTTCAAAAAATGTGTAACCTCTAAAGAGACTGGGCTTTTGGGTTGGGAGGGGGGATGAGGGGATTGTTTTGTGATGCAACATGACCGTAGTTTTGATGTGATTATCTTCTTTATTGTGTATATTCTTAAAACTTTAATAACATTTATTTAATTGCTAAAAAAAAGGAAACATTCTACTGAGGCTATGAACGCTGCAGGGGCTGGGTGGGGTGGGGTGGGAGAGGACAGTAAGGATCATATTAGAGACAAGCAGGTTCTGAAAATAATCACTGCCCTTTCCAGACAATTGTGCCACCAATGTTCTCTACTACCGATGACAGCAGTAAGAGACTACTGTATCAGACAAGGGCTAAAAATTCAACAGGAGGATTTTTATAGAATTACTTTAGGGGTTTTCTGTAATCAAAAAAGACATAGGAAGCCCATTTTCTAAGTTCAATAATACCCTCAGGGTGGGCGGTATAGGCAGCCAGACTTTCCAGGGCTATAAGGCCCTCCACCTGTGGCATGGGACCTTATTACACCCCTGGGCAGCCCAGTATTGCCCAATACTGCCCACCCTCTCGGGTATTATTGCTTGCATGCTGCATGGCGGACCGCTGTGCTGGATGGGATTCCATCCTTGGAAGGGCATTGTTGTGGTGCAGTAGTGACGTCAAGATGTTGCTCTGCATTAGTAACATCACTGCTGCAGCACAAGGTACAGCATCTTCACACGTGTGTTATTTAAACCGCTGCAGCACATGGTACAGCATCTTCACACGTGTGTGTTATTTAAACCTCTGCAGCACAAGGTACAGCATCTTCACATGTGTGTGTTATTTAAACCGCTGCAGCACAAGGTACAGCATCTTCACACATGTGTGTTATTTAAACCGCTGCAGCACAAGGTACAGCATCTTCACACATGTGTGTTATTTAAACCACTGCAGCACAAGGTACAGCATCTTCACACATGTGTGTTATTTAAACCGCTGCAGCACAAGGTACAGCATCTTCACACATGTGTGTTATTAAACCGCTGCAGCACAAGGTACAGCATCTTCACACATGTGTGTTATTAAAACCGCTGCAGCACAAGGTACAGCATCTTCACACATGTGTGTTATTAAACCGCTGCAGCACAAGGTACAGCATCTTCACACATGTGTGTTATTAAAACCGCTACACTTCTTGAACTGGGTGAGGTGGGAAGAGCTGGCCTAAGAAAAGAGCAAGGATAAAAAACTGTTACAGTAGGACACAGCCTTGGTTGCCATACTCTATAAAACATTATGCATGAACCAATTAATTAAGCAATAATGCATGACAGGGGTGCATTATGATGGGGTAATGGGCCACCTTGGTTGGGTTGAAGCACGAGGCATAGCTGAGTGCTTCCACCACCCGAGAAGGGCCATTAGCCCACCATAACACCCCCCCAGCATGCCTTATTGTGATTATGAAATGGGTCCTTTTTATGTTTGCTTGCACGCATGTGCAAGAAACATAGTGCCATCATCTGAGTTTTTCAGAGGTGTGTCAGCATCTTCCAATTCAGTCAGTGTGTTTGCAGGCGTGGTCACAGTTCTCCAATCACTGCTGAAGCTGTCTATGACAGCAGTTGAAAATGCAGGGGCATACAGCTGAAAGAGGGAGCTACACTTCAGTGAGCAGCCCCCCCCACACACACAGATCAACTGTGTTGGTTACCCGATAGATTGCTGCAGTCTTGTCTAGCTTAGAGAGACAAGCCACACATCATTACTTTAATAAACTGTTCCCTGCCACAGCAGGACCACCAAAATGTGTGGGTGCCTAACAGTCCTTACACACGCCAGCTCTCCAAAGCACACCTTCATGGACTCCATGGGTTCTAATCCTCCAGAAAAAAAAACCCTCAGTATTTGATGTGAAAACTCAGACTTCATTGTATGTGTAATTCCAAGCGTTTTCTCTTACTAGACTCTGTCAATGTGAACTCCCCGCTGCTAAAACCTATGCAAATGAACCTGAGCATACTGTACTACCTGTAGGGCTTACTGTCTCCCACTTTATTCACCCCCCCATGTACCTGTACCATTTCACATCCTCCCTTGCCTTAGTCCAGCTGTGCTACATCAACCTGAAGCTCTGATAGGGCTTACTGTCTAACACTTTGTTCAACCCCCCCATATATTGCTGTGCTACATCAGCCTAAAGGTCTGGCAGGGCTTACTGTCTACCACTTTGTTCACCCCTCCATGTACCTGCACCATTTCACATCTTCCCTTGATCTACAGTGAGTGGATCCCTCATTCATATGTCACACATGCACGCACAAAAAAAAAAAGGTCTTCAAAAATTAAGATACATTTATCATGTTTGTTATGTTTGCTTGCACACATGTGCAAGATACATAGTGCCATCATCTGAGATTTCGGAGGTGTGGCACCCGCTCTTCCGATTCAATCAGTGTGTTGGCAGGTGTGGCCCCTGTAAGCCAATGCATGCTGGAGCTGTCTATGACAAGCTCCAAAATGCAGTGGCATACAGTTCAAAGGGAGCTACAGTTCAGTGAGCAGCGATAAGATATCGCTTGCTCATGCGCAGCTCCCCACACACACACACACACACACACACACAGCTGCAGGCGTGCACACCCCACACGCAACACTGTGTAGCCGACAGGTGCCCAACTCCTGTCAGCTGTGCTGCACTCCCCCCAAAGCCTTCAAATGCCATGCTGGGTGCCCACCCCAGCATGGCAACTCATGATATAGCCAGGGGAGTGCCCAATCCCCCATTAGCTCCACTGTCCTCACCCCTCCAAGTACTGGGTGCCACGCTGGGAGCTCACCCCTGTGTGGTAATCAATGCTTTGGGCGATGGGGGTGCCCAATCCCCCATTGGCTGAATGCCCCCCAACTGTCCTTGTGCCATGCTGGGAGCCCACCACAGCATGGCAAATGTCCGCATCATCATTGGAAACAAAAGAACACCTGTAAAGAAAAACAGTCCACGTAGTCTCCGTGGCCCCTCCCACAACCTGCACCCACCCACTGCGCACCCTGACTCCCAACACCCCCCTCACCCCATACTTACCTCTGGACCTTGGTGCGATGATCTTCGGTGGACCGGGAACACGTCTGCACTCTTCAAAGCCGACCGCAAACTGAGGAAGTGCCGGTAAGCTGTATAATGGGCTAGATAGGGGGTTTTCAACTTTGTTGCATATCTCAGGCATTTTTTGGAATTTTTGCACCAAATTTTCAACATGGGGTTTTTGGGACCCCTTCTCATGAATGATGTCACTGACATGGCATTATTCAGGCCTGAAGGGTGATTTCGCAGTCACTGCGTGAAATCACCTTTCGGGACCAATTAACGAAATGACACTGCCAGTGTTCATAAGGTGGGCTCTCAAGAAGCCTATTTTGAAAATTTGGTGGAAAAATTTCAAAAAACAACTGTTTTACAAGTGTGCATTGTACAGTTCCTATGCACGCTCGTAAGTTCACAAATTTTCAATATTTTCACTCCAGATTTTCAACATTGCCATTTTACCACACCTTCTTATAAGCAGTACAGCTGTCATTTTTCACATCTCACCCAAAACGTGTTTCCGCCCATGTAGCGCACAATGGCACAGTCGGTGTGCTAAATCAATGTGCGGGACAAATTAAGAAAATCACAGTGACACTGTTTATGAGCAGAGGTCTTAAAATGGCTATGTTGAAAATTTGGTGAAAAAAATTCCAAAAAATGACTGTTGTACGAGCATGCGTTGTGCAGTTCCTACGTACACTCGTAAGTTCACAAATGTTCAATATTTACACTCCAGATTTTTAACATTGCCATTTTACCACACCTCCTTATGAACAGTACAGCTGTCATTATTCACATCTTGCCCAAAATGTGTTTCTGCCCATGTAGCGCACGATGGCGCAGTCAATGTGTGAAATCAATGTATGGGACACATTAAGAAAATCACAGTGACACTGTTCATGAGCAGAGATCTTAAAATGTCTATGTTGAAAATTTGGTAGAAACATTCCTAAAAATGACTGTTTTATGAGCGTGCGTTGCGCAGTTCCTATGCATGCTCATAAGTTTGCAAATTTAATATTTTCACTCCAGATTTTCAACATTGCCATTTTATTACACTTCCTTATGAACAGTATAGCTGCCATTTTTCATATGCCGCCCAAAATGTGTTTTTGCACATGTAGCGTGAAGGTGCTGTTGGTGTGTAAAGCAATGTTTGGGACATATTAAGAAAATCACAGTTACACTGTTCATGAGCAGAGGTCTAAAATGGCTATGTTGAAAATTTGGTGACAAAAGTCCATAAAATGACTGTATTCTAGAGTGAGCATTGCAGTTTCCACACACCTCGTAAGTTCATGACTTTGTAATATTTTAAGTCCAGATTTTCACCAGTGGCATTTTCCCCACTGACTTATTTACAGTACAGCTGTCATTTTTCACAACATGGCCAAAGTGTGTTTTCACACTTTCAGCGCAGAGATGCGTGGTCGCTGTGGGAAATTATTGTTCGGGACAGATAAAGAAAATCACAGTGACACTGTTCATGATCGGAGGCACCAAAATGCCTGAGTTGACAATCTGCTGCAAAAAAATCCCCAACCTAATTATATTACGGGTGTGCATTGCACAGTTTCTATGTACGCTCATGACTTCACCATTTTTTTAAATATTTTTACTGCAGATTTACAACATTGCCATTTTACTCCTCCCCATGAACAGTACAGCTGTCGTTTTTACATCCTGTTCGAATGTTTTTGCACCTGTGGTGCTAAATGCCGTAGTCGCTGTGTATAAGCAGCTGCTAACAAACTGATATTCCCCTGTTCATGAGGTGGGGTCACAAAAACCATGTTGAACATTTGGGTGAAAATACCAATGAATGCCTGAGGTATTAGGGTTTCCAACCATAACACCCAACCCTGTAGAGAATGACAGGTATCAGGGGTGTGACTTGGGATTCTTGCCTGTAATGCTCATGCCATTCCACACTCTGCAGCCAGTGAGAAGCATTGAGGTATGCCTTGGTCTCTTCGGCCCCAAAGTTCACCCCATTCTCCTATATCGCACCCATCCCACTGTATTTCCTAATGGAATGGCGTGCGCATAAGGACCAAAGACCCCAAGGAACACCGTGACACTTGCCAGTGTCTTCAGGGTGGGGTGTACTGAAATGGCGTGGCTGTTATGCCTGATGACCCAAAGGCACACCCCAATGCCTGTCACTCTCTGCAGGGTGGTGGTGGGGTTGGCTTCAGTTCAGTACTTCACTGCCATTACTATTACGCAGCTCTGTAACTTCTACACTATCACTGCCAATGCCAGCAAGCAAACATTTGGCATTGACAAATGCTTGTTAGTAAATGTTGTGCATTTTTCTGTATCAAATTTTATTAGAATTTCTTTACATAAGTCATTCAAGTAAATACACAAACACCCATACACAACAATAACAAGACATAAACAAATGACATATTAAATACATCTACAATAAACGTCACATTCTCCAATATTTCTGTACCTTCATATCATTCTATATAAAAAGACTAAAATTATGTGTTAGTCTCAACACAGAAGTCCATTCTGCTCAGAATTTCACGTTTATATAATTTGGTTAAGAGTATACATTTAGGCTAATATACGGTAGTGCCCTTTTATATCAGGTTCAGGCTCCTGTGTAAGGGAAACTGTCCACTCCCTGTCACATATTCCATGGCCATGTTCAGGCCCATTATATGGGATGGGTTATGGGTAAACTCCCATTCATTTAACTTCCTCCACCTGTTCTTAATAGTAAAGCTTCTCCCAGTGTGAGAGTGTCAAGAAATCCACCCCAATCAGTCAAAAACCTCTTCCCTACCTTAAGAACATAGGTGTTTCAGTCCTGCACCAACACCTGGATGAGTAATTTTCTTCATTGATCCAGTGTGGGTACTATACCAGCCACCCAACTGGCCTGGTTATCTTGTCATGCAACCACTAGGAGGATCCAGACCCATCTGGGGTAGCAATTCCTTTCTTCCCCATCCACACTGTCTGCACCAGAGAGGAGTGATAAAGTAGATGCCTCTATGACTCCACCCCCCATTACAGAGCTCTAGCTGGCTATTCCTTTCCAATATGTAGCTAGGTCTGGGCACACCCAATAGTAATGAAGTAGTTTCCATGAGCAACCTTACATCTTCCACAGTTCGTGGACCTTCCAGATAAACTGAGAACAACACTAGGTGGGTAAAATAACCAATGTAAAACTTAAATTGCATTTCCTGAATTTATTACAGATCAGCAGACCCATGTGTGAGCCTAGAATTAATTCCCAGTTGCCCTCAGAAATTTCAGTACCCATGTCCTGTTCCCACAATTCTTTTGTGTTGTGGGATCCATCCAGAAAGAAATCCCTGTCTTATCTGGTGGCTCTCCCAATTAGCCCTTTCTCCATTATTCTAGCACCAAAAATGTCCTGCTGTAGATTAATTAATGGGGAAGCATTGATTGACTCTCTATCTAGACCCCTAATTTAATTCCTTATTTGTAAAAATTTGAAAAAAAAATGAGGACTGAGGGAACCCTAACCCATCCGGACCAGTTAAAAAGTGTACATACCCTCCCAGGAGAATAAATCACCCAAGCATCAAACACTTCTATCCTGCAAGATCTCGAAACTTTGATCCTCCAACCTGAGTAAAAATCCAGAACTGAGCACCACTGGATGCAGTAAGGCATTTGCCACTTCTGCACCCCTCCTTTCCAAATAGTCTCCCATGCCTGTAAAACATTAATTACCAGTGGGTTTGGATTCTGTAACTGGCGGTAAGCCTTGAGACCCCCCCAGCCAAGTAGGCTGAAACCCTACCTGGACATTCATCCTCCTCTAAGTCCAGCCAAAAGCTACTTTCTTTCTTTTTTTGTACTTATATTTTCTTGGTATTCAAGTAAAAACAATAAGATACAAAGAACTCATGTCAGGCATCACATATGAGAAACATATCCATCCAATGGAACGGGCAGAATAATTAGTCTAGACAATCTGAGTTATGAATTCAGGGGTACATCTAACATCCTGGTGAAACGGATAGTATAACACTAAATGTGCTACATCTTACATGAGCGTGGGATCTGTCCATAAACAGTTACTATATTTCTACTGACCCAGTTTTGTATATAGCAGCATTGGACAGCTAAGTAATACCCTTCGACATCAGGGAACTCTAATCCGCCCTTGTTTTTCTTAGCCTTAGGTTTGGATAAACTAATCTTCGGTCTCTTTCCCTGCCAGATAAATTTTGAAAAACTGCATTGCAATCTTTGATATCCTTATCCGGTGGGCATATAGGGACCATCTGGAGGACATAGGGGAACGGCCTCAAACAATTGGTACAACTCCTCAATTAGGATTGGGTGGGTGCCTCATGATTGGAGGATGGCCCACATCGTTCCCATTCATAAAATGGGCTCACACGAGGAGCTGAGGAACTACAGACCTGTAAGCCTGATGTCCATGGTGGACAAAATGATGGAGGCCATCCTGAAAGAGAGGCTGGAGGAGTTCCTGGGGGTTCGGAGTTATCTGTATGATCACCAGCATGGCTTTGTTTAGGGCAGATTGTGCCAGACCAAACTTGTGGAGTTCTCGACTGACTGACAGAGGTACTGGACCAGGGCAGGCCAGTGGATGTCTTCTTTCTGGATTTCAGCAAGGCATTTGACTTGGTGCCACATCCTGGGCTACTGGCTAAGCCAGGGACAATGGGTAGGGAAATATTGGTGAGGTGGATAGGAAACTGGTTGGCAGGGCAGAGGAGGGCAACTAAAATGGTACAGGGTCTACACAGAAGCCATATGAACAGAGACTACGAGGAGCTATATATACCCTTGATGAAAGGAGGGACAGGGGCACATGATAGAAACTTTTAAGTACCTCAAGGGAATCAACAAAGTCCAGGAGGGTAGCATCTTTCAGAAAAATGATGTGTAAGAACGAGGGCACAATTTAAGTTAGAGGGGGACGGCTCATGGGTAATGTGAAGAAATTATTTTCACGGAGAGAGTGGTGGACACATGGAACCACCTTCCTGGAGAGGTTGTGTGTCTAAAACAGTGGGGAATTCAAACAGGATAAGGCAATTATAGTGGGGGTTACAGGAAGTAGGCTGTTGGTTAGCTAGAATCTGCAGCTTATCCAATAGGTAGGGAAATGGGCAGACTGGGTGGGCCAAGCTGTCCTTATCTGCTGTCAAAGTCTATGTTTCTATGTAACAACCCACAAGAGGCAGGGCTATCCTGGATTAAGCATTGACTAATGGGGAAAGATCTGTCTGGAACTCCATCCATAGAACTGCATTGTTGTGATGCAGTGGGCTCCACTTAACACGGCACCAGCAGCTTGCTCTGTCATTGTCTCTGTCACCTATTAGGCACTGGAAACTGAAACATGCAAATAAAGAAGGATGGAAGGTCTATCATATGACATGATACTGAACAGACTAGGGCAGTTTAATTATGAAATGAGACTCAGAAGTGACTTGATAGAGGTATAGAAATAAATATTAAATGACAATATAAGGGAATGTTTTTATCTTGAATTCAGAGAGTAGGGGTAAAGAACTAGCCAGCATATGTTCCTATTACTACAGTGTAATTATAACACAGAAAAGAAAGGAACATGGTTCATACAGAGGGTGGTACAAACCTGGAACAAATTATCTGAGATAATAGTTACGAGTGTCAATTTACAAAGGTTAAACATAGATTTAGATACATATCTCTTGGATGGAGGGAGCCGTGGTTACAACTGTTGAAATGTATGGCAGACAGACTGGATGGACATATGCTCCCTCCTGCCCAAAGATCCTATGCTCCTATAGAAAGAACATATAGCCCTTGCTAGGATTAAATTATAAGGGCAGGATAGTGGCCTTATAGTTAGGGTTGGTACAGCGTTTCAATGTTAAACCTCAATTTTATTACCTTAATAACTTTGTCATTATACAACCAAATAACCCAAAAATTGACATGTGATGTCATGTTGTCAGTGTCACAAGATTTGGAAAGTTCTATGATGGCAGCATTTATGGTTTCAGAGATATAAAGTGGTTAAAAATGCAAAATAAAACCGATAAAATTTTTCCCATAGGATAACATGGGATTTCTTGTTCTCAATCACATACTCACTGAATTAAGTTTGTCTGTGATATTTTCAGGGATGATGGGATGTGTTCCAAGGGCGTGCCTTTAGATGGTATGGTTTAAAAATATATAGTGTATGGTGGAATGCGGTTGTGTATGGAAATCCATACACAGCAAAAGGTTGTTCTGCTGCAGTAGTGATGTCCTCACTAATACAGAATGACTTTTCCTTCTGAGTTAGTGTAGATGACATAATATAAAGGACTTCAACAGACACTGTGATTCATCCCTTGCTGTGTGAGACTGGGGCGTGGGTGTGCCAGGCAGTGGCAACTTAATCAAGGGCAGTCAGCAGAATGGATTTAAAATATAGAAAAGTGAGTGTTTTTTTTTTTGTCACCATACACTATATATAACAGTGTATGGTTGTCCACACACTACTTGACTATTCTTTCACCTCATAGATTCAATGCCAACTTGGAGACCTCTCAAGCTTCACTCTCAAGGTTATCAGTCAGCATTGTAGCCACTTGGTGGAAGAATAGCCTTGTAGTGAATGGTTACCCATACACTATCCCAAATATAATTTTTGAATTATTATGAGTTTTGTGATAGATACAGAACAGGTATTTGAACAGTAAATAACATTTACTGTTCAAATGTTAAATGCCATTTACTGTTCAAATAGTAAATGTTCAAATGCTAAAAGTCGTCTACCATTTGCATTTTACTGTTCGCAGTTTTTTGTTTCAGTTCCAAATTCTGCCATCCTGGTTTCAGTTCGCGAGGGTGGAAAACTTAAATATTTAAGAAAATACTGCCCAGAGGTAAACACTAACAGTTGTGATTACCTAATCGGCCTCAGGAACACGCTCCTGTCATTATTCTTTTGGTTTGTGGTCCTGAAATATGTTTTTAGGGTGGTAGTGCATGCCACCAATTGCCAAGTATTTACCTACTAATTCCTTGATTTTCCCCTTCTACATCTCGTAAGGGGAAGGAGCTGAGGAATGTTCTATTAATTATTTGAATCACTACCGACACTGGGCCTTGATCCACCCACATGATGGCACCAGAACTTCATGTCCTGCCCTACGTGGATCCCTGCTGGCAGGACTGTGGGAGGAATACTGGTTGGGACTGGAGCCGAAGGACGTCCTGATAGTAGGTATGAAATGGAGAATCTGGGGATACACAGCAGAATGAAAAATAAAAAATAAAAACATTTGGATTACTCAGTCAATCAGCACTGCAGTAGCAGAGTTGCCTGGGATGCTGAAGATCTGGGTTTGGGAACAAGGCTGGATGGTGGCCAGCAATGGGGGGAGTAGGGTCACGTGTCCCAGAGGCTACCCTCCTCCTCCAAGTGGGGGGAGAGAAAGACAGAGAGAGACAGAGACAGAGAGAGAGAGACAGAGAGAGAGAGAGAGAGAAAGAGACAGACAGAGAGAGAGAGAGAGAGAGACAGAGAGAGAGAAAGAGAAACAGAGAGACAGTGAGAGAGAGAGAGAGAGAGAGGCTCTGCTGCTAGACTGTCACCACGGTGACACCAGGTTACTGAGCCATGTTGAACCCCACATCTAGAATCTACCCAAAGTGCTGCATTATCTAAAGTATTTAGTAGACCAATAACAGGAACAGTAAAGAATACTAAATTATTTATTTATTGAATGTTGATGAGCAGGTAGGCCCACTGGGCCCCGAAGGTCCCTTTTTCAGGGGTCAGGAGAGACATTACATGGCATACATGGTGATACAGACAGTAAACAGGTATTAACTGACATACAGGTTCAATAGTTACAGTTTTTGACATTGATTCATAACAGTAGAGGCAAACTATCCATAATGGTTTGGCAAGACTATAACAGGTAAGGTGATTGGCATAACTATGTTGGGGGGATATTGTCAGGTGCCATGGCATTGGTGGTGCTTGCCTCAAGTAGGTGCACCTTGAGCCAGGTATGGAAGTTCATGAGTGAGGGGGCTTCCTGTATTACTGGTGGAAGTTTGTTCCACAGATGGGGGCTGTGATGGAGAAAGATTTCTGGCCTGTGCAGGTCCTGACCCTGGGGTTTCTAGTACAGTCTGCCCGTGGACCTCAGGGTTTGAGGGTTATGTTTGGAGGCTAAAGTAGATGAGAAGCTGGGCAGAGCTGTAGGGCTGAGTAATTTAAATGCTAGGCAGAGGAGAGGGTATTGGAGGCGTGCTTCAAAAGGAGGCCACTGTAATTTAGCTAGTGTGTCGCAGTGGTGGCTTCTTGAATGATCCTGGGTAGTGAACTGTACTATCTTGTTGTAAAGAATCTGCATCCGGTGGACCTCCAGCTTGGCCATTCCCTGTATTACAGGGGCTGCATAGGTAAGTGAGGGGAGCAGGATGCTTGAGGCAATGGAGAGCCTGGCTTCTGAAATAAGTTGATCCTTAATCCGATACAGAATGCCAAGTTTCCCATCGATGGTCTTGGTCACTTGTTCCACATAGTTCTTGAAGGTGAGACCTTGGTCAAGCATATGCCCTAGGTATTTTTAGGAGGGCATAACTTCAATGCTGGTCCCAGCCATCAATTTAAGCTGTAGGGAGGTGGTCCTGTCTAGCCCCAGTGATCTGGCCCTGAATAGGATGGCTTTTATTTTGCCAACGTTTAAGACCATTCTGTTTATTTTTAGCCAGTTCTCCAGTGACATTTGGTCAGATTGGAGTAAAGGGCAGAGATCCCCCAGGTTATATGAGGAGCGGTTTATGATGGTGTCATCAACATACTGTACTACTGCGCTTCCCCACAGTGGAGTTTTAGATCACTGGTAAACAGCGAGACTAGTAGGGGATCAAGGATCGAGCCCTGTGGTACTCCCTCTTTTAGGGGTAATAGGTCAGATAGTGCACCCCTCCAGCTAACTCTTTGAGTGTGGCCAGATAAATAGCTCTTGAACCACTTGAAAGCCAGAGGGTCTAGGCCTATCTTTTTAAGTTTTACTAGCAGGAAGTTGTGGTTGACAAGGGCAAAGGCCTTGGAAAGGTCAATGAATACCACACCAGTGGGGGTCCCTTTGTCCATGGCACTGAGTATGTCTATCGTGAGGTTCCTGAGGGCGGTGTCTGTGCCATGATTCATACGCAAACTGTGTGGAGAGGAGGCCAGTAGTTGGTGAGTCTCCAGGTAGTTGTGGAGTTGGCTATATATTACTCTTTCCTGCAGTTTGGCAAGCAGACAGAGCAGGGAAATTGGTCTGTAGTTTCTCGTGTTCTCCCTGGAGACACCCTTGTGGATGAGAATCATGTTTTCCTGTTTCTACTGGTGTGGAATGGTGCCTTCCAGCAGAGATCTATTTATGAGCCAGGTCAAAGGTGTGGAGAGGGATTGTGCACCATCCTTGAGTAGCCTGGGATTAATTCCATCAGGTCTGCCTGGACCTTTGATTTTCAGGGACTTCAGGAGAGTTAGCACCTCTTTAGTCCTGACCAACCTGAAGTGGAATAGTGGTCGCTCTAGTATTGGGGGTTCCATGTCATTGGGTATCAGGGGTTGAGGGGTAGTCTAGCCTTATATGTGTTGAGTTTGGTGAAGTGAAGGTTGAGGGCTGTGGTAATTTGGGATCCATTTTGCACTAGCTACCGCTGACTTCATAGGGCCTGGTTCAGCTTTGGAGTTTCCGGATCAGCTTATTGATATGAGACCAAAATAGTTTAGGTTCCTCAGCTATTTTTCAAAGACGGGTGACATACTCCCTTTAGTCAGTTTTATTGAGCTCTTGCATTTGTTTGACAGGGCTTTATATGCCACAAGGTCAGCCGGGAGAGAGGACTTCTTTAACCTCTTCCAGGCCTTGTCCTGGCAGATCATCAGGGCTTTTAGAGTTGAGAGATCCACTTGTTGCAGCTGCCTTGTACTATGAGCTTCTTTAGTGGGGCTAAGAGGTTGGCTGCTGTAGTCAATGAGTTTTGGAAGTATTCTAGTGCCTCATCCAAGGAGGGGAGGAGCCTGATGGGTCTCCAGTCCAGGCTATTGATGTAGTTATTGTATTGTGCCTCCGAGAAGTTTGAGTAATCTCGAGCGGTGAATATTATGGTTTGGACTTTGGGCACATTATTCCTCCAGATGCAGAATATTGGGGAGTGGTCACTCAGGGTATTGGCCATGAGCCCAGCTTTCTAGATATTGGTGGGGTTTGTCACCAGAACCCAGTCCAGGATGGTGTGGTTCCCCAATTTATGGTTCAACCTGGTGGGTTCTGAAATATCCTGTATCATATTTTCCTCCTGTGGCAGGGATATGAGGTCTTTGTTGGGGTCATGGGTCCAATTTAGGTTGAAGTACCCCATAATGATAAGCTCCTGTGGTGACGTCTTTGGTCATGGATCTGGTGATGGCCTCTAGGGATTGGAGAGCCATCTCTGGGGGATTGTAGACACATCCTATTGTGAGGTGCTTGGACTGGCTGAGGGTGACCCATATGAATATTGATTCACTGTCTGGGCGGGTCCAGCTTCAGGGTTAGGTTTGACACCATTAGGTTGTCTTTCATGTAGATTAACACACCACCCTCTCTTTTTCTCTCCCTATCTTTGCAGAAGGAGTTGAATCCTTGTGCCACAATCTCATGTTCAAGGATGCTGGTCTTATGTCAGGTCTCCAAGATGGCCAGAATATCTGGCTTGTAGAGGTCTAGCCAAGCTTGCACCTCTTGCATTTTTGATCTGAGGCTGCAGACGTTCATGTGTGCAATCTTCAAACACTTGGAGAGTGCCCATTGTGAGTCCTGTGGGGAGGATATTAAGATACTGGAAATGGGAAGGCCCGGGTTTTGTTAGATGTCACCTGCTAGGAGAAGTAGTACCACCAGCAGGCCTAGCAGCTTGGGGCTGGCTGATAAGATTAGGTTGCTTCTGAGTCTCCTACTAGTGAAGTGAAGTGACTCATAGCAGATGCCCCAGTCTCACTAGTTCATGGGCTATTAGTAAGGATTGCAAGCTAGAGTAGGACTTGGTATAGTGAAGGTCCGGGTCTATTTGGCCTACCATCAAGTCCACCCATAGTAGGGACAGAAAGTAGAGCGTTGCCAGGAGTACTCCCTTGTTGGGGAGTAGAGTACATGTTTTTTTATCACCACGCAGCCCAGGACAGGGTGGGTGGGCGACCCATGTCCGCCTCATGGTCAACATATTTGGTGAGCAGTGGCACCCTGTGTATTACTGAAGTGGCCTCTGCCATCTCTAGGATGTCACACTCACCTAGACCAGTTTCAGGTAGATGGGGTTGTTACAGGGTTAACGAGAGAGTGAAGTGCTTCTGCTCAGTGAGTCAGAGTAACAGCTAGCTCTAGGCCTAAAGTAAAACCAATTAGCAGTGTGTTCTATACAAATCTATTCATCAAACATTCAATTAAGTCCAGGAATACTGGCCTTATCCTAGGCTGACCCCTGTCATTGGCAATCTGCAGGCTATAACTACTTAGGGAAGACAGAGATTGGTAACAGTGGGTAGCAGTTCCACAGGGATTATCAGTTTCTCAGCCCATTCTAGAGGAGGGGGTAACTCCTAATCATTGGACAGGTACTAGCACTGTGATTCTGACAGCTAGACAGTCATCTTACATTGGGAGGAATGAAAGGGAGCAAGGTTATCAACAATTGCAAGTCTTCAGAGATTTAGAACTGCAAGGATTAATTATAAGCATTTATACACAGTACTTTTGTTTTGAGTCCCTTTGGGCTTAGACAACCTTGAAGGGACAGGTTGCTAGCCCAGTCTACATGGAGGAGTCAGTTTTGCCCTGGATACTGCTGGTGAGTCACCTGTACAGGCAACAGGAGAGATAAGGGAGCCAGTATGCACTCAGGTACCTTGTTCAGTGTGTGGGTCAGCCCCTTTTGAGTATACAGAGGGATAACTCACTCTGAGAGAGGCCCTATGTAGTGAGTGGGTGTGGCAACTGAGCTTCTAAGGGGAGGAGAGAACAGGTGGGGCAGAGGGGAAACTTTCTCTATGTGCAGCTTCCACTGGCACAGGAGCCCTTTATTTCAGGTAAACTGAATTACTTCTGCTGCACAGCAAAACTTTGCTTTGAAACCAGAGCAGATCCTGCACCAGGCAGGGAGCAGGGTTCTTGAGGTTACAGATATGAGGAAGTCTGCTGAACTCTGCTTAGTGAGCCGCACCTCTACCTCAGTAGTGAAGTTGCAGCATCTAGGTGCGGGGTGGACCCTGCTTGCAGAGAGTTCTCCCTCACCACCCCTGGGATTTAAAGGCAGATTCCAGCACTAACATTAATTTTTGTATAATTAATATTCATTAGGTGAATGTGTGCTGTGATTTGCTGCTTTACTGGGTGTCAATCCCTTAGAAATGCTCAGTACAGTTCAGAGTGTTGCTCACGCTTGTAAATGTATTTTTAAAAAGCATTTTTTCTGCCTTCCTAGTGTGATTAGATGTAGAATTGCAATAATGAAATTACAGCCTGTCATTTCCTGGGGACAAATGACCGGCTGCAGAGGGGATGACCCTCAACTGTCCCTTGGGCCCTCCTTCTCCTCGTTAATCTCCTGAAAATCACCATCTATTCTGGCACTATTGTTTTAACATAATTGCCATGAATAAAATAGTTTTAAGCCCTTTTATCCTGGTTGAGATCTGCTCTTTTTTATTTACTGTTCCCCAACTTTCAGCCATGACCCCTTCCACTGAAGTGCCCAGCATCGTCACCCCCATCCCCAGGACATGCCTAGCTCCTTTGCCCCATGGTGTACCCCACATGGGAGGCCACCAGAGATGGAACCAGTTCCCAGCAGTGACCAAACCCATGGATCTGCACCTGGTCAGCGTGGAGATGCAGGGGCCTGTGGGCCTCCAGCATCATCCTGCCACCCTGCTGAAGATTTGCCAGTGTTTCTTGCCCCCCAACCTGACGTCAGTGGGGTTAACATGCTCATGTTTTGTTGGAAGTCAGAAGGATCAACACATTTATTTAGTGTGATCTTTCTACTCTGATGTGGTTAATTTTAATACTATAGTTTAAACCCTTTCTGTATGTGCCTTTGGTGGTGTCTGATATTGAGAACCTAAGTGTAAATTGTGGGTATCCTGTCTGTTTTGGTAGGTACTTTATTTTCTTTGTTAAACAGCTGAGTATACCTATTGCCTAATACTTTATAGTACATTGTATCTTTTGCTCAGTCTCTGATTTTTCTTCTTTCTCCAATGTTTTAGAACTGTTTAGTTATTGTGGCAGAGGTGTGGTACTGTGTTCTTTCTTGTAGTTCAAGGTGCTTTGGAACTGCTGATTTCTATTGGTTTAAACTACTACATTTTTTTTTCTATTTTAAAAAGACATCAACTTGGTTTGTTGTCACCTGTTTGTTGTTGCTAAGCAGCAGATGTTTTTGCATTGTGCTCTGATTCTGTGATAGAATCTGTATTAGTAGAAGGTAAATTATTGTGATTGTAGTTACCTTTGATGGTAAGGATAAAGAGGTGAGATAGAAGTGTATGTATTTTCAAATATTATAGAGGAACAGCTGCAGGATTTTTAGGACAGTAAATTAATAAAAAGGGAACTAGGAGAGCTTCAGAAGCAGACAAGTAGTGGAATAGCAGTATAATTGCAGTATAATGTGGGGAGTGGTGCAATGCAGTGGGGCAGCCATATTCAGGCAGACCTTCTGGACACTGAGGTGCTGCCCTATCTGCATGCATCTTTCTGGACTGCGGGATGAGGTAGCCAGACTCAGAGCGGAAGTAAACTGGGTCAGGAGTACCATCACCCCTATCCAGAGACCACTCAGTCCAATGCAGCTGCCTCAAAGGATGCAGAGAACGAGGAGTACTTGGATGACAGTGGGCTCAGGGAGGGTTAGACCAGTCAGGCAGAGGCACACCCCAGATCCCATTCCACTCAAGAACTCATATGCCACACTGCCAAACAGGGACAACCAAATAGAGGTACCCAGAGAAATGGAAGGAAAGGATGTGGAGGTTAGCCAAGTGCAAAAGATGGAGATTAGCGCCCAGGAGGTGGATAGGCAGAATAGGGGCAAAATTCAGCAGAAGGGCAGACAGCAAGGTGAACCAGGGATAAAGGACAACCAAGGAAGGGGCTGGAGTAGAACAGTGAAAAGTCTAGAGAGGTCAAATCATGGAAAGTCATGTGTGCAAATGCCAGGAGCTTTAGCAACAAGATGGAAGATCTGGAGGCTGTCATGGTGCAGTCAGACCTGAACATTGTGGCCATCACTGAAACCTGTGTAATGATAACCACGACTGGGAGTTGGCCATACCTGGCTACAACATATTCAGAAGAGACAGGGCAGGTAGTGAAGGAGGAGTAGTGGCCCTGTATGTGAAAAATGACATAAGGGCCACAGAGATCCAGGAGGAACAAAATGGGGAGAGATACTGTGGGTAAAGCTGGAAAGGAAAATGGGGCCAGCCATCTGCACGGTGGTGTGGTCTAGACCACCAGCCCAGGAGGAAGAAACAGATAGGGAGTTGATGCTAGCCATCCAGAGGATGGCAGACAAGGATGAGGTAGTACTGGTTGGAGACTTCAATATTCCAGATGTGGACTGGAGCATCCCAGCAGCAGCATCAACTAGGAGCAGATTTATCCTGGACTCCTTCAGGGTGCCTTCCTCAAGCAACTGGTCATGGAACCAACTCGGCAGAAGGCAATACTGGACCTTGTAGCTCACAAACAGGGACAGTGTGATGGGGGAAGAGTGGGGAGCACCTGGGGAACAGTGACCACCAGTCACTGTGGTTTGAAATCACAGAAAGAGCAGAGCCAAACCACACAAAACACGGATCCTGGATTTTAGGGGGCAAGCTTTGAGAAAATGGGAGATACTTGAAAGAGGCATTAAGGGAATGGGGAGGAATCAGGGTTGAGGAACAGTAGGAAGCATTTAAATGGGGATTACAAGAGCAACAGAATTATGTATTAAGCAGGTTAGCAAGAGGAAAAGGAAGAGGAGACCATTATGGTTTTCCAAAGAGGTAGCAAAGAAAGTGAAAGCCAAAAGATTGCATTCAGGCAATACAAAAAGACACAGGCAGAAGGGGATAGGAGAAGTACCAGGAGAAGCAAAGGGAGGCAGGGAGGTTGTAAGGGAAGCCAAAGCTCAGACAGAAGAACACATTGCAAAATCAGTGGGTAGAGGGACAAAACCTTTCACAGGTACATAAGGAAAAAGAAAGGCAAAGGGAGGACAGTGAGACTGAAGGGGAGGATGGGGGCTGTGTGGAGGATGACAACAGTAAAGCTGACATATTGAACAGGTATTTCTGCTCAGTCTTTACTGAGGAAGAGGAGGTAATGGGTCTGAATGGAGTACAAGGGGTGAGAATGGTGCAGAAATGGACACAAGTCCCTTTACACGAGAAAGGGTCCTGAAGGAACTGGAAGTAATAAGAGTTGATAAAGCAATGGGGCCAGATGGGGTGCACCCCAGGGTCCTTAAAGAACTAAGAGAGGTGGTGGCTGAACCTCTTGCTATCCTGTTTAGCCGATCACTAGAAACAAGGGAGGTACCCAAAGACTGGAGGATAGCAGATGTAGTCCCCTTATACAAAAGTGGGAACAAAGAGGAAGCGGGGAACTACAGACCAGTCAGCCTCACCTTGGTAGTGGGGAAGATCATGGAAGCACTACTGAAGGAGAGATTGGTGGAACATCTGGTTGTCAATGGACTACAGGACCCAAGGCAGCATGGTTTCACCAGGGGAAGGTCATGTCAGACCAACCTCATTGAATTTTTGACTGGGTGACTAGGAGGTGGATCAAGGAGAGCAGTGACATGGCCTATCTGGACTTCAGCAAGGCCTTTGACACTGTGCCACATAGAAGACTATTGCACAAACTGGGGAATATGGGTGTGGGCAGGACAGTAGTGGGGTGGGTAGGTAACTGGCTGGGCAGCAGGACACAGAGGGTGGTGGTAAATGGCTGTCACTCCACAGAGGGAAGAGTGACCAGTGGGGTACCACAGAGACGTGCTGGGACCAGTACTATTCAATATCTTCATCAGTGACATTAAGAGGACCTAGAAGGCAGAATTTCACTGTTCAGCTGATGACACAAAGCTCTGTAACAGAGTAGACACACCAGAGGGTGTAGACAGAATGAGAAGGACCTGCAGAAACTTGAAGAATGGTCAGGGTTTGGCAGTTGAAATTCAATGCAAGGAAGTGCAAGATAATGCATATGGGGACAAAACCCTGGCACAATATATCAGTTGGGGGTGAGGATATAGCATGCACCAAGCAGGAAAGGGATCTTGGAGTTATCATCTCTGATGACCTCAAGGCAGGGAAACAGTGTGACAAGGCAGCAGGTAAAGCAAATAGGATGCTGGGATGCATAGACAGGGCATCACCAGCAGGAAAGGAGGTCATAATTCCGCTATACAGGACACTAGTGAGGCCCCACCTGGAGTACACTGCAGTTCTGGAGACCTTACTCACGTAAGGACATAGACAGGGTAGAGAAGGTTCAGAGGAGGGGCAACAAAGATGGTGCATGGATTGCATCACAAGTCCTCTATGAGGACAGGTTGAAGGCACTGAACATGTACTCCTGGAGGAGAGGAGGGAGAGAGGGATATGATAGAGACATACAAGTATCTTACAGAGAGGAACAGGGCAGGAATGCACTATTTTTAAGCAAAAAGATGTTCCAGGACTCAGAGGGCATGAGATGAAGTTGGAGGAGGACGATTCAGAGGAAACGAGGAAGAATTTCTTCACAGAACGGGTGGTGGACAAGTGGAACACCCTGCCAGAGGAAGTGGTGGGGCTGAAACAATCACGGATTTAAGAATGCATGGAATAGACATAAAGGAATTCTGGAGGTCAGGGTAAGGGCAACAGACTTCCTGGAAAACATAAACTGAACTTACAAACTTAAATGGGCAGACTGGGTGGGCCATAGGCCTTATCTGCTGACATATGTATCTATTATGTATCTATGTGCACATGCAATGGGGTAGACTTGTACAATCCAGGTGACTCCCCACTCTGCTGCTGGCTGTGTGAAACTGTACCTCCTATCCTTCCACTGGAGGTGTGCATGTTATGGCACAGTGAACCCTCACTCCCCCGAGAGGGTAAACATCCTCTGAGGTGTTTACACCCTCTCCCCCGGCTGACTCTTTGGCAACCCTGGCTCATTCCTGAACCTGGTCACCAGTCTTGCAAGTCATAACCCTTCTGCTATGCCAAAGAGTCAACCCCAGAGACCTGCTCTGTCATATACGACAGCGGCATAGCCCCAGACCTGCTCTGTAACATATAGGAGGTGCACAGTCCCAAAGACCTGCCCTGCAATATATTGGGAGGGGCACAGTCCCAGAGATCTGCTATGTAATATATGGGAGGAGGGCACAGTCCCAGAGGCCTGCCCTGTAATATATTGGGAGAGCACAGTCCCAGAGACCTGCTCTGTAATATATAGGGGGGCACAGTCCCAGTGACCTGCTCTGTTATATATTGGGGGAACATAGTCCCAGAGACCTGCTCTGTAATATATGGGGACCAGCATAGTCTCAGTGACTTGCTCTGTAATATATGAGGACCAGCACACAGCCCTCTACTATAAATCCAGTCATATTTAAAAAGAAAAAGTATGGCCGGCCCAGTGGTGCAGAGGGCTGAGGTGCTGGTGAATTCCTTGCACCACGCTGGTGACCTGGGTTTGGGAATGGACTCAGGGCACTGGGAGCCAGCTAGCAGAGGAGAGGACTGAGCATCCGTTGGACTGCTGTCCTCTCCTGGGGTGGGTAGCAGGGTCTCATTGCACTGCAGCAGCTTCCATTGGAGACTGGGAGCACTGGTTGAGTGACACAACAAGGGAGGAGAGGATTGAGCATCTGTTGGACTGCTGTCCCTCCTGGGTGGGTAGTAGGGCCTTATCACTCTACAGCAGCCCCCAGTGGAGACTGGGAGCACTGCATGAGTGACACAACAAGGGGATGAGAGGATTGAGCATCCATCTGACTGCTGTCCTCTCCTGGGGTGGGTAGCAGGGCCTTATCAATCTGCAGTAGCCCACAGTGAAGACTGGGAGCACTGCATGAGTCACAGAACAAGGGGAATACCAGAAAAGTGGAAAGTGCTTCAGGATTAGCCAGATGATGGTTGCTAGTACACTGATGTTTCCAAAACCCCAGAAAGAGCCATGTCCACCTCAGCAGTGCAGTGGGGCTAAGAGAAAGAGTGTGCCAGCTACCCCACTGGTGCCTTCTCCCTCTGAGGGGAGGGAACCACCTGGTGAAGGGTTACATCAGGTAACCCCAAGGCAGGCTGCGATAGGAGGTAAAAGAGGCTCAAGAGGGTAGTAGGAGGTATGTCGAGGACCATGGAAGCCTGAGGTAGTGGCGGGTCCCGGAGCATGGGGGGACAAATAATGCAAAAAAAAAAAAGCAATCCTTTAGTTGAGCTCTAGTAACAGAACGCATAGATTGAGCTGAGGTAATAGTTATTTCTGGGCCCATGATTCTACAGATATGCCCCCCCCAACAAATGAAATAGTCCATTCAGACCCTGTGTCACACAATGGAAATGCTCTTTTGCTATAAGATCTGCGGGGGGGGTTATGAAATGGGACAACTATGAGAGATTAACAAATATATACATGAGAGGCACTGTAGCCTGGTGGTTAGAGCATCAAGCTGTCAGCCTGGAGACCCTGCAGACCTTTGTTAGAAACCCACAATTGCCACTTGTACAGTATACTGTGTGATCCTGAGCAGGTCACTTAACCTCCCCTGTGCTCCGAGGGTGCACCTCGAAATGAACCGTGGCTCATTCTGTCTTTCCCAGACAAAACAGTTTAGAATGAAAAATAACTATTTAAAAAATAGCATAACATTGCAGAGTGTTGTGCAGCAGCTGGACTGAAGAAGTGGGGGAGGATGAAAGTTGCTTAACTGCCTCACCTCTGGGTTATGGAGAGACACAAAAGACAGTTGGTTGGTACTGTTTGTGGTTTGTATATTTTCTTCAGGACCAGAGGAATCAGATCCATGATATAGCAGTTTGTCTTTTAATGCGGATGCTCTGTCCTGCGGATCAATCTGAGCACATCTGCATCTCCCATAAAGCGCCTCACATCCACACAGACTGAAGGCTTACATCCCCTGAAAAGTTTTAATTTACAGCAAAGTCTACTGATAAATTGATCCGTACAAAAATAACCATTTACACTAGCCACAAAATGTCATATTATTAATAAAACAAAACAAAAAACTAAACAAAGCAGTATCCAGCTGTTAAGGGGAATCATTTTTATCATGCCAAGCAGATTATGTTTTAAAATATTTTTCTCTGTGTAACCTATGGTAGGTCACCATGGTGATGGAATGATTGGAACCTGCTCTGTGATGTCATAATGTTCTGGCTGACATATGAACTTCCAGCAAGGAGAAGTGAAGGTAATTAACTTCTTATTAGAAAATTGGCTTTTTATTTCCTGACATCTGATTGGCTAGTACCCTTGCCAGGGGAGTACATTAACTTTCAATAGATGCCCAGGAAATAAAAAGTGCCATTCTATAATGCCCCTTCACCCACTTAAGTATCCTAGTGCCAACCTTGCTACCTAATTGGCTGAAACCACCTAATTTGAAAGTGAAATCGCCACCATTTTTGTGCCTCGCTTAACAAGAAAAATTATCCATAGTTAGTCAGCCCTACGAAACACACACAGCACAACCTAGACCGGAAATATTTTGGCATTTAAAAAAAAAAAAAGCAACTGAAAGTACTTCTTTTGTAACGGCCAGTAAAGCATCTGTTTTTAATTCAACTATAATACTTAAACTCCTTACACTTATTCTCCTCACATCCCCCCCCCATCCGAACGTCCGTCCTGGCCCCTGTCCCGTCACTGATTGTCAAGCATTTTAAACAAAACGGCACCCAACAAAAGCTCACAAATGTACCTGCTTTAAGCAGGATTAGTTTTCTCTTCTGCCACCTTGCTCCACTCATCCTAGAAAAGCTACAGACACTCCGTGATGTCCGGACTTGGCTGAAGTGATGTACAGCGCAGCTGCTTGCCTACCGCCTTTGCTTCAATCCCAAACTATGGCTGGATCTCTCCTGCTCCACTCTGGATGACATTTGCAGCCACATGGGAGGGGGCACAAATGAAGAAATAAAAACGAACCTGTCAGCCCTATCGGCTTCAGACAACTGGGAGGAGGTGGGCACAAAAGAAGAAATAAAAAGGAACCTGTCAGCCCGATCGGCTTCAGGCAACTGGGGGGGTGCACGAATGAAGAAATAAAAATGAAGCCATCAACCTGGTAGGCTTCAGGCAACTGGGTGGGGGTGGGCACGAATGAAGAAAGAAAACAAAGCCATCAGCCTGATTGGCTTCAGGTAACTGTCGCTGGATAGAGTGAGCTCTCCATGACTGCTACACTCCCGATCTGAACAGCAACAGCTACTTGACCAAGTTAATACTTAAAGAACCAAATACTGGGAGAGACATACACAAATAACTGAGTAAATAAATTATACACAGTAAAACAAAAGCGTGTGTGTGTGGGGGGGAGTAACCATGACAACCAGCTAGCTTAAAAAAAACAACATTGCAATTCAGGTGGAGGAACTATTTTATTACAAAATAAGAGTTTTTACATGTAAACATAATTATTTTTTAAAACATACTGTACATAGTACAGTGGCCCATTTTTAAGCGTAATAATGATTTCATAGGAGGATGGGCAATACCGACTGGCTATATTATAAGGCCCTGCTCATGCGCATTGGGCTTCATTACACCCCTGGCTGGTCCAGTATTGCCCAATACCACCCACCCTGTCGGGCATTATTGCTTACATAGTAAAATACATAAACTTCTTATATAATGCATGGCCAATGCCTATTAACCCCTGTTTTTAATCAGTTTATATCCTGATAATCCCATCATTACGACATCAGTATTCTATAAACCTTGCTTAACTAGATCATAACGATGGGATTACAGGATAGAATGTCACCACCTGTCAAAATTCTTGGAAAGGAAAGGTGATCTGCTGCTTGGACATTCATTCAAAACACACACATGCCATTCAGACAGTTACAGACCTGCTGCAGTATAGATCACAATGATTAAATTTAGCACTTCCATTCCTGAACATTCAAACCAGAAGGCATTCATCGACAAACAGGAGAACAAACGCACATTGAAAAAAACATACTTTTTCCCCACAGTGTCTAGTTTTTCCATACATTATCAAATACAAAACCTGAGTAACAGTGGTCCACTGACGTAATAACCTCTTGCGGTTACCATAACAACTGTAAACCTCTTGAACTGCACTCTTGACGCTTACTTGTTTGTCCTGGCAACTGCTTGAGGTGATTATGTTGTGGATAACCACTGTTCCTCAGGTATTATTTTCTATATATTGTATGGTGGAACTCCATCCTTTGAAATGTGTTGTTACGAACATATGAACATATGAAATTTGCCAGCAGATAAAGGCCTAGAGGTCTATCAAGTCTGCTTGAATGTGCAACTAGCATCCCTTATTCTGCAGCTGCTCCTCCCTTCCACCCTTCCCCATAATTGTTGTTGTTGCACAGTAGCAGGTACCACCTAACCAGGGTGCCAGCGGCAGTGCACCCAGTCATTGTCACCATCCCCATCAGTCACCGATAACTGAAACATGCAAATAAAGAAGAATGAAGGGCTATCATATGACAAGAGATTGAACAGACAAGGACAGTTTAGTTTAGAAATTAGGAGACTCAGAGTCAACTAGACAGCTGTGTAGAAGAAAATATTAAATGACAATATAAGGGAATGTTTTATCTTGAATTCAAAGAGCAGGGGTAAAGAACTAGAGGGAGTATGTTCCAGTTACTACGGTGTACTTATAGCACAGAAAAGAGAGGAACATGCTTCACACAGAGGATGATACATATCTGGAACACATTATGAGACGATAGTTACGAGTGTTAATTTACAAATGTAAATGTAGATTAGATAAGTTAAGTATCTCCTGGGGCTGTGGTTACAGCTGTTGAAATGTATGACGGACAGGTTAGATGGACATATGTTCCCTCCTGCCCGAAGATCCTATAGGAAGAACACATAGGCCTTGCTAGGATCCAATTATCAGGGCACAATAGTGGCCTTATAGTTAGGGTTGGTACATCCTTTCAATGTTAAATCTCAATTTTTGCAGCTTAATAACTTTGTCATTATACAAACAAATAATCCAAAAATTGGAATGTGGTGTCATGTGATCAGTGTCACAAGATGTGGAAAGATTCATGATGGCAGCTTTTATGGCTTGGGAGATATAAAGTGGTCAAAAACACACCAAAAAAACCATTTTTTTTCCCACAGGATAACATGGAATGTTTTTCTCACAGGAGAACATGGAATGTTTTTCCCCACAGGAGAACAATGGAATATTTTTCCCATAGGAGAACATGGAATGTTTTTCCCACAGGAGAACATGGAATGTTTTTCCCACAGGAGAACATGGAATGTTTTGCTCTCGAGTACAACACACACAGAATTAAGTTTGCCTCTGATATGTTCAGGGATGAAGGAATGGGTGCCAAGGGTGTGCCAGTAGATAGCTTAGCTTAAAAATATATTATCATTTTTGAATTATTACGATTTTAATGAAAGATGCACGACAGGCTGTTCAAACAGTAAATAACATTTACCATTCGAACAGTAAAGTGCAAATGGTAAATGTCATTCACTATTCACAATTTAGAAACATAGAATTTGACAGCAGAAAAGGACCGCTTGGCCCACCCAGTCTGCCCATTTCCCTACCTAATGGATAAGCTGCAGATCCTAGTTATCCAGCAGCCACCTTCTTCCTACACCCACCTCCTAGAATTGCCTCATGACTGTCCCATGCATGCTTGAATTCCACCACTGTTTTGACTCCACAACCTCCTCCATGCATCCACAACACTCTGTGAAAAAATGCTTCCTTAAATTATCTCTGAGCTGCCCCCCCATCTTCAAATTGTGCCCCCTTGTTCTTGCACACCTCTTTTTTTGAAAGATGCTACTCTCTTGGACTTTGTTGATTCCCTTGAGGTACTTAGATACATAGACAGTGTCAGCAGATAAGGGCCTATGGCCCACCCAGTCTGCCCATTTGAGCTTATAAGTTCAGTTTATGTTTTCCTAGAAGTCTGTTGCCCCTTACCCTGACCTCCAGAATTCCTTTATGTCTATCCCATGCATTCTTAAATCCTGTGATTATTTCAGCCCCTACCACTTCTTCTGGCAGGGTGTTCCACTTGTCCACCACCTGTTCTGTGAAGAAATTCTTCCTCATGTTTCCTCTGAATCGTCCTCCCTCCAACTTCATCCTGTGCCCTCTAGTCCTGGAACATCTTTTTTCACTAAAAAATAGTGTATTCCTACACCCTGTTCCTCCCTGTAAGATACTTGTATGTCTCTATCATATCCCCTCCCTCTCTCCCTCCTCTCCTCCAGGGAGTACATGTTCAGTTCCTTCAACCTGTCTTCAATGGACTTGTGATGCAATCCATGCACCATCTTTGTTGCCCTCCTCTCAACCTTCTCTACCCTGTCTATGTCCTTACGTAGGTATGGTCTCCAGAACTGTACACTGTACTCCAGGTGGGGCCCCACTAGTGTCTTGTATAGCGGAATTATGACCTCCCTTTTCCTGCTGGTGATGCCCCTGCCTATACATCCCAGCATCCTATTTGCTTTACCTGCTGCCTTGTCACACTGTTTCCCTACCATGAGGTCATCAGAGATGATAACCCCAAAGTCCCTTTCCTGCTTGGTGTGTGCTATATCCTCACCCCCAACTGATATATTGTGCCAGGGTTTTTGTGCCCCATATGCATTATCTTGCACTTCTTTGCATTGAATTTCAACTGCCAAACCCCTGACCATTCTTCAAGTTTCTGCAGGTCCCTTCTCATTCTGTCTACACCCTCTGGTGTGTCTATTCTGCTACAGAGCTTTGTGTCATCAGTGAACAGTGAAATTCTGCCCTCTAGGTCCTGCGCAATGTAACTGATGAAGATGTTGAATAGGATCGGTCCCAGCACTGATCCCTGTGGTACCCCACTGGTCACTCTTCCCTCTGTAGAGTGACAGCCATTTATCACCACCCTCTGTGTCCTGCCACCCAGCCAGTTACCTACCCACCCCACTACTGTCCTGCCCACACCCATATTCCCCAGTTTGTGTAATAGTCTTCTGTGGCACAGTGTCAAAGGCCTTGCTGAAGTCCAGATAGGCCATGTCCACTGCCCTCCCTGATCCACCTCCCTAGTCACCCAGTCAAAAATTCAATGAGGTTGGTCTGACATGACCTCCCAGGGAAACCATGCTGCCTTGGGTCCTGTAGTCCATTGACAACCAGATGTTCCACCAATCTCTCCTTCAGTAGTGCTTCCATGATCTTCCCACTACCAAGGTGAGGCTGACTGGTTTGTAGTTCCCTGCTTCCTTCGGTTCCTGCTTTTGTATAAGGGACAACATCTGCTGTCCTTCAGTCTTTGGTACCTCTCCTGTTTCCAGTGATTGGCTAAACAGGATAGCCAGAGGTTCAGCCACAACCTCTTACGAACATACGTAACATATCAAATCTGCCAGTAGATAAAGGCCTAGAGGTCTATCAATTGTGCTCAAATGTGCAGCTAGCACCCCTTATTCTGCAGCTGCCCCTCCCTTCCACCCTTTCCCTTCATTAACCCTCCCCCTTGTCCTGTCCCATCCTCATTTGAAGCAGTCCACTGTTCTACTGCATACCACTTCAGCAGGTAATGCATTCCACCCAGCCACCACCCTCTCTGTAGAAAAGTGTCTCCTCATCTTCCTCCTGAACCTTCCTCGCTCCAGTCTCATATCATGGCCCCTGGTGTCCCTCCCCTCCCTTACTTTGAACAGCCCCTCTGTACCCGTCTTGTTTATTCCTTTCATGTATTTAAAGGTTTCAAACATGTCACCCCTGTCTCTCCTCTCCTCCAGTGAGTACATGTTCAACTCCTTCAACCTCCTCTCGTATGGTAAGTCCCCCAGCCTCTTGATAATCTTTGTCGCTCTGCGCTGCACCCCCTCCAGTAACTTAATGTCCCTCTTCAGATATGGACACCAGTACTGCACACAGTACTCCAGGTGTGGTCTAACTAATTACCTATACAGTGGCAGAATCACCTCCTCCCTCCTCGAGGATATACCCCTTGCAATACAACCCAGCATTTTGTTGGCCTTTGCAGCTGCCTTCCTACATTGTGCCGAGTTGTTCATTGACCCTGTAATGAGTATACCCAGATCCTTCTCCTCCTCTGTCTGGGCTAGCTGCACTCCCCCTAGCTGGTAACTCCTCCTTGGGTTCTTCATCCCAAAATGCAGCACCTTGAACTTTTTGGCATTAAAGCCTAGTTGCCAGGTGTCTGACCAGGTTTCAAGCTTTGCCAGATTATCCTGCAACCCCTGCCATCCCCCTAGGTCATCCACCACTGTGCCTACCTTGGTATCATCAGCAAACAGACTGATCTTGCTCTTGATGTCCCATGATATGTCTGCAATGAATATCCCAAACAACACTGGTCCCAACACTGAGCCCTGTGGAACACCGCTCGTCACTACCCTTGGGTGTGAGAGCTCCCCACCCACCTCCACCCTCTGTTGCCTTCCCTGTAGCCAGTTTCCTACCCATCTCACCAGCTTTGCACCCGCCCCTGTGCCTACTAACTTCCTTCCCAGCCTTCCATGTGGCACTGAGTTGAATGACTTACTGAAGTCCAGATACAGGACATCCACTGCATGGCCCCTGTCCAGTTGCCTAGTTACCCAGTCATAGAACTTGGCTAGGTTGGTTTGGCAGGATTTGCCACGTATGAAACCATGCTGTCTGCTGTCCTGTAGTCCTTTGGCCTCTAGGAGGGCCACTAGCTTCTCCTTCAGGATAGTCTCCATTACCTTACCCACGATGGATGTGAGGCTCACTGGTCTGTAGTTTCCCGGTTCATCCTTGGGGCCACTCTTGTGGAGGGGCACCACATGAGCCATCCTCCAGTCCTGAGGTATACACTCTGAATGTAGTGAGGCATTAAATAGGTCTGCCAAAGTTCCTGCAAGGACCTCTGCCAGCTCCTTCAGTACCCTGGGGTGGATGCCATCTGGGCCTGGCACCTTGTCCACCCTCAGTGCCTTCAAACCCTCTCGAACTCTGCTCTCCATGATTTCCCATCTGTCACCACTTCCCACCTGCTTCTGCCATTTCTCCCACCTTGGGTGTCACCTCCTCTTCTCTTTAGTAAATACTGAGCAGAAGTAGTCATTTAGTGCTTCCGCCTTATCGCACCCTGCTTCCACCCAGTCCCTCCTTCCTAATCCTTACTATGTGGTCCTTACAGCTCCTTTTCTCCCTGATGTACTTAAAGAAGTCCTTCTCCCCATTCTTAATGCCTTGTGCCAGCCTGAGTTCCATAGATGCTTTGACTCCCCTTACTGCCCTTGTCACCTCCTTCGATTCTGTCAAGTACTCCTCCCTGTCCTACCCCCTTCCTGATTTCTTGTACTTCCTAAAGGCAGCTCTTTTCCTCCTTACCTTTTCCATGACCTCCTTGCTCAACCAGATTGGTTTCTTAGCTCTAGTCTTCTTGCTCTGGGCTTTGCAGCAGGTTTTGGTTGCCTCCACTATCCCCAGCTTTATGAGCTCCCACCTCTGGTTAGTGTCCATACTGGGTTGAATTCTGGCCAGGTACCCTTTTACCACTTCCCCCATCCTCCCAAAGTTGGCCCTCCTGAAGTCCAGCACTATTGTGCCAGATTCCACTCCTTCCTTGCCCATATCCAATGTGAGACATACTGAGTGGTGGTCACTCCCTGACAGCGGTTCCTCCACTGTAAGTTCTCTCACAAAGTCCCCATTTGCCAGCACAAGGTCAAGGGTATTCCCTAACCTGGTTGGTGCACCCCATCTGGCTCCATTGCTTTATCAACTCTTATTACTTCCAGTTCCTTCAGGACACTTTCTCATGTAAAGGGACTTGTGTCCATTTCTGCACCATTCTTACCCCTTGTACTCCCTTCAGACTCATTACCCTCCTCTTCCTCAGTAAAGACTGAGCAGAAATACCTGTTCAATATGTCAGCTTTACTGTTGTCATCCTCCACGCGGCCCCCATCCTCCCCCTTCAGTCTCACTATCCCTCCCTTTGTCTTTCTTTTCACTTATGTACCTGTAAAGGTTTTGTCCCTCTACCCACTGATTTTGCAATGCGTTCTTCTGTCTGAGTTTTGGCTTCCTTCTGACCTCCCTGCCTCCTTTGCTTCTCCTGGTACTCTCCCTATCCCTTCTGCCTGTGTCTTTTGTGTTGCCTGAATGCAATCTTTTGGCTTTCACTTTTTGCTACCTCTTTGGAAAACCATAATGATTTCCTCTTCCTTTTCCTCTTGCTAACCTGCTTAATGCATAATTCTGTTGTTCTTGTAATCCCCATTTTAAATACTGCCCACTGTTCCTCAACCCCTGATTCCTGTCCCATTCCCCTTAATGCCTCTTTCAAGCATTTCCCCATTTCCCAAAGTCTGCCCTCTAAAATCCAAGATACGTGTTTTTGTGTGGTTTGGTTCTGCTCTTTCTGTGATTTCAAACCACAGTGACTGGTAGTCACTGTTCTCCAAGTGCTCCCCCACTGTTACCCCCATCACACTGTCCCTGTCTGTGAACACAAGGTCCAGTATTGCCTTCTGCCGAGTTGGTTCCATGACCAGTTGCTTGAGGAAGGCACCCTGAAGGGAGTCCAGGATAAATCTGCTCCTAGTTGATGCTGCTGCTGGGATGCTCCAGTCCATGTCTGGAATATTGAAGTCTTCAACCAGTACTACCTCACCCTTGTCTGCCATCCTTTGGATGGCTAGCATCAGCTCCCTAATTTTAAAGACTTGAAAGTTTCTATCATGTCCCCCCTCTCCCTCCTTTCCTCGAGGCTATACATATTAAGGTCCTTAAGTCTCTCTTCATATGTCTTCCGGTGCAGACCTTGCACCATTTTAGTTGCCCTCCTCTGGACAGCTTCCATTCTGTCTATGTCTTTGCGGAGATTGGGTTTCCAGAACTGCATGCAGTACTCCAGATGGGGTCTCACCAGCTGTCTGTACAGAGGGATAATAACTTCCTGTTTTCTACTGGTGATGCCTCTCCCTGTGTATCCCCCCAGCCCTCCTTGCTGCCCTTTCACATTGCTTGTCCACCCTTAGTTCATCTGATATGACTACCCCCAGGTCCCTTTCCATTTTTGTTGTTGTTAGTATCTCACCCCACTTTACTGTTCACAATTTCAGTTTTCAGTTCCCATTTCTGCCATCCTGTTTTCCATTAGTGAGGGTGGAAAATTTGAATATTTAAAAAAGTGCTGCCCCTAGGTAAATACTAACAGTTGTGTTACCTAGTCAGCCCTGAGGAACATGTCCCTGTCATTATTTTTTTTACATGTGGTCCCATAATATGTGTTTCGGATAGTAGTGCATGATTCAAATTGTGGCAGAGTCGTGATGCTTCCTTGCTCATGTGACAACACGAGGGTTGGGGGAGATTTTCAATCAGTAGCCCCTGCTCATTTTTGGGGAAACAGACCACAGAACTGGATTCCCTCAGCCCTGATTAGGTAAACACCACATGTTTACCTAATAATTCTTTAATTTCCCCTTTTACATCTCCTGAGTGGAGGGGCCGATGAATGTTGTTATTAATTATTTTAATCACTGCCGACAGTGGGGTGCCTAACCACAGTGTCAGCAGTAGCCCCCCCACCCCCCTCAGTGCAGGGTACTGGGTAGCCCACTCCCACTGTCCCCAGTTGTGTATAAATCTCCCTTATTATTGTAGAACATTGGGAAGCCCACTCACAGTGTTCCTAGTATATACTCCCCACAGCAGTGTTGCCATTTTCCCTCCATTATGTTTGCTGGCAGCGGAGTGCCCAATCTCCATGTTGGCAGTACCCCCCCTTCCTCCCTGAGTGTGGAACACTGGGGAGTTCACTCCCAGTGTCCCCAGCTGTGTATAAATTTCCTGTATTATAGTGGTACACTGGGGTGCCCAATCCTAGTGTTGACAGCAGTTCCCCCACTCGCCCTCAATGTGGGACATTGGGGTGCCCAATTGTAGTGTAGCAGGAGGCCCTCCATCCCCCACAGTGTGGACACTGGGTAGCTCAATTCCAGTGTCTCCAGTTCTGTATAAATCTCCTGTATTATTGTGGTACACTGGGTGCCCAGTCCTAGTGTTGGCAGCAGTCCTCCCACTCACCCTCAGTGTGAGACATTGGGGTGCCCAATGGTAGTGTAGCAGGAGCCCTCCATCCCCCACAGTGTGGACACTGGTTAGCTCACTGCCAGTGTCTCCAGTTATGTATAAATCTCCTGTATTATTGTGGTACACTGGGGAGTCCACTCTCAGTGTTCCTAATATATCCCCCCTACAGCAGTGTTGCCATTTTCCCTCCTGTTATGTTTACTGGCAGTGGGGTGCCCAATCCTAGTGTTGGCAGTAGACCCCATCCCCTCAGTGTGAGGCACTGGGTAGTTTACTTCCAGTATCCCCAGTTGTGAATAAACCTCTAGTATTATTGTGGAACCCTGCGGTGCCCAATCCTAGTGTCAGCAGTTGTCCCCCTTCCCACTCAGTGTGGGGCACTGGGTAGTTTACTTCCAGTATCCCCAGTTGTGTATAAATCTCCAGTAATATTGTGGAACACTGTAGTGCCCAATCCTAGTGCCGGCAGTAGGCAAGGTAAGGCAAATTTAATTTTTCTGGTGCCCAATCCCAGAGGCTCTGGGTGCTGTACAAAAAACACTGAAATTTAATTTACACTTACACAAATACAAAATATATCCTCATAACTATAAAAAAGCCCTCTTAATTTTAAAAAGGACTGATAATACTAGTGCCAAATAAAGTCTGAGAAGGCCTGATTGAAGAAATAAAACTTCAGATGGATCTTAAAACTTCCACTGATGGGGTCTCCCTCACCAAAAGCAGGAGTGAATTCCACAAGACAAGACCAGCGATACTGAATGCTTGATCACCAGCAGTTTTTAGTCTTTTCCTAGGAATCATCAGAAGGCCTCTCGGTGAAGACCGGAAGGGACAAACTGAGGCAGCAGGTATAAGAAGGTCAGCCATGTAACAATGACCCAGTCTGTATATAGCCTTACAGGTGAGCAAGCCCACCTTGAAGAGCACCTTCCATGGAACTGGCAGCTAGTGCAGTTCCCACAGCACCGGGGTGACATGGAAGTTTTTTGACTGACCTGTCAAAAACCTGGCAGCTGCATTCTGCACTAGCCCCCCTTCCCCCTCAGTGTGGGACACTGGGTAGTTTATACCCAGTGTCCCTAATTGTGTACAAATCTCCCGTATTATAGAACACTGGGGAGCCCACTCTCAGTGTCCCTAGTATATCCTCACTACAGCAGTGTTGCCATTTTCCCCATTATGTTTGCTGGCAGGGAGTGCCCAATCTCCATGTCGGCAGTAGCCCCCCATCCACCTCAGTGTGGGTCACTGGGTAGCTTACTCTCAGTCTCCCCAGTTGTGTATAAATCTCCTGTATTATTGTGAATCACTATGGTGCCCAATCCTAGTGTCAGCAGTAGCCCCCCTTCCCTCAGTGTGGGACACTGGGTAATTTACTCCCAGTATCCCCAGTTGTGTATAAATCACGGTTATTATAGTAGAGCACTGGGGAACCCACTCTCAATGTTCCTAGTATATCCTCCCACAGCATGGTTGCAATTTTCCCCCTGTTACATTTGCTGGCAGTGGGGTGCCCAGTCCTAGTGTCAGCAGCAACCCCCCATCTCCCTCAGTGTGGGACCTTGGGTATTTCACTCCCAGTGTTTCCATTCCAGTTGTGCATACATCTCCCATATTATTGTGGAACAGTGGGGTGTCTAATCCCAGTATCAGTAGTAGCCCCCCTTCCCCCTCAATGTGGGACACTGGGTAGTTTATTCTCAGTATCTCAGCCCCACAGTAACAGTCACTTCAGTTTCATTTTGTTTCAGGTGAAAATGCATGGCCCTCTAGCAGAGCGAACTCACCCCTTAGTTGCAGATGCCCCACACGTGTTTCTCCTCAAAGAAAATCTCATCCAGAACTTCTGGTGCCTCAGCACGAACTTAACTCAGCAGCTTCTTTTTCCCTAGGCGGACCAGGGGGGTTGCCCCTGGAAGCAGGCTGATTCCTTACCCCAATTCCCACATGGATGGGGCCCTGAACCACTGAAAGCAGTCTCTACCACTTCAATGTGCTCTTCTTGTGCTCCTCTTTTAGTGATAACATACACACCTTAAAAAAGATAGCTCTTGACAGAGCTTACAACTTCTTAGGCCTGTTACAGCAGAGCACCTATACTACAGACTGCCACAGACTCTACTCAACTCACTTTAAATTCCCCAATATACTACTCTAACCTCCAACTGCAACATTCCAATGTGGCTTATGCATCTGCAATAGTTCTAAAATGATGTCATCCCTCAGTCTCAGGTAAGACTGAGAACAGAATGAGACAGTGTGAAATCCATTTAACTGGAGTTTCACAAGCTGCCTTCCCTGCCTACCACTAGGTCTTACTGGGATTCTAGTAACCCCAGATAACAGGGGGGTTACACTCACCCTGGGCCAGGAAAATGACTGTCTGCAGTCATTAATTACCTGGCCTAGGCCATCCTACCCTATGTGCTACCTATGGAGAAGGGTGATCAGGCCCCGTCCTACCATGTGCTTGGCACAGGCAGGCAACACTAAGGGCCCAGAGGCCATCGGCTGACATAACAGCCTCTACTCTACCCGCTGACTATGGGTACCCAGTGGTTCTGGCAGAACTGTCCAGAGCATAGCCCTATTAGATCAGTACTGCAGCCACTACAGCCATTTAGGACTACAGCCTGTCTATCCCCCAGCCCTCTAGGGAAAACCTGTCTGCCTCTAACTTAAAAATTCCCAAAACAAAATAAACAGGGGACCTCCCCAAAACCTGGACACCATGCAACCATACATTAGGAGCTAATACCATATACTATGCATTACTCCCACACTCCCCCACAACCATACCTGTGGAAGAAAAAGTTACACACAGTAACAACAACAACGACAGTACTTTAAACAATACACTCTAAAGTACTGCTGAGGAACTCTGTTGAGTCCATCCTCTTATTCTTGTCTTCTCTTCTATCTTCTTCAGGAACACCTGCAAGAAAAAGAAACACGGCACACACTCCTAATCCACATACACAGTCTATCTAAAACCCCTACCATCAAAACACTGGAGAATCCCAAATATATATATATATTTTTTAGAAAAGTAGAAAAACAGTATAAACATTAGAAAACAGTAGAAAACAATGACATTCTTTACAATACATGATATTTAGGGGTGGAGTGCCCTAAAAGTCCCATCTAGTGACCACAGTGCCCAAAGACAAGGCCATTAAAGAGTCTCTTCTGGGCTGGAGCCCGGTGAAGCACAGTTCTAGCAGGCCAAAGTCCTGAAGGGGAGAGTCATGGAGGACAGTTCAAACATCTGGAGTCTGCTAGTGTAGGGTGTATGCTATAATGTCATAAGAATAGAAAAGTCTGGACTTACCAATCCCTTATAGAACAAAAATGGTACCACACCTGGTCCTCAGCTGAAGACTCTCCCTGGCAGCATTCTTCTGATACAGCTGGGCAGACATCTTCTGGGAAATGACAGGAGGGCACATCTGGAAACTGCTGGGCTGATGTCATTTCTGGAGATGAAACCTTGGAACAGGAACAAAAAGGAAAACAGCAGGTCTGAAGTCATATGATACCTAGGCGATGAATCAGGATACAGCTGGGCTGGTATCATCTCTGGCTCTGAAGTCATCTGGTGAGCCAATCAATGGCTTCTGGAAAGCCAGTACACTGCAAAACTGATGAATGTGCGGCACCTGAGTCCTGGACGTCCAGACTGGCAGAACAACATAGGTACAGCAATGGCTGGAGTGACAGCACCGGCTACCACTGCTCTGCTTTCCATTTGGTAGGCATGGGCACATTCACAGGAAGGTCTTTGCATTGTGGCCAATAGCACAACAGGTCAGGTGCTTGAATTATCACCCCATCTGGGCACTCATAATTCACACTGTGAAAGGTTTCATGTCCCTCTCCATTCACTATTCGAACAGTGTCAATAAACAGTGTTCTGCCTCTTTTCCACTGGCTTTATTTTTCTTGAAACATTCTGTTCTTGACATGCTTGTTTGCACCAGGATGCACATATTTCATTGCTTCTTCCCAAATACAGGATTTTCTGCTTTTTTCAATCTTCTCCCAGACTCTCCGAGGAAAGGTAGGAAAGGACATCTCATAGATTTAATTAGCTTTCCTATGAACCAGTCTTTCCTCTTTACTAGCTTTTGTCAACCTGAGACCTCTGGCCTGGCTTGGGGGTGGCCAGTCCTGGTTCTACCAGCTACGCATTCTTAATGACACAAAAAATGGATCCCTGGCTCCTCCTTGCACAGCCAGGGCAGTGGCATCACCACTCTCTTCCATGCATTCCTCTGAGGCAGGAGCGTGAGGCTGTGTACCAGTTCCTTTTTCACAAGGCCACATAGGTTCCCCCTCTTCTTCTTCCTCACTGAGAATCTGTACCCAGGAGTGAGCAGTCATCCTCACTCCTGAGACTGTCCACTCTTCGCTGGGCATGGAGGTTGAAACCTCCCATTCAATAGCCTCCCTCATCTCATCTCCACCTATGAGACTTGGGCTAGGCCCCTCTCCCCAAGGGTCTACTGATGCTCTTCCTGAAATGTCTCTCTGTGACTCAGACTCTGAAACATCAGCACATTGTTCTGTCTGTAAATCTGTACCCCCTAGCTTTGTGCCACACTCTGAGGGGCCTTCTCCAACAGGTGCCACCTGATGCTGTGTGCTGCCAACTGCAGATTCTTGAACTTTTGTCCATGTTTGAGCCAAATGAATCTTGGGTACTTTAAATAAACCATATTTCTCTAGGCACCCAGAATAGTGAGGTACCATGAAGACGTCCCTTCCAGCATTTAAGCACATCACACATACTCGCACTGGATATCCAGAAATCACCACATGAGGAGGCAGTCATCCCCTTAGTAACATCCCTCAATGTCCCTTAACTTGTTACCATCTACTGCTATCACAGTCCGAGCATGATCCGGATAACGGGCTTGTCCTGAAGCCATGACAGCAGAGAAAAAACAAACAACGTTCACTGTTATTTCAAGTCTCACGTCACTGGAAACTTTCTTTCTCTTTCAAAATGGCTCCTCTGCTGCTGTGTTTACATTACTACCCCACCCTGTAATGGCAGCGGCAGCACTCCTCCGCATCAACATTTTATAATTGGGTCAAGCCACTGCGCATCTGATTTACACACACTCTACTGCTAACTTTGCCCAAACTGCACAAACTTGCACTGTTCTTTTTTCCTAGCACATTAATATGATTCACCATGGACTTTTCACTTGCTGAAGACATTGCTCTAGCTCACAGTCCCTTAAAGCCTCAGTATTTCATAGCACAGGATTGCCTGTATTTCATGCTGCATATCTGATACAACTCACAGTCTCTCACATGGCTTTGAAAATTATACTGACGCTGAATGTATAATTATGCTCACAGTCAATAGCTTAGTATTCTTGCTTTTGCTGGTAAAACTTAACACAGTCCTTCTTTGCAAAGCGATTACACTGCTGCACACAGATTCAGCTGGCTTTTGGTGAACTCTCACAGTTTGAGCAATTATTTCTGTTGGTACTCACTGTTATCAGTAGCTATTTACTGTGATGCAAAACAGCCTGCAGCCAGTCTTGGAGGCCACTGGAAAGAAGGGGGTTGGCAGTCCTGCCAATTGTCAATCTGAACACCACACAGTCCAGTTGATCGAGATGCGGGTTGAGCCAGAATTTAAACAGAAAAGTCAGTTTTTTAAACTTTTTACAGCGCTTTCAGTCACCATGATGCTATTCCTGGTAAGTCAGTTCATGCACTCCTCTCACTCTCCCTCTCGAATGCTGTGCAGTCGCTCTAGAGTTGGCTTGGGGCGGGACTGATTGCAGTCTCACCAATCACTCGACGCCACGCAAATAAGCCTCATTCCTGTCATGCTCTTCTCCTCACAGCGGCCGTCGAGCAGCAAAATTTAAACTGCAAAACCACACTTTTTTTTGTTCAACTGCAGCTCCTCGACGGGAGCCCATTTCAACCATTTTTCATGGCCATTAAGCACAAGTCTCTCAGTTCACACAGAAAGCATTTCCAATATCTAGAACACAATTTTCTTTTTGCTACCGATAGTTTTCCACACTTTTCTTTGTCACAAACACTTTCAAAAGCTGGCAAATGCTGTAATTTGATGCAGGACAAGGGCATACACTCTCAGGCTTTACTGCTCCTTGGTAAACAGTTGGCATTTTAATAGCAGCACATGGACAACAGCACACAGTGACACATCAGTTAAACATTGCTTCAGTTGTTTTGGGCTACCCACTGCCAGATAACCAAAACACTAGCCTTTGTCCCAGCAACCTTTCTTACATTCCTCCCTAAATTCCAAACCCAAATCCTCAGCGGTGCCTCCATTTTTGTAACCTCTACCCAAGTATACCATTTCTATCTGACAGCTCTACCTGGTGGGCTGGGTTTGGGGAGGAATATGTCACTCAGCACATTGGCTAGGTTTGGTTACTCTGCAACGGGGGCACCCAAGTAACTCCAGAACAAGAAGCAATCACTGTAATGTCCAATACCAGAAGTGGGATTCTAAAGTGTGGCTTTTATTCACATCCAACAGAATAAACAAAGCATAGATGGACCCCCATGGAGCTACACTCATGGTAATGCAGATTTATGGAGATCAGAACACATCCTTATTCACTTTAGCCCTCAGGCTCTGAAACACACTGGGCACACAGCCTAAACTTGTATGCTGCTCTGGGTTTTCCCTGGCTTGGCTCCCTTGCCAGCCCTTTGGACACTTTCCATATAGCATGGAAACATTTACTGGTGGCTCCCTAAACCACCTATGAGCACTTCTTCTCCATCAGGGAATCTTCCTCATCAATCCAACATCTGGATACTTTCCTCAGGCACCTGGCCAAGTACCTGAGAGAAAGCAACAGGTGCCCCAATGCAAACCCATAGAGATGAATTTGGTTACTACTGATGGGGGGGTCTCCCACTTCTTGCTCCCATAATTCATACCCGGCCATTTCTCGGGATTGTAACACCTCATCCTTTAAAACACTTTGCTGTGTAGATTCTTTTTAAATGTATTCACATTCAGTCTACTGTCTTTACATCCCTTTTGTGCTAAACTTGAACATACTAAAATAAGTGGCTGTGTCCATTACTCTAGACCCCCCACAGAGTTAAGCAGTCCACTCCCCACATCTTCCAGACTGTACTTGGCTGTCTTTTCCTGACTCTACAGTAACAGTCACTTCAGTTTCATTTTGTTTCAGGTGAAAACACATGGTCCTGTAGCAGAGAGAACTCACCTCTTGGTTGCAGGTGCCCCACAGGTGTTTTCTGCTCAAAGAAAATCTCATCCAGAACTTCTGGTGCCTCAGCACGAACTTAACTCAGGTAGCTTATTTTTCCATAGCCAGACCGGGGGGGGGGTTGCCCCTGGAAACAGGCTGATTCCTTTCCCCCATCCCCGCAGGGATGGGGCCTTGAACCACTGAAAGCGGTCTCTACCACTTCAATGTGCTCTTCTTGTATTCCTCTTCAGGTGAGAACACACACCTATAAAAAAATGTATCTTTGACAGAGCTTAGAGCTCTGAGGGCCTGCTTAGAGCACATCACCTCTACTACAGACTGCAACAGACTCTACTCAACTCACTTCAAATTCCCCAGCGTCCTACTCTAACCTCCAACTGTGACATTCCAGTGTGGCTTATGCAGCTGTGACAGTTCTAAAATTATATCATCTCTCAGTCTCAGCTGAGACTGAGAACAGAGTGAGACAGTGTGAAATCCACTTAACTGGAGTTTCACAAGCTGCCTTCCCTGAATACCACTAGGTCTTACTGGGATTCTAGTAACCCTGGGTAACAGGAGAGTTACACATGTTTTTGTACGTGTGGCACAAACTGGCACAGTTGCTGTGCAAAATCAGGACAGACTGATGAAATAGCAATGCCAGTGTTCATGAGGATAGGTATCAAAAAGCCCATGTGGAGAATTTGGTGAAATAATTCCAAAAAGTGACCTCATTACTAACTTGTGTTGCTCAGGTTCTACACCACGTGTAACTTCGACAATTTTTCATATTTTTACTCCATATTTCAACCTTGTCTTTTTAACACTTCCTCATGAACGGTAGGCAGCTGTCATTTTCATATCCTGACCAAAACATGTTTTTGCAACTGTTTTGCACAGATTGGTGTGGTCACTTTGCAAAATCAACATTCAGGACAGACTAATGAAATGACAGTGTCAGTGTTCATGATGTGGGGTCCCTAAAATGGTGATGCTGAAAATTTGGTGAGAAATTCCTGAAAATACCCAAGTTACATGCATCTGTTGAATTTATTCTAATCACACACATAACTTTGGACCCTGTACTCCCACAGTTAAATAAGGATAATGTTAAGTGTTGGTGGCTCAGTAGGTAGCACACTCACCTCTGAGGCCGGGAGATCAGAGGGCTGTGGGTTCAGTTCCCACATCTGGCACTTGGGTTAATATCCCAGTACTGACACTGTAGTGCAGCATGAGATGGGTGCTGCACTTCTGAGGTGCCGTCTTTCGGATGAGACGTTAAACCGAGGTCCCATCTGCCTGGATTGGTGGTAGTTCAGGTGGATGTTAAAGATCCCATGGCACTTATCGAAAAGAGTAGGGGAATTTCCCCGGTGTCCTGGCCAAATTTCCCTCATTCACTAAAAATACCACCAACAGCTTAATCTGGTTCAAGCGTCCATTGGCATTCATCTGTATCACCCTCCCCCGGGTCGTGCCTGAAAATAGGCAGGATTTGTCTAGCGCACTTACCCGGTCAAAAAAAGCTAAATAAATAAATAAATAAACTATCTCAAAAAAGGGAAATTAAATGCAAACAAAATGTTAATGCATCAGTTAGGGTTTTTATTAAATTGTTAAAAGCTGGGAAGTATTTTTACAGAGGAGACGGTACTAAAAGAGCTTAGAAACTAAAAGTGAACAAAGATATGAGTCTGGCTGGCATACATACTAGGATCCTGAGAGAATTAAGAATGCAGCTGGTAGTCCTACTGGCACCCTGTTCAGAGAGTCCCTAAACACTGGCACAGTCCCTGACAACTGGAGAAGGGCACATGGGGTTCCTCTTCACAAGAGTGGCAGCAAAGAGGATGTAGGCAACTGCTAGCCAGTAAGTCTCACATCAGTGGCAGGTGAGATTATGGAGGCACTCTTTAGGGAATGAATTGTGTAACGCCTGGAATCCATGAGGGTGCAGGATCCAAGGCAACATGGATTCACAGCAGGAAGATCCTGTCAAACAAATGTCATTGATTTCTTTGACTGGGTAACAAAGATTGTGGATCAAGGGAGAGCAGTGGATGTTGCCTACCTAGACTTCTGCAAAGCCTTCCATACTGTTCCACATAGATGCCTGGTCAACAAGCTGAGTGGTCTGAGGTTGGGCCACAAGGTGGTGAACTCAGCTACTAACTGGCTCAGGGACAGAAGGCAGAGGGTAGTAGTAAATAGAACCAAGTCCGAGGAAATGGTGACCAGTGGAGTACCATCAATGTCTTTATCAGTGACATTGCAGAAGGGCTGTAGGGGAAGGTTTGCCTGTTTTCTGATGACACTAAAATGTGCAACAGGGTTGATACACCAGAGTGAGTGTTATGAATGAGAAAAGACCAAGAGAAGTTGGAAAGATGGTCTGAGGTGTGGCAACTTAAATTCAATGGTAAACAATGTAAGATCATCTGGCCTGGTGACATTGAGGCTGAGAGGTAAGGATGCCTTACCTTGCACTACATTGGCGACTGGGGTTCGGGAACTACCTTGGGACATCAGGGAGCTGGCATGGGGGACAGACCAGGAGCTTGAACTGAGCTGCCTATGGTAGCTCTCCTCCCACTGCCTCCAGGTGTGGAGGTCCCGTGATGGCACAGGTGGGTACTGGTGACTGGAAGGGAGGGTGTCCCACAGTGCATGATGCGTGTATGCCTCCACATGTGTGCACTCACATCAGGAAAAAATGGGAAAACAAATAATCGAAAAAAAAAAAAAATATGTAAGATCACGCACGTGGGGAGAAGAATTCCAGGAGAGAACTACAAGATGGGAGGGGGCTTCTGTCAGTTGTCAAGGAGGAAAGAGATGTGGAGGTTATTATTACAGATGACCTGATGGCCATCAAGCAGGCATAAACGGAGGTGGGGAAGGCCAGTGGGATATTGGTATGTACAGGAAGGGGTATCTTAAGTTGTAGGAGGAAGGTACTAGTTCCACTGTACAAAACACTGCTAAGGCCTCATCTACAATACTGTGTACAGTTCTGGAGGCTGCACCTTTATAAAGACACGCACGATGGAGAAGGTGCAGAGGAGGACAACTAAGATAGTACAGGGAATACTGACTGAGATTAGAGGGACCACATAAGAGGTAATGGGAGGAAGTTCTATTTCACTGAATGGGTGGTGGATGCATGGAATGAACTGCCCCAGAGGGTAGTGGGAATGAGAACTGTGGCAGGATTCAGACATGCATGGGATTGGAATAAGAGGCCCATAGAGGTAAGAAGGAGAGGTTTAAGCAGGTGACCTACTATTAGCACCAGCTGCCATTATAGTTATGGAAAACAGGCAGACTAGAGGGGCCTGGGTTCTTTTCTGCCAACAACTTCTGTGTTTCTATTACATGGAATAGAAGATAGCTTACAGGAGGGAGGGGGGTGTAAAAATGTAAAATAATATGTGCTCTGATCCACCCACATGATGGCACCAGAACTTCATGTCCTGCCCTATGTGAATCCCTGCTGGCAGGACAGTGGGGGGAATACTTTTTTGGACTGGAGCCAAAGGACTGCCTGATAGTAGGTATAAAATGGAGAATCTGGGGATACACTTGCAGAATAAAAAATAAAAACATTTGGATTACCCAGTCAATCAGCACTGCAGTAGCGGAGTTGCTGGGGATGCTGAAGATTCGGGTTTGGGAACAAGGCTGGATGGTGGCCAGCCATGGGGGGTGGGTCATGTGTCTCAGAGGCTGCCCTCCTCCTCCTCCAAGGAGGGCAGAGAGATAGATAGAGAGAGAGAGAGAGAGAAAGAGACATAGAGAGAGAGAGACAGACAGACAGACATAGAGAGAGAGAGAGAGACTGAGACAGGAAAGAGGCAGAGAGAGAAAGACAGAGAGAGAGACAGACAGAGAGAGACAGACAGACAGAGAGAGAGAGGCAAAGAGAGAGAGAGAGAGATAGAGACAGACAGACAGAGAGAGAAACAGAGAGAGACAGACAGAGACAGAGAGAGACAGATAGACAGAGAGAGAGAGAGAGAGAGAGAGAGACAGACAGACAGAGAGAAATACAGACAGACAAAGAAATGCCCTGCTGCTAGGCTGTCACCAGGGTGATGAGAGGTTACTGAGCCACACTGAACCCCACATCTAGAATCTACCCAAAGTGCTGCACTAACTGAAGTATTTAGTAGACCAATAACAGGAACAGTGAAGAATACTAAACTATTTATTTATTTATTGAATGTTGATGACCGGGTAGGCCCACTGGCCCCTGAAGGTCCCTTTTTCAGGGGTCAGGAGAGGCATTACATGGCATACGGAGTGATACAGACAGTAAACAGGTATTAACTGACATACAGGTTCAATAGTTGCAGTTTTTATGTTTGCTTGCACGCATGTGCAAGAAACATGGTGCCATCATCCGAGTTTCCAGAGGTGTGTCAGCCTCTTCCAATTCAGTCAGTGTGTTTGCAGGCATGGTTGCAGTGCTCCAATCACTGCTCCAGCTGTCTATGACAGCAGTTGAAAATGCAGTGGCATACAGTTGAAAGGGAGAGCTCCGCTACAGTGAGCAGAGCTCCCTCCTCAACCTGCGCATATTGTGTGCTCGCGCTCCCCCCACGCCTGTATATGTGACCGGGTGCCCAATGCCAAGTCAGCTCCATGCACCCCCAAAAAAAGCTTTCCAGTTGCCATGCTGGGAAGTTCACCCCAGCGTGGCACGTGTCCATATGGCCGATGGGGGTGCCCAATCCCCAGTCAGCTCCAGCCCCCCACCAAACAGCCTTACAGCTGCCACACAGGGAGCCCACCCCAGCGTGGCACAAGTCCATATGGCCGATGGGGGTGCACAATCCCCCGTCAGCTCCAGCCCCCCCAAACAGCCTTCTAGCTGCCATGCTGGGAGCCCACCCCAGTGTGGCAAACATCCCCGTCATCTTCCTTTAAAAAAAAAACTTGTAAAAAAAGAAAATGTTCTCTCTGCGTTCTCCCAGCCCACCTGCACCCACCCCCTTCGCACCCTGCCTCCCCACACCCCCTCACCCCATACTTACCTTCGGAGCTGGCACGATGATCTTCGGTGGACTGGGAATACGTCTGCCCTTTTCAAAGCCAACCGTGAACTAAGGAAATGCCGGTAAGCTGTATAATGTAATAGATAGGGTTTTTTCAACTTTGCTACATATCTCGGGAATGTTTTGGAATTTTTGCACCAAATGTTCAACATGGGGTTTTTGGGACCCCTTCTCATGACTGCTGTCACTGTCATGGCGTTAATTGGGCCCGAAGGTTGATTTCACAGTCACTGTGCAAGATCACCTTTCAGGACTGATTAATGAAATGACACTACCAGTGTTCATAAAGTGGGCTCTCAAAAAGCCTTTTTTGAAAATTTAGCGGAAAACTTTCTAAAAATGACTGTTTTATGAGCGTGCATTGTGCAGTTCCTATGCACACTTGTAAGCTTGCGAATTTTCAATATTTTCACTCCAGATTTTCAACATTGCCATTTTACCACACCTCCTTATGAGCAGTAAAGCTGTCATTTTTCACTTCTTGCTCACAACATGTTTCCACCCATGTAACACACAATGGTGCAGTCAGTGTGCAAAATCAATGTATGGGACACATTAAGAAAATCACAGTGAAACTGGTCATGAGCAGAGGTGTTAAAATGGCTATGTTGAAGATTTGGTGAAAAAAATCCTAAAAATGACTGTTTTAGGAGCGCACATTGTGCAGTTCCTATGCACGCTGGCAAGTGTGCGAATTTGTAATATTTGCACACCAGAGTTTCAACAGTGCCATTTTACCACACTTCCTTATGAGCAGTACAGCTACCATTTTTTACATCTCACCCAAAATGTGTTTCCACACATGTAGCGCACAATGGTACAGTCGATGTGTGAAAACAATGTTTGGGACAGACTAAGACAAGCATTTGTTAATGCCGAATGTTTGCTTGCTGGCATTGGCAGTGATAGTGTAGAAGTTACAGAGCTGCGTAATAGTAATGGCAGTGAAGTATTGAACTGAAGCCAACTCCACCACCACCCTGCAGAGAGTGACAGGCATTGGGGTGTGCCTTTGGGTCATCAGGCATAACGGCCACACCATTTCAGTACACCCCACCCTGCAGACACTGGCAAAGTGTCACAGTGTTCCTTGGGGTCTTTGGTCCTTATGCTACCCATTCCATTAGGAAATACAGTGGGATGGGTGCGATATAGAAGAATGGGGTGAACTTTGGGCGAAGAGTCCAAGGCATACCTCGATGCTTCTCACTGGCTGCAGGGTGTGGAATGGCATGAGCATTACAGGCAAGAATCCCAAGTCACACCCCTGATACCTGTCATTCTCTACAGGGTTGGGCATTATGGTTGGAAACCCTAATACCTCAGGCATTCATTGGTATTTTCACTCCAAATGTTCAACATGGTTTTTTTGTGACCCCACCTCATGAAGAAGGGAATATCAGCTTCTTAGCCGAAAGCTGCCTATGCACAGTGACTACAGCATTTAGCACCACAGATGCAAAAACATTCCAAACAGGATGCAAAAAATGACAGCTGTACTGTTCATGGGGAGGAGTAAAAAATGGCAATGTTGTAAATCTGCAGTAAAAATATTTAAAACAAGCATTTGTCAATGCCGAATGTTTGCTTGCTGACATTGACAGTGGTAGTGCAGAAGTTACAGAGCTGCGTAATAGTAATGGCAGTAAAGTATTGAACTGAAGGCAACCCCCAACACTACCCTGTAGAGAGTGACAGACATTGGGGTGTGCCTTTGGGTCATCAGGCATAACGGCCATGCCATTTCAGTACACCCCACCCTGCAGACACTGGCAAGTGTCACAGTGCTCCTTGGGGTCTTTGGTCCTTATGCGCACCCCATTCCATTAGGAAATACAGTGGGATGGGTGTGATATAGGAGAATGGGGTGAACTTTGGGGCCGAAGAGTCCAAGGCATACCTCAGTGCTTCTCACTGGCTGCAGGATGTGAAATGGCATGAGCATTACAGGCAAGAATCCCAAGTCACACCCCTGATGCCTGTCATTCTCTACAGGGTTGGGCGTTATGGTTGGAAACCCTAATACCTCAGGCATTCGTTGGTATTCTCACTCCAAATGTTCAACATGGTTTTTTTTTGTGACCCCACATCATGAACAGAGGGAATATCAGTTTCATAGCCAAAAGCTGCTTATGCACAGTGACTACAGCATTTAGCACCACAGGTGCAAAAGCATTCTGAACAAGATGTAAAAATGACAGCTGTACTGTTCATGGGGAGGTGTAAAAAATGGCAATGTTGTAAATCTGCAGCAAAAATATTTAAAAAAATGGTGAAGTCATGAGCGTACATAGAAACTGTGCAACGCACACCCATAATATAATTAGGTTGGGGATTTTTTTTTTACAGCAGATTGTCAGTCAGTCATTTTGGTGCCTCCGATCATAAACAGTGTCACTGTGATTTTCTTTATCTGTCCCGAACAATAATTTCCCACAGCGACCATGCATCTCTGCGCTGAAAGTGTGAAAACACACTTCGGCCATGTTGTGAAAAATGTAAAGTAGGTGGGTGCAGGTTGTGGGAGGGGGGCCAGGTAGACTACATGGGACCGTTTTTTCTTTACAGGTGTTCTTTTTGTTTCCAATGACAATGCTGGATGTTTGCCATGCTGGAGTGGGCTTCCAGCGTGGCACAAGGATGGTTGGGGGGCATTCAGCCAATGGGGGATTGGGCACCCCTGTTGCCCAAAGCATCGATTGCCATGCTGGGATGGTCTCCCAGCGTGGCACCCAGTACTGGGGGGGGTGAGGACAGTGAAGCCAATGGGGGATTGGGCACCCCCCGGCTATATCATGAGTTGCCATGCTGGTGTGGGCACCCAGCGTGGCATTTGGAAGGCTTTGGAGGGATGGGGGAGCGCAGCACAGCCGATGGAGGATTGGGCACCCCAGTCGCTGTACAGTGTTTGCGCGGCATGCATGGGGGTGCTGTGATTGCCTGCATGTAGCGGTGTGGGGGGAGCTATGCATGAATAAGTGCTATTTTATCACTGCTCACTGAAGCGTAGCTCCCCCTTTGAACTGTATGCCACTGCATTTTGGAGCTTGTCATAGCTCCAGCATGCATTAGCTTACAGGGGCCGTGCCTGCCAACACACTGATTGAATTGGAAGAGTGGGTGACACACCTCTGAAATCTCGGATAATGGCACTATGTTTCTTGCACACGCGTGTAAGCAAACATAAAACATAATAAATTTATCTTAATTTTTGAAGACCTTTTTTTGTGCATGCATATGTGACGTATGAATGAGGGATCCACTCACTGTAGATCAAGGGAGGTTGTGAAATGGTGCAGGTACATGGGGGAGGGGTGAACAAAGTGGTAGACAGTAAGCCCTGCCAGAGCTTCAGGCTGATGTAGCACAGCGATTCATTGGGGGGGTGAACAAAGTGGTAGACGGTAAGCCCTACCAGAGCTACCAGCTGATGTAGCACAGCTGGACTAAGGCAAGGGAGGATGTGAAATGGTACAGGTACATGGGGGGTGAACAAAGTGGTAGACAGTAAGCCCTACCTGAGCTTCAAGCTGATGTTGTACAGCTGGACTAAGGCACAAGCACCCACGGCATGTTCTTATAGTCCCCATTTATATGTCCATTTATGTTCTTACAGTGCTGATTACCTAACTGAGCCAAGATGTAAAACAGATACTAAAATGTCAGGTTTATTTCAGGTGACCAGTATCGTAGTGGGTAGATGGGGCAAGTGAAACAATGTCCTGAGAATGTGCTTACACTTATTAACTGTTGCTGTGCCACAGAGTGATACTCTGGTCCAGAATACCTATACGTTCAAATTATGTTTGCAGCCTAAAGGTGCTTAGGTGGACAGGCATTTACATTACTCAGCGGCAAATCTTTTTCACACTTTTTGTGATCATCGGTTAAGATATAACCACTAACTGATGAGACACTTGGGGGCATGAAACTCTGCTACCAGCAAAGTTGCATTTGCAAAGCCCCGAATATTTATCTGTTGATAATGAAATGAAAACTGTCAGTTGATAACATTCAGCCACTGTCCATTGCACAGAATAGACATCTCACTGATAGATCTGGAGCAAAGGGACATGCACTGCCAATAACACCACTACAGCTCCAGACACTGAAGAAAGAAGCTCATGCACGTTCATCGCTGTTAACTTTTTCAGCATTTTAAAACAGTTACTTAGCATCTGCACTAAGATGTTACACATCGCTGAACTGAATTGTGACACCAGAATCCCTGCGATCAACATCTGTCAGCAAAAGTGAATTGAAAAAAATCAATAGATGTGTAAAATGGTAAGTGACATGAGTCAATAACAACATATCTGCATGTAATACTTGGCTTAAAATTTGAGCACCACCATATTCCGCACCACAGCATCAAACAGGGATGCCATTTATAATTCAGCTAATGTCAAGCAGTTTTTGAGCCATAAAAAGTATTACTGTATCAGTATGGTGGCAGCAACGGGATCAGGAAATTATGAAATAAAATGCAACAGCACCCCCGTCGGCCATATGTTGTGCGGGTGGAGAGAGTGCATGAGCACCCAGGGGTGGACTGTTAGGCCGCTTCAGATTCACCGGAGAAAAGGGTGGATTCGATTGTGAGCTATGGATGAATTTGTGTTTTCTTTTTCTATACTTAGTTTTCCCTATTTTGTTAGGGCACATGTCCAACCCTAAGATGTTTAGGTTCACAAGGTGATGTGACTTCATTGAGCATCTGATTTGAGAAAGAGCTGTGTGATTCTATCTAAATGCCAGCTACGGCAATTCAGAGAGAAAAAAAAATATTTTGAAGCGCCATTACCAGACTAAGTGTGCAGTTTAGTGAATTACCACACAGGGGTGTGTATATGACAGCACTAAAAGGCGCATTAACGTGCTTCAGTCATGAAAACCTCCCCAATGGCTGCTGCTGAAATGTATAGCAGTATGTTCTCCTTTGTGCATTCTGGCTATTCTTTACTTCAGCTGCAGGTAGTACAGTACACTGAAGTTCGTTTGCAAAGGTTATAGCAGCGGGGAGTTCATATTGACAGAGTCTAGTAAGAGAAAATGCTTGGAATTACACATACAACGAAGCCTGAGTTTTCACATCAAATGCTGAGGTATTTTTCTTCTGGAGGATTAGAACCATGGAGTCCATGAAGGTGTGCTTTGGAGAGCTGGCATGTGTAAGGACTGTTAGGCACCCACACATTTTGGTGGTCCTGCTTTGGCAGGGAACAGTTTATTAAAGTAATGATGTGTGGCTTGTCTCTCTAAGCTAGACAAGACTACACCATCCTATCAGGCAACTGACAGTTGATCTGTGTCTGTGTGGGGGGGAGGAGGAGCTGCTCACTGAAGTGTAGCTCCCTTTTTCAACTGTATGCCACTGCATTTTCAACTGCTGTCATAGACAGCTTCAGCAGTGATTGGAGAACTGTGACCATGCCTGCAAACACACTGACTGAATTGGAAGATGCTGACACACCTCTGAAAAACTCAGATGATGGCACTATGTTTCTTGCATATGCGTGCAAAACAAACATAAAAATAGTGAAGTCATGCGTACATAGAAACTGTGCAATGCACACCCTAATATAATTAGGTTGGGGATTTTTACAGCAGATTGTCAACTCAGGCATTTTGGTGCCTCAGATCATGAACAGTGTCACTGTGATTTTCTTTATCTGTCCCGAACAATAATTTCCCACAGCGACCATGTGTCTCTCGCTGAAAGTGTGAAAACACACTTTGGCCATGTTGTGAAAAATGATGGCTGTACTGTAAATAAGACAGTGTGGAAAAATGTCACTGGTGAAAATCTGGACTTAAAATATTACAGTCATGAACTTACGAAGGTGCGTGGAAACTGCACAATGCTCACTTGTAACACAGTCATTTTATGGACTTTTGTCACCAAATTTTCAATACAGCCATTTTAAGACCTCTGCTCATGAAGTGTCACTGTGATTTTCTTAATGTGTTCCATACATTGATTTCGCACATTGACTGCGCCATTGTGCGCTACATGGGCGGAAACACATTTTGGGCAAGATGTGAAAAATGACAGCTGTACTGTTCATAAGGAGTTGTGGTAAAATGGCAATGTTTAAAATCTGGAGTGTAAATATTGAAAATTTGCGAACTTCACGGTGCGTGGGGATGCACAGCGCGCTGCATTAAAACAGTCATTTTGGAATTTTTCACCAAAGTTTTCAACATAGCCATTTTAAGACCTCTGCTCATGAACAGTGTCACTGTGATTTTCTTAATTTGTCCCGTACATTGATTTAGCACACCGACTACGCCATTGTGCGCTACATGGGCGGAAACACGTTTTGGGTGAGATGTGAAAAATGACAGCTGTACTGCTTATAAGAAGGTGTGGTAAAATGGCAATGTTGAAAATCTGGAGTGAAAATATTGAAAATTTGTGAACTTACGAGCGTGCGTAGGAACTGCGCAATGCACGCTCGTAAAACAGTCGTTTTTGAAATTTTTCCACCAAATTTTCAAAATAGGCTTCTTGAGAGCCCACCTTATGAACACTGGCAGTGTAATTTCATTAATCAGTCTCGAAAGGTGATTTCACACAGTGACTGCAAAATCACCCTTCAGGCCTGAATAATGCCATGACAGTGACATCTTTCATGAGAAGGGGTCCCAAAAACCCCATGTTGAAAATTTGGTGCAAAAATTCCAAAAATGCCTGAGATATGCAACAAAGTTGAAACCCCCCTGTCTAGCCCATTATACAGCTTACCGGCATTTCCTCAGTTTGCGGTCGGCTTTGAAGAGTGCAGACGTGTTCCAGGTCCACTGAAGATCATTGCGCGAGGTCGGAGGTAAGTATGGGGTGAGGGGTTGTGGGGAGACAGGGTGCACAGTGGGTGGGTGCGGGTTGTGGGAGGGGGGCCACGGAGACTACGTGGGACCGCTTTTTCTTTACAGGTGTTCTTTTTGTTTCCAATGATGATGCGGGACGTTTGCCATGCTGGGGTGGGCTCCCACTGTGGCACAAGGACAGTTAGGGGGCATTCAACCGATGGAGGATTGGGCATCTCCGTCGTCCAAAGCATCGATTGCCATGCTGGGGTGGGCTCCCAGCGTTGCACCCAGTACTCGGGAGGTGATGCCAGTGAAGCCTATGGGGGATTGGGCACCCCCCGGCTATATCATGATTTGCCACACTGGGGTGGGCACCCAGCATGGCATTTGGAAAGCTTTGGGGGTGGGGGAGTGCAGCACAGCCGAGCCGAGTTAGGCACCTCCGTCGTATACAGTGTGTGCGTGCATGCGAGGGGGCATGCACTCCTGCTTGTGTGTGTGGGGGGGAGCTGTGCATGAGCAAGCCATATCTTATCGCTGCTCACTGAAGCGTAGCTCCCCCTTTGAACTGTATGCCACTGCATTTTGGAGCTTGTCATAGACAGCTCCATCATGCATTGGCTTACAGGGGGCGAGCCTGCCAACAAACTGATTGAATCGGAAGAGCAGGTGACACACCTCCGAAATCTCAGATGATGTCACTATGTATCTTGCACATGCATGCAAGCAAACATAAACATAATAAATGTATCTTAATTTTTGAAGACTTTTTTTTTGTGAGTGCATATGTGACGTATGAATGAGGGATCCACTCACTGTAGATCATGGGAGGATGTGAAATGGTGCAGGTACATGGGGGGGTGGACAAAGTGGTAGACAGTAAGCCCTACCAGAGCTTTAGGCTGATGTAGCACAGCAATATATGGGGGGTGAACTAAGTGGTAGACAGTAAGCCCTATCAGAGCTTCAGGTTGATGTAGCACAGCTGGACTAAGGCAAGAGAGGATGTGAAATGGTACAGGTACATGGGGGTGAACAAAGTGGTAGACAGTAAGCCCTACAGTTAGTACAATACGCTCAAGTTCATTTGCATAGGTTTTAGCAGTGGGGAGTTCACATCGACAGAGTCTAGTAAGAGAAAACACTTGGAATTACACATACAACGAAGCCTGAGTTTTCACATCAAATGCTGAGGTATTTTTTTTCTGGAGGATTAGAACCCATGGAGTCCATGAAGGTGTGCTTTGTAGAGCTGGCATGTGTAAGGACTGTTAGGCACCCACACATTTTGGTGGTCCTGCTTTGGCAGGGAACAGTTTATTAAAATAATGATGTGTGGCTTGTCTCTCTAAGCTAGACAAGACTACACCATCCTATCAGACAACTGACACAGTTGATCTGTGTGTGTGTGAGGGAGGAGCTGTTCACTGAAGCGTAGCTCCCTCTTTCAACTGTATGCCACTGCATTTTCAACTGCTGTCATAGACAGCTTCAGCAGTGATTGGAGAACTGTGATCACGCCTGCAAACACACTGACTGAATTGGAAGATGCTGACACACCTCTGAAAAACTCAGATGATGGCACTATGTTTCTTGCACACATGCAAGCAAACATAAAATGACAATGACACTGGTCATGAGCAGAGGTCCTACAAATACTATGTTGAAAATCTGGTGACAAAGCTCCATAAAATGATTGTGTTATGAGAGAGCATTCGCCAATTTCCACGCACCCTCATAAGTTCATGAATTTGTAATATTTTCAGTCCAGATTTTCACCAGTGGCATTTTTCCACACCTCCTTATGAAGAGTACAGCTGTCATTTTCCACAACATGGCCGAAATGTGTTTCCACACTTTCAGCGCAGAGATGCGTGGTCGCTGTGAGAAATCATTGTTCAGCACATATAAAGAAAATCACAGTGACACTGTTCATGATCGGATGTCCCAAAATGCCTGTGTTAACAATCTGCTGTAAAAAATTCCCAAACTAGTTATATTATGGGTGTGCTTTGCACAGTTTCTACATACGCTCATGACTTCACCAGTTTTAATATTTTCACAGAAGATTTTCAACATTGCCATTTTTTACACCTCCCAATGAACAGTACCACTGTCATTTTTCACATCCTGTTTGGAATGTGTTTTTGCACCAGTGGTGCCATATGCCGTAGTCGTCGTGCAATAGCAGTTTTTGGATAACAAACTGATATTGCCACTGTTCATGAGGTGGGGTCACAAAAAAAGCATGTTGAAAATTTGGAGTGAAAATACCAATGAATGCCTGAGGCGTTAGGGTTTCTGACCATAACGCCTCACCCTGTAGAGAATGACAGGCATCAGGGGTGTGACTTGGGATTCTTGCCTGTAATGCACATACCATTCCATCCCCCCACACCCTGCAGCTAGTGAGAGGCATCAAGGTGTGTCTCAGACTCTTCAGGCCCCAAACTTCACCCCATTCTCCTATACCACACCCATCTCACCATATTTCCTGATGGAATGGGGTGCGCATAAGGGCCAAAGAGCCCAAGGCACACCTTGACACTTTTCAGTGTATGCAGGGTGGGGTGTGGTGAAATGGCGTGGTCGTTATGTCTGACGACACAAAGGCAAACCCAATGCCTGTCACTCTCTGCAGGGTGGTGGTGGGGTTGGCTTCAGTTCAATACTTCACTGCCATTCCTTTTATGCAGCTCTCTAACTCCTACACTACCAATGCCAGTGCCAGCAAGCAAACATTCGGCATTGACAGATGCTTGTTGACATTGATTCATACAGCAGAGGCAAACTATCCATAATGGTTTGGCACAACTCTTACAGGTAAAGTGATTGGCATAAGTCGTTGGGGGATATTGTCAGGTGCCATGACATTGGCAAGTGCTTACCTCAAGTAGGTGCACTTTGAGCCTGATATGGAAGTTCATGAGTGAGGGGGGCTACCTGTATCACTGGTGGAGGTTTGTTCCACAGATGGGTTGCTGTGGCAGAGAAAGATTTCTGGCCTGCACTGGTCTTGACCCTGTGGGTTTCTAGCAGAGTCAGCCTTGTGGATCTCAGGGTTTGAGGGTTATGTTTGGATGCTAGGGTAGATGAGAGGCTCGGCAGAGCTGTAGGGCTGAGTAATTTAAATGCTAGGCAGAGGAGAGGGTATTGGAGGCATGCTTCAAAAGGAGGCCACTGTAATTTGGCTAGTATGTCACAGTGGTGGCTTCTTGAATGATCCTGGGTAGCAAACTATGCTACCTTGTTATAAAGAATCTGCATCCGGTGGACCTCCAGCTTGGCCTTTCCCTGTATTACAGGGGCTGCATAGGTCAGTGAGGGGAGCAGGATGCTTGAGGCAGTGGAGAGACTGGCTTCTGGAATAAGCTGATCCTTAATCTGATCCAGAATGCCAAGTTTCCCGTCGATGGTCTTGGTCACTTACATAGATACATAGACAGTGTCAGCAGATAAGGGCCTATGGCCGAACCAGTCTGCCCATTTGAGCTTGTAAGTTCAGTTTCTTTTCCTAGAAGTCTGTTGCCCCTTACCCCTGACCTCTAGAATTCCTTTATGTCTATCCCATGCATTCTTAAATCCCGTGATTGTTTCAGCCCACACCACTTCCTCTGGCAGGGTGTTCCACTTGTCCACCACTCGTTCTATGAAGAAATTCTTTCTCATGTTTCCTCTGAATCGTCCTCCCTCCAACTTCATCCCGTGCCCTCTAGTCCTGGAACATCTTTTCACTTAAAAATAGTGTTTTCCTGCACCTGTTCCTCCCTGTAAGATACTTGTATGTCTTTATCATATCCCTCTCTCCTCCTCTCCTCCAGGAGTACATGTTCAGTTCCTTCAACCTGTCTTCATAGGACTTGTGATGCAATCCATGCACCATCTTTGTTGCCCTCCTCTGAACCTTCTCTACCCTGTCTATGTCCTTACGTAGGTATGGTCTGCAGAACTGTACACTGTACTCCAGGTGGGGCCTCACTAGTGTCTTATATAGTGGAATTATGACCTCCCTTTTCCTGCTGGTGATGCCCCTGCCTATACATCCCAGCATCCTATTTGCTTTACCTGCTGCCTTGTCACACTGTTTCCCTACCTTGAGGTCATCAGAGATGACAACCCCAAGATCCTGTTCCTGCTTGGTGCATGCTATATCCTCACCCCCCAACTGATATATTGTGCCAGGGTTTTTGTGCCCCACTTGTTCCACATAGTTCTTGAAGGTGAGACCTTGGTCAAGCATAAGCCCTAGGTATTTTAAGGAGAGTACATCTTCAATGCTGGTCTCAGCCAGCGATTTAAGCTGTAGGGAGGTGATCCTGTCTAGCCCCAGTGATCTGGCCCCAAACAGCATGGCTTCTATTTTGCCTACCTTCAAGACCATTCTGTTTATTTTTAGCCAGTTCTCCAGTGACGTTAGGTCAGATTGGAGTAAGGGGCTGAGAGACCCAGGTTATCTGAGGAGTGGTATATGATGGTGTCATCCACGTACTGTACTACTGCACTTCCCCGCAGTGGAGTTTTAGAGCATTGGTAAACAGTGAGAATAGTAGGGGACCAAGGATCCAGCCTTGTGGTACTCCACCTTTTAGGGGTAGCAGGTCAGATAGAGCACCCTTCCAGCTAACTCTCTGGGTGCGGCCAGATAAATAGCTCTCGAACCACTTGAGAGCCAGAAGGTCTAGGCCTATCTTTTTAAGTTTTACTAGCAGGAGGTTGTGGTTGACAAGGTCAAAGGCCTTGGACAGGTCAATGAATATCGCACCAGTGGGGGTCCCTTTGTCCAATGCACTGAGTACATCTGTTGTGAGGTTCATGAGGGCAGTGTCTGTGCCATGGTTTATAAGCAAACTGTGTGGAGAGGAGGCCAGTAGTTGGTGAGTCTCCGGGTAGTTGTGGAGTTGGCTATATATAGTCTATCCTGCAGTTTGGCAAGCAAGACAGAGCAGGAAGTGGTCTGTAGTTTCTCGTGTGCTCCTGGAATACCCTTGTGAGCAGGAACCATGTTAGCCTGTTTCCACTGGTGTGGAACAGTGCCTTCCAGCAGAGATCTTTTATGAGCCAGGTCAAGGTCTGGAGAGGATTGGGCACCATACTTGGAGTAGCCTGGGATTAATTCCGTCAGGTCCACCTGGGCCTTTGATTTTCAGGGGCCTCAGGAGGTTAGCACCTCTTTAATCCTGACCAACCTGAAGTGGAATAGCGGTCATTGTAGTATTGGGGGTTCGGTGTCATTAGGTGCCAGGGGGTGAGGGGGTAGTCCAGCCTTACATACATCAAGGTTGGTGAAGTGAAGATTGAGGGCTGCAGCAATATGAGGTCCATTCTGCCTAGCTTATCGTTGACTTCCTTAGGGCCCGGTTCAGCCTTGGAGTTTCCTCTGATCAACTCATTGATATGAGACCAAAATAGTTTAGGGGTTCCTAGGCTATTTTTTTGAAGGCAGGTGACATACTCCCTTTTAGTCAGTTTTATTGAGCTCTTGCATTTGTTTCACAGGGCTTTATATGCCACAAGGTCAGCTGGGAGAGAGGACCTCTTAAACCTCTTCCAGGCCTTGCCCTCAGCAGATCATCAGGGCTTTTAGAGTTAGAGATCCACTTGTTGCAGCTGCCTTGTACTCTGAGCTTCTTTAGTGGGGCAAAGAGGTTGGCTGCTTTAGTCAATGAGTTTTGGAAGTATTCCTGTTTAGTGCCTCATCAAATGAGGGGAGGAGCCTGATGGGTCTCCAGTCAAGGCTATTGATGTAGTTATTGTATTGTGCCTCCGAGTAGTTTGAGCAATCTTGGGTGGTGAATATTCTGGTTTGGACTTTGGGCACATTATTCCTCCAAATGCAGAATATTGGGCAGTGGTCACTCAGGGCATTGGCCATGAGCCCAGCTTTCTAGATATTGATGGGGTTTGTCACCAGAACCCAGTCCAGGATGGTGTGGTTCCCTGATTTATGGTTCAGCCTGTTGGATTCTGAAATAACCTGTATCAGATTTGCCTCCTGTGTCAGGGACATGAGGTCTTTGTTAGCGTCATGGACCCAATTTAGGTTGAAGTCCCCCATAATGATGATAAGCTCTGTGGTGACATCTTTGGTTGTGGATATGCTGATGATCTCTAGGGACTGGAGAGACATCTTTGGGGAATTGTAGACACATCCTATAGTGAGATGCTTGGACTGGCGAGGTGACCTGTATGAATACTGATTCACTGTCTGGGGTGGGATCCAGCTTCAGGGTTAGGTTCGACACCATTAGCTTGTCTTTCATGTAGATTAACACACCACCCCTCTTTTTCTCTCCCTATCTTTGTGGAAGGAGTTGTATCCTTGTGCCATAATCTCATGGTCAAGAACGTTGGTCTTAAGCCACGTCTCAGAGATGGCCAGGATATCTGGCTTGTAGAGGTCTAGCCAAGCTTGCACTGCTTACATTTTTGGTCTGAGGCGCAGACGTTCATGTGTGCAATCTTCAAACCCTTGGAGTGCCATTGTAGGTCCTGTGGGAGGATATTAAGATATTGGAAATAGGAGGCCCAAGTTGGGCTGGTTGTCACCTGCCAGGAGAAATAGTGCCACCAGCAGGCATAGTAGCTTGGATCTGGCTGATAAGATTAGGTTGCTTCTGCGTCTCCTACTAGTAAAGTGCAGTGACTCATAGCATACACCCCATCTCACTAGCTCATGGGCTATTAGTAAAGACTGCAAGCTAGAGTAGGACTTGGTGTAGTGCAGGTGCCCAGGAGGGATGTCATTGTCATGCCATCTCCTAATGTCTGTGTCTCCTTGGCCTACCATCAAGTCCACCCATAGTAGGAACAGAATGTGAGAGTGTTGCCTGGAGTACTCCCTTGTTGGGAGCAGAGTACATGACTTTTTATCACCACACAGCCCAGGACAGGGTGGATGGGGGCCCATATCCACCTCATGGCTGACATGTTTGGTGAGCAGTGGTGCCTTGTGTATTACTGAAGTGGCCTCTTGCGTCTCTAGGATGTTGTACTCACCTAGACCAGATTCAGGTAGATGCGGTTGTTACAGGGTTGAACAAGAGAGTGAAGTGCTTCTGCTCAGTAAGTCAGAGTAACAGCTAGCTCTAGGCCTAAAGTAAAATCAGTTAGCAGTGTGTTCTATACAAATCTATTTGTTGAATGTTCAGTTAAGTCCAGGAATTTTGGCCTTGTCCTAGGCTGACCCCTGTCATTGGCAATCTGCAGGCTATAACTACTTAGGGAAGACAGATATTGGAAACAGTGGGTAGCAGTCCCACAGGGATTATCAGTTTCTCAGCCTATTCTAGAGGAGGGGGTAACTCCTAACCATTGTACAGGTATTAGCACTGTGAATCTGACAGCTAGACAGTCATCTTACATTGGGAGGAAAGGAGGGGAGCAAGGTTAGCAACAATTGCATGTCTTCACAGATTTAGAACTGCAAGGATTTATTGTAAGCATTTATACACAGTGCTCTTTTTTGAGTCCCTTTGGGCTTAGACAACCTTGAAGGGACAGGTTGTTCTCCTAGTCCATGCTGAGCAGTCAGTTTTGCCCTGGGTACTGCTGGTGTGTCACCTGTACCTCTCAACCTCTTGCCTCATGAATCAGGGACAAGGCTTAAAAAATCAGGGACAAAGACCCCAAATCAGGGACACATCTTAAAATCTGGTACTATTCAGTCTGAAAGCTGATAGAATAAAGGGATTTGTGTTAAGATGCATTTTCTGAAGAGTAACTAGTCTGTTACTTCAATGTTTGACATTATTTTGTACCTTTAATCCCCACTGTTCTGTCACAAGAACACAAATTTTACCAGGGATGGAGGAAAAATCTGAGGCAAAATCAGGGATGTCCCTGACAATCAGGGACAGTTTAGAGGTATGATGTCACCTGTACAGGCAACAGGAGACATAAGAGAACCAGTATGAACTCAGGTACTTTGTTCAGTCCGTGGGTCAGCCCCTTTTGAGTATACAGAGGGATAACTCATTCTGAGAGAGGCCCTGTGTGTGAGCAGGTGTGGCCACTGAGCTTTTAAGGGAGTGAGAAAGGTGGGGCAGAGGAAAAATTTCCCTACATGCTGCTCCGCTCGGCACAGGAGCCCTTTATCTCAGGTAAACTGAATTACTTCTGCTGTACAGCAAAACTTCACTTTAAAATCGAGCAGCTCCTGCAACAGGCAGGGAACAGTGTTCTTGAGGTTGCAGATCGAGAAAGGTCTGTTGAACTCTGCTCAGTGAGTCAGCACCTCTACACCAGTAGCAGACTTGGGGGGAGGGACCTGCTTGCACAGAGGTCTCCCTCACCACCCTGAGATTTAAAGGCAGATTCCAGCAGTTTGAGAGCCACAGGGCTCAGATTCTTGCCTTTAGTAGCAGACGTTACAAACGGCTATAGTCAATTGGGTGCTGTTGCATCCTTTGAAATTGCACCTAACACAAACACAAATCAGTCCTGAAGAAAGATTTTCTTTGCACCGATGTGCACCTCCCACTTGGCACAGGAGCCCTTTGTCTCAGGTAAATGGAATTATTTCTGCAGCACAGCAAAAGTTTGCTTTAGAATCGGAGCAGCTCCTGCGCCAGGCAGGGGAACAGTGTTCTTGAGGTTGCAGATATGAGGGAGGTCTGCTGAGCTCTGCTCAGTGATCCAGCTGCTCTACCTCCATACTGGGCTTGTGGCATCTCGGTGTGGAGGGGACCCACCTGCAGAGAGGTCTCCCTCACCGCCCCTGGGATGTAAAGGCGGGATTCCAGCTATTTGAGAGTCACTGGGCTCATATTCCTACCTTTAGTAGCAGGAGGGGCGCATGTCACACAATGGCTGTAGTCCAATCAGGTGCCATTGCATCATTTGAAATTCATGCCCAAACACACACACAAAGCAGTCCAGAAGAAAAGATTTTCTTTTGCCCCATTGTGCAGCTCCTGCAAAATACAGAGCCCTTTGTCTCAGGTAAGCGGAATGATTTCTGCTGTATATTGAAAGTTCACTTTAGAATCAAGCAGCTCCTGCACTAGGTAGAAGAACAGTGTTCCTGGGGTTTCAGATGCAAGGAGGTCTGCTGAGCTCTGCTCAGTGAGCCGGCACCTCTACCTCGTGGCGGACTTGTGGCATCTAGGTGCGTGGGGAGACCTGTTTGCAGAAGGTCTCCCTCACCGTCCTGGGATTTAAAGTCAGAGACCAGCTGTTTGAGAGCCACTGGGCTCAGATTCCAGACTGCTCACCCAGTCTGACTCTACACATCCCATGTTATGCCAAGGCTCCTTGCCAACTGATCCAGGTGGACTACCTTCCTCGAAGAGCAACTATTGCAGGTTTCTCTACGCCTCCTTCCTTATCTCTAAATAATTCAAGTTACTCCCACTGGCGTTACACAGCCAGAGTATTAGCCTCAGTGTCTTTAGGCTTGCATAAATTAAAAAACAAAGCTTGGCACCAAGGTTCCTCCTCCATGCCAAGCCAGAAAAAGCCTCAAGCTCTTTGCCTTTCACTTGAATCCCTGAAAAAATTGCTACTCCTCCTCTTACTCTGCTCTGGCAATGTCAAGCTTAATCCAGGGCCCATAAATAAACTTACCTCCCCTTCTGAGTCACTGTCTCTTAAAGGTAGTAGTTTTATACACATTAATGTGTGCAGCCTGCTAAAAAAATTCACCCTTATCCAGGCCTGGACCGCCCATACAATGCCAGATGTGCTTGTTATCTCAGAATCCTGGCTATGACCCTCTACGCCAAACAGCTTGATTAATATACCTAACTACCAGATCTTTAGATGTGATAGGCAATCCAGAGGAGGTGGGGTCGCCATCTACATCACAAAAAGATTTGGGGGCATCAACACTTAATTCTAACTCACTGGTAGCGGGATTTGAGTGCCAGGACATAAAAATTGACCTATCCCTATCGTTAGCACTCCGAGTCATAGGATGCTATAGACCACCATCTGCTGGTACTCAGCTCTTGTCCTATCTTACAACTATCTTGGACACTAGCCCCTGAAACAATTATCTTGAATCTGAACTACGATTGGATGTCGGAGCTTGATCCTTCTTAAATCTTTCTGTGACTCCTTGGTTTCACCCTACTCAACAAAGAGCCCACCTATATCAACAAAAATAATACAGCCAAAAGCACCCTTCTGGATGTCCTGCTGTTGATAAACCCGTTCCTTCTCCCGTTGGAACCTTTGATGCAGATATTAGTGACCATTGCCTAATAGCTGGAGTTTGGGCAGCCAACAAAGTGCCAACTATGGCCAATTCTTCACCAAAGGTCAACTAGATCATTCGACCCAGCGGCATATCTACTTGACCTAAAAGACTCCCCTCCTGTGGCAGAGTTTTACCTTGCTAAAACAGTGGAAAATGCATATTCTACACTACATGAAATCATTACCTACACCATGAATCTCTATGTGCCTCTGTCAAAAATACTCATAAAGGCTAGTAAATGCCATTGGTTCACTCAAGATCTCTAGGCTGCACTACTGTACAGGGATAAACTCTGGAAAACTGCCAGCAAATTCCAAAAAGAGGAAGAGCGGTGCCTCTTTAGAACAGCCAGAAATCACTGCATCAAACTGATTAGGGAAGCTAAAGTCTGCTATTACCACAGAGAACTAGATACTGCAGCCAATTGTCCCTCAAATTCTGGGCCACAATCAAAGAACTGGTGGGAGCCACATCACAAAATATGCTCCCTACAAAAATTACCTCTGACAATACAGTAATCAATGGCAAAAAAGAGAAACTGCAGGCATTCAACACGCACTTCACCACAGCAGGCTTAGCCTTCGATAACTCACCTTCATGTAGCCTTAGCACCCAACTTGGCATGACCCCACCAAATGTTGGCTCAGTTAGTCAACATTTCTCTTTCTCATCGGTTTCCCTCAAGGAAGCGGAAGACTTGATTCTCCACCTGGATACTAAGAAAAGTGCCGGCACAGATGTACTTGAATCATACTTCCAGAAGATAGCATGCCACGTATTGGCAGTGCCTACTACTCATTTATTCAACCTGTCCCTAACACAAGGTACCCTTCCTCAAATAGGGAAGATCACATACATTATCCTGCTATTTAAATCTGGAGACCCTTGCAACCTTAATAACTATAGGCCAATTTCTCTCCTACCCACACTCTCGAAGCTACTGGAAAAAATAGTAAATGGCTAACTAAGATCCTTCATCGACAGAGACAATTACTAAACCCCCTTCAGTCCAGATTCAGAGCCAACCACAGTACAGTCTCGGCATTAGCTAAAGTAACCAATGACTGGCAACTGGAGTTGGAGCATAAAAAGTCAGCATCTGCTGTGTTTCTTGACCTCAGTAAAGCATTCAACACAGTTGATCATGACCTGCTCCTCGACTCGCTAAAACACTAGGACTGGATGCTACTTCTCTAAACTGGTTCTATGACTATCTGACAGACAGATACCAGCAGGTGAAAGTGGATGGTGAACTATCTGCCCTAAAACTCTTACAAAGAGGTGTCCCTCAGGGATCCATATTAGGTCCTCTCTGCAGTGTATATCAACAACATTGATGAGGGAATCAAGGATGCAAGTATTCACTTATTCACGGATGACACAGTGCTGTACCTGAGTCGTCCCACACCAAAAGGAGCTTGTACTGACCTACAAAAAGATTTCAGCCTCCTGCAACTCCAACTAATCAATAAAAAACTGCTATTAAATGCTTAGAAAACTAAAGCCATGTTATTGGGTGTTTACTCATCTGGTAAAGGTGATTGTGTTGGTTGGCATCCATGGCACTCCAGACATTACCTCATGGGTTTTAGCCCACCTGATAGGCTAGTGATGCACATGACCCCAGATCAAATTTCTAGTATATCCAGGTCCCAGAAACCCCTGCTCTCCAGTTTGAATCTTCCATAGCTGAAATCAAGGTTAGTCAGTATGAGAGGAAGAAACATACAATGTAGGCACAACCAAGCAATGGCAATATGAGATATGATCAGAGACAAAAATGATGTTGGCTACGATGTAGTATCAGTGGCCCATAGGCCGAGCTTTTATTCTCCCTAATATTTACAATCTACTCTCAGTCCCGAAAGGACCGACTGGTAATTTATCATTATGAAACAACATTGACGTCTATCCCCTTGTAAGTTTTCTGTGGGTTGAAGACCCTTTGTTCAGTCCCGGTCACTCTGAGCACTCTGAAGGGGGGGCCTTGGAGTGCCATGGATGCCAACCAACACAATCACCTTTACCAGGAGAGTAAACACCCATTGTGATTGGTTGGGCATCCATGGCACTCCAGACATTACCTCATGGGTAGATAAGAAGCAGTGTAGTACCCAAGGGAGGTAACAGAGTGGTCTAAGAGTGAGGGGATGAAGATGCTGCTGCAAGAACCTGGGTGGCGAATGTGGGCCATACGGCCTGTAGCTGTTTGAGCCTGTAGTGTCTGGTGAATGTGTGGAGGGAGCTCCACGTGGCTGCCCTACATATGTCCTCTGAGGACACATTGGCCCTTTCTGCCCAAGAAGTGATGACTACCCTGGTGGAATGAGCCTTGATCCCCTGAGGGGGTGTCATCCATTTTTCTACGTAAGCAGTCTGGATGGTTCTCCTTAACCACCCAGCAATGGTGGCCTTGGAGGTGGCTCTGCCTTGCCTTTGTCCCTTAGCGATGATGAACAATCTTTCTGTTTTGCGTATGGGACACATTCTGGCTAAGTACACGGAGAGGGCGGATCTGACATCTAAGTGATGTGGGACCTCACTGGTGCCTGCTGGAGCCCCTCTGGGAAAGTGGGCAATTCGATGGGCTGCTCCCTGTGGAAAATGATGGACACCTTTGGCTGGAAGGCTGGTACCATTATCAGGCGGACCCCTTGAGGGGTGAATACTGCATAGGGTTCTGCGCAGGATAGTGCCCCTAGTTCTCCGATCCTTCTGGCCGAGCAGATTGCTACCAAGAAGCATGTCTTGAGACTGACCCAGAACAGATCCACCTCGAGAAAGGACTCGTAAGGTGCCATGCTGAGGGAATCAAGGACTAGCGGGAGATCCCAAGATGCAATGGTCGGTAGAGTTCTTGGATGGAGGATCTCTACCACCTTTAAGAAACATAAGGCATCAGGGTGAGCTCCCGGGTTGTACCCCCGATGGGCCCAGTGGCCACCCTATGGCTGACAGTTGCACTTGAGAGAAAGTGGGCTAGCCTTGTCCACTCCTGTTGGAGGAACAGTAGAGCAGTCGCCATGTCAGTCTGCTAGGGTATCTTGCCCCATTCCAAGTACCACTGAGAGAATATAGACCATTGTCTACCATAGGTGGAAGTGGTGGAAGTCAGTCTGGACTGGAGTAAGGTGCTAATGATGGTGTCATGGTAACCCGCCTCCTTAGTCTCCTCCTTTCAGGAGCCAGACCATGAGCTTCAGAGTCCATGAGGTCAGTGGACTACTGGACCCTCTTGAGCATGTCTGTTTGGTAGGGTATCTTGAAGCTGGCTAGGGACATCTCTCAAACTGTGGTGAACCACATCCTGCATTGCCAGTAGGGGGCCACCAGAATGACTGTGCAACGTGATGCCCATACCTTGGCTAGTACCTGTGGAATCAGGAGGAGAGGTGGGAAGACATAAGCATGCTTCCAACACCATGGTTGGAAAAAGGCATCTGTTCCCTGGGAGAGACTGTTCCTGAACCATGAGTAGTAGTCCCTGACCTGAGCGTTCTCCCGTGTTGCCATGAGATCTATGGTTACGGGTCCCCATGTCACTTGGATCATCTGAAAGAGATCCGGATGCAACCGCCATTCTCCTGGCTGTACCTGTTGCCTGCTGAGCCAATCTGCGTGGACGTTCAGCTTTCCTGCCAAGTGAACTGCGCCCAGGTGTCTGAGGTTGGATTGGGTCCAGTTGAGGACTGCCGTAGCCTCCCTCAGCATGGCCCTGCTCCTGGTTCTGCCCTGTTTGGCTATGTAGGCCACAGTGACCCTGTTGTTGGAGCAGATCAGGACCGACTGATTTCATACCAAATGCTTGAATGCTTTGAGTGCATGGAATAGGGCTCTCATCTCCAGGACATTGATGGAGAGTTTGACTTTGCTGGAGACCATAGGCCCTGGGCCGTCCGTCTCCCAGACAGGACGTCCAACCAGAGAGGCTCATGTCCGTTTCTATTGTGGTTGTGTATGAGGCCTCTAGAGGGTCTCCCTTGGTCAGGTTCGACTCCACCATCCACCATGTCAATGAGAGTCGCACTGTTGGTGATAGTGGTACTATGACCTGTAGGTTGTGCTCGCTCGGTGCCCCCTGAGTCGGGACGTATGTTTGGAGTGGATGCATGTGCCACCTGGCCTAGGGCACGAGGGTTATGCATGATGCCATGCAGCCCAACAACTAGGCTATCCTTCCCATGGTTGTCTGGTGGTGGGCTTTCATTTGGCAGGCCAGGCATATCAAGTTGTGTACTCTTGAGGAGGATGGTTTTGCCCATCCTTGGGCCGAGATGATCAGTGCTCCCAGATGCTCGATCTGCTGTGTGGGAACAGGTGGCTCTTTTCCCAATTTACCACCCAGCCATGGTCTTTGAGTGCCTGTAGGGCTGTTTCCGTGTGGTCGGCCTGATTCTTGGACCGGGCCGGATGAGCCAGTCGTCCAAGTGAGTATGATGTCAGTCCCTGTTCCCCGAGTCTGGCCACCAGGGTTATGGAGACCTTGATGAACACTCTGGGCGGAGAAGGTCAAACAGTAAGGCCTAGTACTGGAAGTGATGGCCTAGGATGTGAAATTGAAGGAATTGTCTGTGTCTCTGAATGATGGGAATATGAAGGTACGTCTTTTTAAGTCTATGGACATCAGGTAATCGCCTACCGGACACAGCACAGAGTTGATCGGATGGTCTCCATTTTGAATCAGTGAGACACCACATGGTGGTTGAGGTGCTTTAGGTCCAGGATGGGATGGAGCTCCCTGATTTCTTTGACACCAGGAAGAATATGGAGTAGACTCTAGTTTCTGTTCTGGTGCCGGTACAAGTTGAAAGCTTTGTTCGAATCAGTTCCAACAAGATTTTTTAACCTGTTGAGGGATGTCTTCTTTTGGCTATGGAGAGGATATGAATCTTTGGGAAATATGGGCCTGGGATAGCTCTATGGGTACCCCTGTTTACCACCTCTTGGACCCACCTGTCCGAGGTTATGTGGAGCCAGCGATGAGCGATTAGGTCAGTCTTTGTCCTACTAGTGGGTAGGGATCCTGGCCCTGCCTGGTCGTGAGATCATAGTCACTGTGGCTTTCCCCTGTAGCCTCTACCTCATCCTCTGGTTCTTTGTCCCCAGACTCTGACTGAGGAAGACTGATAGGTTTGAGAGTACGGGCCACGGAAGCTGTGGGAGGTGCCCCTGCCTCAAAAGGAATGGCTTTGCTGTGGTGTGTCCCTGCAGGGTTGGTAGGGTCTGTTCTTCCCCCAAAACCTCTGCCTCGATAAGGAGAGGTAGGTATACCTGGATTTATTCTTAAGGAGGTCTCTGCCCTCCTCCTTTTGCTTCAGATAATCCTGCAGACCCTCCCCAAACACATATTTTCCCCATAGTGGTAAGTTTTGTAGCATAGTTTTTGACTCATTATCTGCATCCCACAATTTTAGCCACAGTGCCCTCCGAGCACGGTTGGTGATGGCTGTAGCCCTGGCGTGGAGGCGCAGAGTGTCTACCGCCATGTCGGCTAGGTGTTTAGCTGCATCTAGAGTACATTCTAGCAGTTCTGCCTCCCTGGACTTAGGGATGGCCTGCTCCTAGAGCTCTTCGAGCCAGCAGATTTGTGCTCGTGCTGTGTAGATGGCCGTAGTGGCTGCTTTTGCAGCGGTGCCCTTGATCTTGAACGACCTTTTGAGCATGTCTTCTACTTTTTTGTCTGTAGGGTCTTTGAGGGTGATTGTACCACATGGTAGTACAGTTTTCTTGGTAAGAGCCACCACCTGAGGGTCAATGGTGGGGGCCTTGCACCAGATATCTTATTTTTCCCCTTGAACTGGGTACATTCTGTCCAGGTTCCTTCTGTTCAGCATTCTGCCCGGTTCCAAGGATTGCCACTCTTTATTGAAGATATCCTTAATAGCAGGGCATACTGGGAAAGTCTCCGTGTTCGAGCATCCTCAGCTGTATCATGGGGTTGAGCTTTGACTGGGCTTACTCTCCTCAGTGTCGAAACCCATGGTGGCCTTAATAATCTTCATAAGCCCTGGGATCGTATCAAAAGCACAATTTTGAGGTCAGAGAAGGTGTTGATGGAAGCTCCATATCCTCTTCGTCTGATTCACCTCATCCTCTTCCTCTGCATTGTCTTTATCCTTATCCTCATGCGCGTCTTCACGTGGAGACGTCTGGAAGAGTGTCCTCATGGTTTGGGTGCTCCTCCAGTTACCCCCCACCTTGTCAGGCTCCTGACTTAATGGTTTGGCTCTGTGCTGAGTGGTATTCCAGCTTTTCCATTATCTTGAGCATAAAGTTCTGCTGGCTTTCCATCATGGCTACCATGGCCTGCTGGTTTTGGATTAGGAGGAGCCGGGTCCATCACGTGGGGTTGCTGGGTCCTGGGTTGCTGGGACCCATGGGCGGTGTTTGTTCCTGGGAGGAATCGTCGTTGTCAAGGAGGCAGGCTGCACAGAGTGGTCCCGGAGTTTGGGGCAGGAGGGTAGCACTGCACAAGGAGCATTTCTTTGCTTTCACCATCTGGGGAGAGAAGAAAGCAGACCTTAGATCAAAGCTGTAGACAGTGCCCTGAGGGTGGTCCTTTTAACCCCACTACACTTTTAGATAGGGGTGCTCGAGGTCTGCATAGTATGCCACCATCACTTTATGAGAGTTGTGGGGGTGCTGTGAGAGGACCCCCCAACGTGGTCCATGGTGGAATAAAGTGGCCTGGGAGCCATAGGTGGGCCAGGTGCATATGGCTCACTATGGGAGGGAGCCATGGTGTGGCTGAGTAGGAGGTCCAGGGGAGGTGAGGCCTACCTTATCGGGTCACTGTGGGAGGGACCTGAGACCCAGAAGAAGCAAGGCCAAGTAATGAGGGTGGGAGGAAGCATAATCTTCTATCATGGGGGCCCCACCGGAGGGTCACTGTGGGAGGGACCCTACGGTGGAGGGGAGACCCCTGAGAGCTGTTGTCGAGGCTGAATCAGTGCCTTTTCTTTTTTTGAAGCCAGGCATCCTCGCACTGCACCCCCAGACCAATCTAGAGGGATGCCCCCCCGAGGAGGCGGAAGTCCTAAGGGAGCCTAGTAGGGGGAGCCATGCTTGTGCCTGGGAGAAAGGAAAGGCAATGGGGTGGTTCTGCAGGTCTCCATGCTCCTCTGGGTGTGGTCTATGGAGGAGCTTGGAATCAGAGCCCCAGGAAGGCTGGCCCACGCTGGGAGAGAGGAGGTGGCGCCCTCTCCTGAGCATGATCCTGTGTGCTCACACTCTCTCCTGGGCCTGGAGGTGAAGCACCACACTTCCCCAAGCTAGGCCTGAGAGAGAGAGAGAGAGAGGCACCCTCAAATGAGTGCTGGCCTAGTGGGGAGAGGAGGGAGCTGCAGGAAGGGAGACTTTCCCTAGTCCAGCAAGCGAGGAGGAGGTGAGGACCATGGGCCAAAGTAGGCCCAAACAGACGCCTACTAGAAGGACACATTACGAGGCACATGGGAGGGTGAAAGGGATGCGCCCGCAAACTAGGCTGAGGGCCGCATGGTGCAGAAGGGAGAGGGTTCTCTTCAGGCCTCCGGGGCAATCCGAGGCCATAGGGAGGTGAAAGAGAGAAGGAGGTGGGGAGGTGGGCAGAGAGACCACGCAGTCACTGCATGGTTCGAACAGGGCCTGCCAGCCAGCCACAGATACTCTGCCCTACGGGTTCTCTCTACTATCTGTGTGGGGAACCACAGATAGCCACCATAGCACCTTTACTAAGCAACCATGTGCCAAGGATGCGCACAGGCAGAATAGCGTACCGCGTCATGCGGTTATTCTCCAAAAGAGATACCATACAACAAACAATTATACCATATAATCGGATACCATACAAAACAGTGCAATTATCAGTGATACAGCCCAAATGAAGGCGGAAACATATGAGCTGGCTGATTCAGAGCCAGAGAACTAGCTTAGGATATCCATATTCCTCGCAATATTTAGCAATTTTAGTAAAGTTCCAAGCTGGCAGATATCATCTTAATACATTGTGCCTTTCTTCCTGAATTACAACATAAATTAAAAAACATAGCCTTGAATTAAAGGGCCTACCTTAGTGGAGCAGACAGGGATTCCTGGTGTGCTTGTTGCCTGATCAGATGCACGATTCGAAACTGGAGAGCAGGGGTTTCTGGGACCTCGATATACTAGAAATTTGATCTGGGGTCATGTGCATCAGTAGCCTGTCAGGTGGGCTAAAACCCATGAGGTAATGTCTGGAGTGCCATGGATGCCCAACCAATCACAATTTCTCCCGCAAACTACACAAGCGCTACTGACTCCCTCCCCCCAATAACCACGATGCTGGGAGAGTGCTTAGAGTACATTCTGAAATTCAGATATCTTGGGGTCTGGATTGACTGTAAACTCTCCTTCACTGACCACCTGGAAGACTTGCTGAAAAAATTAAGGCAAAGACTTGGCCTTTTTTACAGGATAAGAAGACTTCTTACAGCAGACGCAAAGAAATGACTAGTCCAAGCCATGTTCCTGTCCCTAATTGACTACGCAGACTTTGTATACAGCAGCTGTGCAGCTTCATATCTTGGAAAATTGGATATGCTCTACAACAGAGCTATACACTTCATCACTGACCTCCCCTTCTCTACCCATCATTGCGCACTATATGCTGCCACTGGCTGAACCTCACTTCACTTTAGGCGCAACTTTAATGCAGCACTCTGGACACTAGAGCTCTCAGTGGCAAACTCATAATACATCCTTGACTGTCTGTCTCTGATTGTGCCCAGGAATTATTCCTTAGAAGCTGCTCACAACTCCTGCTAAATATGCCAGGGCACTCACATGGAGTCGGAGGAGAGCCGCCTTTAGTTCTCACTCCCATCAATAGGAATAAAACCCAAAAAATACTAGCTGAAAACCCCAGTAAGTACCCTTTTGTTCAAAAGGCTTTACCGTGATGGCATTACGAAATCTGCAACTGCTTTACTAGACACTAACTAACCTCTTTCCCTCAAACGGTGGCCCTCCAGCTGAAATGTGTGCCTCTGCCTCTAGCATGCCCACCAACAGATCCACAGGATTTATTGCCAAACTCCCATATCTTATTCTTTGATGCTCTGAACAGCTGCAGCCTGATCCTAGCACATGCTACCGCACTTTGGGATAATTATCGTCTTTCGCCCCCTAAAATATTTGGTCCCTCATCCATCCAACACCTCCTCTGCCCCAACCTCCAGAACCCTCCCAGTTATGCCCTGCTACTATATTCCTCCTCTTGCACTTAGTACAATGGCAGCTTTTCTCCTCCATATGTCGCTGCATTTGGGGTAAAATCACTTTGTTGCCTTTTCATATGGTCCTCCACCCTACCAATCCTTCACTCTGCTCTAACAATTAGGTCCTCTTAATGCACCCTATTCCCCACCTCTCCTTACATTATGTGCTTGATATCTTCTATTGATATTGCTACCCTCTCCTTAACATTTCCACTACAAAATGAACAGTTTTGGGGCTTAGATCCAACACAAGTTCATTATCCATGACTCCTTGTAGTTCTATGTTCAATGTATATCTGAACACTGTCTATGTATCTATGTATATTACCTGTAAATGTGCATTTTACTATAATAGGAGCTATTTTTACTGTTTGTACTATTGTAAATTGTCTTTCTGTATTATTACTGTAGGACCATGAGGTCCACCTTGTAAATGAACTTGCTCAATGGTGCCCACCTGGATAAAGATATTGATTGATTCCTGCCTTTAGTAGCAGGAGGGGTTCACGATCACACAATGGCTGTAGTCCAATCGAGTGCCATTGCATCCTTTAAATTCACCCAAACACAAAGCAGTCCTAAAGAAAAGATTTTCGTTTACCCCAGTGTGCAGCTCCACTCTGTACAGGAGCCCTATTTCTTAGGTAAACAGAATTATTTCTGCAGCACAGCAAAACTTCACTTTAAAATCAAACGAGCTCCTGCACCAGGCAGGAGAACAGTATTCTTGAGGTTGCAGATGTGAGGAAGTCTCGAGCTCTGTTCAGTGAGCGGCACCTCTACCTGGTAGCGGAGTTGCAGCATCTAGATAGGGGGTGGGGTGGGCCCCTTGCAGAGAGGTCTCCCTCACCACCCCGGGATTTAAAGGCAGATTCTAGCACTACAATTAATTTTCTCTAATTAAAACTCATCAGGGTGAATGTGTGCTGTGATTTGCTGCTTTACTGGGTGTCAATCCCTTAGAAATATTCAGTACAGCTCAGAGTGTTGCTCACGCTTGTAAATGTTTTTTTAAAAAGCATTTTTTCTTCCTTTGCGATTAGATGTAGAATTGCAATGGTGAAATTACAGTCTGTCATTTCCTGGGGACTAATGACTGGCTGCAGGAGGAATGGCCCTCAGCTGCACCTTGGGCCTCCTTCTCCCCAGCCCATCGTTAATCCCCTTAAAATGACCATTTATTCTGTCACTACTGTTTTAACATAATTGCCATAAATACAATAGTTTTAAGCTTTTTTATTCGGGTTGAGATCTGCTCTTTTTTATTTACTGTTCTAACATTCAGCCTCGACCCCTTCCACTGAAGTGCCCAGTCCATCACCCCATCCCCAGGACATGCCTAGCTCCATTGCCCCATGGTGTACCCCACATGGGAGGCCACCAGGATGGAACCAGTTCCCAGCAGTGACCAAACCCACATGGATCTGCACCTGGTCAGTATGTACTGGGCCTGTGAGACTCAGCATCTTCCTGCCACCCTGCTGAAGATTTACCAGTTTTCTTGGCCCCCACCCTGATGTCAGTGGGGTTAACATGCTCATGTGCACATGCAATGGGGTGGACTTGACAATCCAGGTGACTCCCTCACTCTGTTGCCGGCTGTGAAACTGCACCTTCTGTGCTTCAATCGGAAGCATGCATGTTATGGCACAGTGAACCCTCACTCCCCTAGAGGTAAACATCCTCTGGGGTGTTTACCCTCTCCCCAACTAACTCTTAGGCAACCCTGGCTCATTCCTGAACCTGGTCACCAGTCTTGCAAGCAGTAACCCTACTGCTATGCCAAAGTCAACCCAGAGACCTGCTCTGTCATATCTGAAAGCAGCACTGCCCCAGACCTGCTCTGTAATATGTAGGGGCACACAGTCCCAAAGACCTGCCCTGCAATATATTGGGATGGGGCATAGTCTCAGTGACCTGCTTTTGTAATATATAGGGAGCACAGTCCCAAAAACCTGCTCTTGTTATATATGGGGGCACAGTCCTGAGCCTGCTCTGTAATATATGGAGGGCACAGTCCAGTGACCTGCTCTGTAATGTTGGGGGCACAGTCCCAACAACCTGCTCTGTAATATATGGGGGCACAGTCCCAGAGGCCTGCTTTGTAATATAGGGGCACAGTCCCAAAGACCTGCTCTGTAATATATAGGATGGCACAGTCAGAGCGACCTGCTCTGTAATATATAGGGGCATAGTCCCAGAGACCTGCCCAGCAATATATTGGGAGGAGGCACAGTTCAGGACCTGCTCTGTAATATATAAGCGGTGGCACAGTCCCAGAGGCCTGCCCTGTAGTATAGGGGCTGGCACAGTCCCCGTGACCTGTTCTGTAATATTTGGGGGGCACAGCCCCAGTAACCTGCTCTGTAATATATGGGGGGGCACAGTCCCAGTAACCTGCTTTGTAATATACAGGGGAGCACAGTTCCAGCAACCTGCTCTGTAATATATGGGGGGGGCACAGTCCCAGTGACCTACTCTGTAATATTTGGGGGACACAGTCCAAGCGACCTGCTCTGTAATATATGGGGACACAGTCCCAGTGACCAGCTCTGTAATATTTGGGGGGCAAAGTCCCAGCCACCTGCTCTGTAATATATGGGGGCACAGTCCCAGGCATGCACTATAGTATGGAGCTGGCACAGTCACGATGATCTGCTCTGTAATATGTGGGACACAGTCCCAGTGACCTGCTCTGTAATATATGGGGCACAGTCCCAGTGGACCTGCTCAGTAATATTTGGGGCACAGTCCCAGTGACCTGCTCAGTAATATACGAGGGGCACAGTCCCAGTGACCTGTTCTGTAATATGAGGTACAGTCCCAGTGACCTGCTCTGTAATATATAAGCGGCAGCACAGTCCAGAAGGTCTGCCCTGTAGTATAGGGGCTGGCACAGTCCCAGTGACCTGCTCTGTAATATTTGGGGGGGCACAGCCCCAGCAACCTGCTCTGTAATATATGGGGGGCACAGTCCCAGTGACATGCTCCGTAATATATGGGGGGGCACAGTCCCAGTGACCTGCTTGGTAATATATGGGGGGCACAGTCCCAGTGACCTGCTCTGTAATATATGGGGGGCACAGTCCCAGTGACCTGCTCTGTAATATTGGGGGGCACAGTCCCAGTGACCTGCTTGGTAATATATAGGCACAGTCCCAGTGACCTGCTCTGTAATATATGGGGCACAGTCCCAGTGACCTACTCTTGTAATATTTGGGGCACAGTCCCAGCAACCTGCTCTGTAATATGGGGCAGCACAGTCCCAAAGGCCTGCCCTGTAGTGTGGGGGGTGGCACAGTCCCAGTGACCTGCTCTGTAATATATGGAGGGCACAATCCCAGCAACCTGCTCTGTAATATATGGGGTAGCATAGTCCCAGAGGCCTGCCCTGTAGTGTGGGGGGTGGCACAGTCCCAGTGACCTGCTCTGTAATATATGGAGGGCACAGTCCCAGCAACCTGCTTTGTAAAATAGAGGGAGCACAGTTCCAAAGACCTGCTCTGTTATATATGGGGCACAATCCCAGTGACCTGCTCTGTAATATTTGAAGGGCACAGTCCCAGCAACCTGCTCTGTAATATATGGGAGCACAGTCCCAGAGGCCTGCTCTGTAGTGTTGGGGGGCACAGTCCCAGCGACCTGCTCTGTAATATATGGGGGCACAGTCCCAGTGATCTGCTCTGTAATATTTAGGGGCACAGTCCCAGCAACCTGCTCTGTAATATATGGGCAGCACAGTCCCAAAGGCCTGCCCTGTAGTGTGGGGGTGGCACAGTCCCAGCGACCTGCTCTGTAATATATGGGGCACAGTCCCAGTGACCTGCTCTGTAATATATAGGGGCACAGTCCCAGTGACCTGCTCTGTAATATAAAGGGAACAGTCCCAGCGACCTGCTCTGTAATCTATGGGGACAGCACAGTTCCAGCAATCTGCTCTGCAATGTATGGGGGCACAGTCCCAGCGACCTGCTCTGTAATATATGGGGGCACTGTCCCAATGACCTGCTCTGTAATATATGGGGACAGCACAGTTCTAGTGACCTGCTCTGTAATATATGAGTGGCACAGTCCCAGCGACCTTCCCCGTAATATATGGGGGGCACAGTCCCAGCGACCTGCTCTGTAATATATGGGGACAGCACAGTCCCAGAAACCTGCTCTGTTATATATGGGGGGTACAGTCCCAGCGACCTGCTCTGTAATATATGGGGACTAGCACAGTCCTAGCAACCTGCTCTGTAATATATGGGTGACACAGAACCAGCAACCTGCTCTGTAATACATTGGACCAGTACAGTCCCAGCAACCTGCTCTGTAATATATGGGGACCAGCACAGTCCCAGCGACCTGCTTTGTAATATATGGGGGGGCACAGTCCCAGTGACCTGCTCTGTAATATATAGGGGGCACAGTCCCAGTGACCTGCTCTGTAATATATGGGGGCACAGTCCCAGCAACCTGCACTGTAATACTGTATATGGGGACCAGTACAGTCCCAGTGACCTGATCTGCAATATATGGGGGGGCACAGTCCCAGCAACCTACTCTGTAATATATGGGTACAGCACAGTCCCAATGACCTGCTCTGTAATATATGGAGGGCACAGTTCCAGAGATCTGCTCTGCAATATATGGGGACCAGTACAGTCCCAGCAACCTACTCTGTAATATTTGAGGAGGTACAGTCTGGGCAACCTGCTCTGTAATATATAGGGGAGCACAGTCCCAGTGACCTGCTCTGTAATATATGGTGGGCACAGTCCTAGTGACCTGCTCTGTAATATATGGGGGGCACAGTCCCAGTGATCTGCTCTGTAATATATGGGGACACAGTCCCAGTGACCTGCTCAGTAATATAGGGGGGCACAGTCCCAGTGACCTGTTCTGTAATATATGGGGGGGTACAGTCCCAGTGACCTGCTCTGTAATATATAGCAGCAGCACAGTCCAGAGGTCTGCCCTGTAGTATAGGGGCTGGCACAGTCCCAGTGACCAGCTCTGTAATATTTGGGGGGGCACAGCCCCAGCAACCTGCTCTGCAATATATGGGGGGCACAGTCCCAGTGACATGCTCCGTAATATATGGGGGGGGCACAGTCCCAGTGACCTGCCTGGTAATATATGGGTGGGGGCACAGTCCCAGTGACCTGCTCTGTAATATATGGTGGGCACAGTCCTAGTGACCTGCTCTGTAATATATGGGGGGCACAGTCCCAGTGATCTGCTCTGTAATATATGGGGACACAGTCCCAGTGACCTGCTCAGTAATATACGGGGGGGCACAGTCCCAGTGACCTGTTCTGTAATATATGGGGGGGTACAGTCCCAGTGACCTGCTCTGTAATATATAGCAGCACAGTCCCAGAGGTCTGCCCTGTAGTATAGGGGCTGGCACACTCCCAGTGACCAGCTCTGTAATATTTGGGGGGGCACAGCCCCAGCAACCTGCTCTGCAATATATGGGGGGCACAGTCCCAGTGACATGCTCCGTAATATATGGGGGGGCACAGTCCCAGTGACCTGCTTGGTAATATATGGGGGGCACAGTCCCAGTGACCTGCTCTGTAATATTTGGGGGCACAGTCCCAGTGACCTGCTCTGTAATATATAGGGGCACAGTCCCAGCGACCTGCTCTGTAATATATGGGGGGGTGCAGTCCCAGCGACCTGCTCTGTAATATATGAGGGGCACAGTCCCAGTGACCTACTCTGTAATATTTTGGGGGCACAGTCCCAGCCACCTGCTCTGTAATATATGGGGTAGCACAGTCCCAAAGGCCTGCCCTGTAGTGTGGGGGTGGCACAGTCCCAGTGACCTGCTCTGTAATATGGAGGCACAATCCCAGCAACCTGCTCTGTAATATATGGGGTAGCACAGTCCCAGAGGCCTGCCCTGTAGTGTGGGGGTGGCACAGTCCCAGTGACCTGCTCTGTAATATATGGAGGGCACAGTCCCAGCAACCTGCTTTGTAAAATAGAGGGAGCACAGTCCCAAAGACCTGCTCTGTTATATATAGGGCACAGTCCCAGTGACCTGCTCTGTAATATTTGAAGGGCACAGTCCCAGTGACCTGCTTTGTAATATTTGGGGCACAGTCCCAGCAACCTGCTCTGTAATATATGGGCAGCACAGTCCCAAAGGCCTGCCCTGTAGTGTGGGGGGTGACACAGTCCCAGCGACCTGCTCTGTAATATATGGGGGGGGCACAGTCCCAGTGACCTGCTCTGTAATATATGGGGGGCACAGTCCCAGTGACCTGCTCTGTAATATAAGGGGGGAACAGTCCCAGCGACCTGCTCTGTAATCTATGGGGATAGCACAGTTCCAGCAATCTGCTCTGCAATGTATGGGGGGCACAGTCCCAGTGGCCTGCTCTGTAATATATAGGGAGCACAGTCCCAGTGACCTGCTCTGTAATATATGGGGGCACAGTCCCAGCAACCTGCACTGTAATACTGTATATGGGGACCAGTACAGTCCCAGTGACCTGATCTGCAATATATGGGGGGGCTCAGTCCCAGCAACCTGCTCTGTAATATATGGGTACAGCACAGTCCCAATGACCTGCTCTGTAATATATGGAGGGCACAGTTCGAGATCTGCTCTGCAATATATGGGGACCAGTACAGTCCCAACAACCTACTCTGTAATATTTGAGGAGGTACAGTCTGGGCAACCTGCTCTGTATATATAGGGGCACAGTCCCAGTGACCTGCTCTGTAATATATGGTGGGCACAGGTCCTAGTGACCTGCTCTGTAATATATGGGGGGCACAGTCCCAGTGATCTGCTCTGTAATATATGGGGACACAGTCCCAGTGACCTGCTCTGTAATATATGGGGGGCACAGTCCCAGCGACCTGCTCTGTAATATATGGGGACAGCACAGTCTCAGCGACCTGCTCTGTAATATAAGGAGGGCACTGTCCCAGTGACCTGCTCTGTAATATATGGGGACCAGCACAGTCCTAGTGACCTGCTCTGTAATATATGGGTGGCACAGTCCCAGCAACCTGCTCTGTAATGTATAGGTGGCACAGTCCAGTGACCTGCTCAGTAATATACAGGGGGCACAGTCCCAGTGACCTGTTCTGTAATATATGAGGGTACAGTCCCAGTGACCTGCTCTGTAATATATAGCAGCAGCACTGTCCCAGAGGTCTGCCCTGTAGTATAGGGGCTGGCACAGTCCCAGTGACCTGCTCTGTAATATTTGGAGGGCACAGCCCCAGCAACCTGCTCTGTAATATATGGGGGGCACAGTCCCAGTGACATGCTCCGTAATATATGGGGGGGCACAGTCCCAGTGACCTGCTTGGTAATATATGGGGGGCACAGTCCCAGTGACCTGCTCTGTAATATATGGGGGGCACAGTCCCAGTGACCTGCTCTGTAATATTTGGGGCACAGTCCCAGTGACCTGCTCTGTAATATATAGGGGGCACAGTCCCAGCGACCTGCTCTGTAATATATGGGGGGCACAGTCCCAGTGACCTACTCTGTAATATTTGAGGGGCACAGTCCCAGCAACCTGCTCTGTAATATATGGGGCAGCACAGTCCCAAAGGCCTGCCCTGTAGTGTGAGGGGTGGCACAGTCCCAGTGACCTGCTCTGTAATATATGGAGGCACAATCCCAGCAACCTGCTCTGTAATATATGGGGTAGCACAGTCCCAGAGGCCTGCCCTGTAGTGTGGGGGTGGCACAGTCCCAGTGACCTGCTCTGTAATATATGGATGGCACAGTCTCAAGCATCAGTGTACTAGCAACCATCATCTGGCTAATCCTGAAGCACTTTCCACTTTTCTGGTATTCCCCTTGTTCTGTGACTCATGCAGTGCTCCCAGTCTTCACTGTGGGCTACTGCAGATTGATAAGGCCCTGCTACCCACCCCAGGAGAGGACAGCAGTCAGATGGATGCTCAATCCTCTCATCCCCTTGTTGTGTCACTCATGCAGTGCTCCCAGTCTCCACTGGGGGCTGCTGTAGAGTGATAAGGCCCTGCTACCCACCCCAGGAGAGGACAGCAGTCCAACAGATGCTCAATCCTCTCCTCCCCTTGTTGTGTCACTCAACCAGTGCTCCCAGTCTCCAATGGAAGCTGCTGCAGTGCAATGAGACCCTGCTACCCACCCCAGGAGAGGACAGCAGTCCAACGGATGCTCAGTCCTCTCCTCTACTTGCTGGCTCCCAGTGCCCCGAGTCCATTCCCAAACCCAGGTCACCAGCGTGGTGCAAGGAATTCACCAGCACCTCAGCCCTCTGCACCACTGGGCCGGCCATACTTTTTCCTTTTAAATATGATTGGATTTATAGTGGAGGGCTGTGTGCTGGTCCTCATATATTACAGAGCAAGTCACTGGGACTATGCTGGTCCCCATATATTACAGAGCAGGTCTCTGGGACTATGTTCTCCCAATACATAACAGAGCAGGTCACTGGGACTGTGCCCCCCCTATATATTACAGAGCAGGTCTCTGGGACTGTGCTCTCCCAATATATTACAGGGCAAGCCTCTGGGACTGTGCCCCCCCGTATATTACAGAGCAGGTCTCTGGGACTGTGCTCTCCCAATATATTACAGGGCAGGCCTCTGGGACTGTGCCCTCCTCCCATATATTACATAGCAGATCTCTGGGACTGAGCCCCTTCCAATATATTGCAGGGCAGGTCTTTGGGACTGTGCACCTCCTATATGTTACAGAGCAGGTCTGGGGCTATGCCGCTGTCGTATATGACAGAGCAGGTCTCTGGGGTTGACTCTTTGGCATAGCAGTAGGGTTATGACTTGCAAGACTGGTGACCAGGTTCAGGAATGAGCCAGGGTTGCCAAAGAGTCAGCCGGGGGAGAGGGTGTAAACACCTCAGAGGATGTTTACCCTCTCGGGGGAGTAAGGGTCGCTGTGCCATAACATGCACACCTCCGGTGGAAGCAAAGGAGGTACAGTTTCACACAGCCAGCAGCAGAGTGGGGGAGTCACCTGGATTGTACAAGTCCACCCCCATTGCATGTGCACATAGATACATACATAGATACATAGACAGTGTAGGCAGATAAGGGCCTATGGCCCACCCAGTCTGCCCATTTAAGTTTGTAAGTTCAGTTTATGTTTTCCAGGAAGTCTGTTGCCCCTTACCCCTGACCTCCAGAATTCCTTTATGTCTATCCATGCATTCTTAAATCCCGTGATTGTTTCAGCCCCCACCACTTCCTCTGGCAGGGTGTTCCACTTGTCCACCACCCGTTCTGTGAAGAAATTCTTCCTCACGTTTCCTCTGAATCAGTCCTCCCTCCAACTTCATCTCATGCCCTCTAGTCCTGGAACATCTTTTTGCTTAAAATAGTGCATTCCTGCACCTGTTCCTCTCTGTAAGATACTTGTATGTCTCTATCATATCCCTCTCTCCCTCCTCTCCTCCAGGAGTACATGTTCAGTGCCTTCAACCTGTCCTCATGAGGACTTGTGATGCAATCCATGCACCATCTTTGTTGCCCTCCTCTGAACCTTCTCTACCCTGTCTATGTCCTTACGTGAGTAAGGTCTCCAGAACTGCACAGTGTACTCCAGGTGGGGCCTCACTAGTGTCCTGTATAGCGGAATTATGACCTCCCTTTTCCTGCTGGTGATGCCCCTGTCTTGCATCCCAGCATCCTATTTGCTTTACCTGCTGCCTTGTCACACTGTTTCCCTGCCTTGAGGTCATCAGAGATGATAACTCCAAGATCCCTTTCCTGCTTGGTGCATGCTATATCCTCACCCCCAACTGATATATTGTGCCAGGGTTTTGTGCCCATGCATTATCTTGCACTTCCTTGCATTGAATTTCAACTGCCAAACCCTGACCATTCTTCAAGTTTCTGCAGGTCCCTTCTCATTCTGTCTACACCCTCTGGTGTGTCTACTCTGTTACAGAGCTTTGTGTCATCAGTGAACAGTGAAATTCTGCCTTCCAGGTCCTGCAATGTCACTGATGAAGATTTGAATAGTACTGGTCCCAGCACTGATCCCTGTGGTACCCCACTGGTCACTCTTCCCTCTGTGGAGTGACAGCCATTTACCACCACCCTCTGTGTCCTGCTGCCCAGCCAGTTACCTACCCACCCCACTACTGTCCTGCCCACCCACCCATATTCCCCAGTTTGTGCAATAGTCTTCTATGTGGCACAGTGTCAAAGGCCTTGCTGAAGTCCAGATAGGCCATGTCCACTGCTCTCCTTGATCCACCTCCCTAGTCACCCAGTCAAAAATTCAATGAGGTTGGTCTGACATGACCTTCCCTGGTGAAACCATGCTGCCTTGGGTCCTGCAGTCCATTGAAAACCAGATGTTCCACCAATCTCTCCTTCAGTACTGCTTCCATGATCTTCCCCACTACCAAGGTGGGGCTGACTGGTCTGTAGTTCCCGCTTCCTCTTTGTTCCCACTTTTGTATAAGGGACTACATCTGCCTATCCTCAGTCTTTGGGTACCTCCCTTGTTTCTAGTGATCGGCTAAACAGGATAGCAAGAGGTTCAGCCACCACCTCTCTTAGTTCTTTAAGGACCCTGAGGTGCACCCATCTGGCCCCATTGCTTTATCAACTCTTATTACTTCCAGTTCCTTCAGGACCCTTTCTCGTGTAAAGGGACTTGTGTCCATTCTGCACCATTCTCACCCTTGTACTCCATTCAGACCCATTCCCTCCTCTTCCTCAGTAAAGACAGGCAGAAATACCTGTTCAATATGTCAGCTTTACTGTTGTCATCCTCCACACAGCCCCCATCCTCCCCTTCAGTCTCACTATCCCTCCCTTTGCCTTTCTTTTTCACTTATGTACCTGTGAAGGTTTTGTCCCCTCTACCCACTGATTTTTGCAATGTGTTCTTCTGTCTGAGCTTTGGCTTCCCTTACGACCTCCCTGCCTCCTTTGCTTCTCCTGGTACTTCTCCTATCCCCTTCTGCCTGTGTCTTTTTGTATTGCCTGAATGCAATCGTTTTGGCTTTCACTTTCTTTGCTACCTCTTTGGAAAACCATAATGGTCTCCTCTTCCTTTTCCTCTTGCTAACCTGCTTAATACATAATTCTGTTGCTCTTGTAATCCCCATTTTAAATGCTTCCTACTGTTCCTCAACCCCTGATTCCTGCCCCATTCCCCTTAATGCCTCTTTCAAGTATCTCCCCATTTTCTCAAAGCTTGCCCCCCTAAAATCCAGGATACGTGTTTTTGTGTGGTTTGGCTCTGCTCTTTCTGTGATTTCAAACCACAGTGACTGGTGGTCACTGTTCCCCAGGTGCTTCCCCACTCTTACCCCCATCACACTGTCCCTGTTTGTGAGCACAAGGTCCAGTATTGCCTTCTGCCGAGTTGGTTCCATGACCAGTTGCTTGAGGAAGGCACCCTGAAGGAGTCCAGGATAAATCTGCTCCTAGTCGATGCTGCTGCTGGGATGCTCCAGTCCACATCTGGAATATTGAAGTCTCCAACCAGTACTACCTCATCCTTGTCTGCCATCCTCTGGATGGCTAGCATCAACTCCTATCTGTTTCTTCCTCCTGGGCTGGTGGTCTATAGACCACACCTGTGCGGATGGCTGGCCCCATTTTCCTTTCCAGCTTTACCCACAGTATCTCTCCCCCATTTTGTTCCTCCTGGATCTCTGTGGCCCTTATGTCATTTTTCACATACAGGGCCACTACTCCTCCCTTCCTACCTGCCCTGTCTCTTCTGAATATGTTGTAGCCAGGTATGGCCAACTCCCAGTCGTGGTTATCATTACACCAGGTTTCAGCGATGGCCACAATGTCCAGGTCTGACTGCACCATGACAGCCTCCAGATCTTCCATCTTGTTGCTAAAGCTCCTGGCATTTGCACACATGGCTTTCCATGATTTGACCTCTCTAGACTTTTTCACTGTTCTACTCCAGCCCCTTCCTTGGTTGTCCTTTATCCCTGGTTCACCTTGCTGTCTGCCCTTCTGCTGAATTTTGCCCTATTCTGCCTATCCACCTCCTGGGCGCTAATCTCCATCTTTTGCACTTGGCTACCTCCACATCCTTTCCTTCCATTTCTCTGGGTACCTCTATTTGGTTGTCCCTGTTTGGCAGTGTGGCATATGAGTTCTTGAGGTGGAATGGGATCTGAGGTGTGCTCTCTGCCTGACTGGTCTAACCCTCCCTGAGCCCACTGTCATCCAAGTACTCCTCGTTCTCTGCATCCTTTGGGCAGCTGCATTGGACTGAGTGGTCTCTGGATAGGGGTGATGGTACTCCTGACCCGGTTACTTCCGCTCTGAGTCTGGCTACCTCATCCGCAGTCCAGAAAGATGCATGCAGATAGGGCAGCACCTCAGTGTCCAGAAGGTCTGCCTGAATATGGCTGCCCACTGCATTGCACCACTCCCACATTATACTGCAATTATACTGCTATTCCACTACTTGTCTGCTACTGAGCTCTCCTAGTTCCCTTTTTATTAATTTACTGTCCTAAAATCCTGCCACTGTTCCTCTATAATATTTGAAAATACATACACTTCTATCTCACCTCTTTATCCTTACCATCAAAGGTAACTACAATCACAATAATTTACCTTCTACTAATACAGATTCTATCACAGAATCAGAGCACAATGCAAAAACATCTGCTGCTTAGCAACAACAAACAGGTGACAACAAACCAAGTTGATGTAGCCTTTTTAAAATAGAAAAAAAATGTAGTAGTTTAAACCAATAGAAATCAGCAGTTCAAAGCACCTTGAACTACAAGAAGAACACAGTACCACACCTCTGCCACAATAACTAAACAGTTCTAAAACATTGGAGAAAGAAGAAAAATCAGAGACTGAGCAAAAGATACAATGTACTATAAAGTATTAGGCAATAGGTATACTCAGCTGTTTAACAAAATAAGTACCTACCAAAACAGACAGGATACCACAATTGACACTTAGGTTCTCAATATCAGACACCACCAAAGGCACATACAGAAAGGGTTTAAACTATAGTATTAAAATTAACCACATCAGAGTAGAAAGATCACACTAAATAAATGTGTTGATCCTTCTGACTTCCAACAAAACATGAGCATGTTAACCCCACTGACGTCAGGGTGGGGGGCAAGAAACACTGGCAAATCTTCAGCAGGGTGGCAGGATGATGCCGGAGTCTCACAGGCCCCGTACCTACTGACCAGGCGCAGATTCATGTGGGTTTGGTCACTGCTGGGAACTGGTTCCATCCTGGTGGCCTCCCCATGTGGGGTACACCATGGGGCAAAGGAGCTAGGCATGTCCTGGGGACGGGGGTGACGATGCTGGGCACTTCAGTGGAAGGGGTCATGGCTGAAAGTTGGGGAACAGTAAATAAAAAAAAGAGCAGATCTCAACCAGGATAAAGGGGCTTAAAACTATTTTATTCATGGCAATTATGTTAAAACAATAGTGCCAGAATAGATGGTGATTTTCAGGAGATTAACGAGGAGAAGGAGGGCCCAAGGCGCAGTTGAGGGTCATCCCCTCTGCAGCCGGTCATTTGTCCCCAGGAAATGACAGGCTGTAATTTCACTATTGCAATTCTACATCTAATCACACTAGGAAGGCAGAAAAAATGCTTTTTAAAAAAACATTTACAAGCGTGAGCAACACTCTGAACTGTACTGAGCATTTCTAAGGGATTGACACCCAGTAAAGCAGCAAATCACAGCACACATTCACCTAATGAATATTAATTATACAAAAATTAATGTTAGTGCTGGAATCTGCCTTTAAATCCCAGGGGTGGTGAGGGAGAACTCTCTGCAAGCAGGGTCCACCCCCGCACCTAGATGCTGCAACTTCACTACTGAGGTAGAGGTGCCGGCTCACTAAGCAGAGTTCAGCAGACTTCCCTCATATCTGTAACCTCAAGAACCCTGCTCCCCTGCCTGGTGCAGGATCTGCTCTGGTTTCAAAGCAAAGTTTTGCTGTGCAGCAGAAGTAATTCAGTTTACCTGAAATAAAGGGCTCCTGTGCCAAGTGGAAGCTGCACATAGAGAAAATGTTTCCCCTCTGCCCCACCTGTTCTCTCCTCCCCTTAGAAGCTCAGTTGCCACACCCACTCACTACATAGGGCCTCTCTCAGAGTGAGTTATCCCTCTGTATACTCAAAAGGGGCTGACCCATGCACTGAACAAGGTACCTGAGTGCATACTGGCTCCCTTATCTCTCCTGTTGCCTGTACAGGTGACTCACCAGCAGTATCCAGGGCAAAACTGACTCCTCCATGTAGACTGGGCTAGCAACCTGTCCCTTCAAGGTTGTCTAAGCCCAAAGGGACTCAAAACAAAAGTACTGTGTATAAATGCTTATAATTAATCCTTGCAGTTCTAAATCTCTGAAGACTTGCAATTGTTGATAACCTTGCTCCCTTTCATTCCTCCCAATGTAAGATGACTGTCTAGCTGTCAGAATCACAGTGCTAGTACCTGTACAATGATTAGGAGTTACTCCCTCCTCTAGAATGGGCTGAGAAACTGATAATCCCTGTGGAACTGCTACCCACTGTTACCAATCTCTGTCTTCCCTAAGTAGTTATAGCCTGCAGATTGCCAATGACAGGGGTCAGCCTAGGATAAGGCCAGTATTCCTGGACTTAATTGAATGTTTGATGAATAGATTTGTATAGAACACACTGCTAATTGGTTTTACTTTAGGCCTAGAGCTAGCTGTTACTCTGACTCACTGAGCAGAAGCACTTCACTCTCTCGTTAACCCTGTAACAACCCCATCTACCTGAAACTGGTCTAGGTGAGTGTGACGTCCTAGAGATGGCAGAGCCACTTCAGTAATACACAGGTGCCACTGCTCACCATATATTGACCATGAGGCGGACATGGGTCACCCACCCACCCTGTCCTGGGCTGCGTGGTGATAAAAAACATGTACTCTACTCCCCAACAAGGGAGTACTCCTGGCAACTCTACTTTCTGTCCCTACTATGGGTGGACTTGATGGTAGGCCAAATAGACCGGACCTTCACTATACCAAGTCCTACTCTAGCTTGCAATCCTTACTAATAGCCCATGAACTAGTGAGACTGGGGCATCTGCTATGAGTCACTTCACTTCACTAGTAGGAGACTCAGAAGCAACCTAATCTTATCAGCCAGCCCCAAGCTACTAGGCCTGCTGGTGGTACTACTTCTCCTAGCAGGTGACATCTAACAAAACCCGGGCCTTCCCATTTCCAGTATCTTAATATCCTCCCCACAGGACTCACAATGGGCACTCTCCAAGTGTTTGAAGATTGCACACATGAACGTCTGCAGCCTCAGATCAAAAATGCAAGAGGTGCAAGCTTGGCTAGACCTCTACAAGCCAGATATTCTGGCCATCTTGGAGACCTGGCATAAGACCAACATCCTTGAGCATGAGATTGTGGCACAAGGATTCAACTCCTTCTGCAAAGATAGGGAGAGAAAAAGAGAGGGTGGTGTGTTAATCTACATGAAAGACAACCTAATGGTGTCAAACCTAACCCTGAAGCTGGACCCCACCCCAGACAGTGAATAAATATTCATATGGGTCACCCTCAGCCAGTCCAAGCACCTCACAATAGGATGTGTCTACAATCCCCCAGAGATGGCTCTCCAATCCCTAGAGGCCATCACCAGATCCATGACCAAAGACGTCACCACAGAGCTTATCATTATGGGGTACTTCAACCTAAATTGGACCCATGACCCCAACAAAGACCTCATATCCCTGCCACAGGAGGAAAATATGATACAGGATATTTCAGAACCCACCAGGTTGAACCATAAATTGGGGAACCACACCATCCTGGACTGGGTTCTGGTGACAAACCCCACCAATATCTAAAGCTGGGCTCATGGCCAATACCTAGAGTGACCACTCCCCAATATTCTGCATCTGGAGGAATAATGTGCCCAAAGTCCAAACCATAATTTTCACCGCACGAGATTACTCAAACTTCTCGGAGGCACAATACAATAACTACATCAATAGCCTGGACTGGAGACCCATCAGGCTCCTCCCCTCCTTGGATGAGGCACTAGAATACTTCCAAAACTCATTGACTACAGCAGCCAACCTCTTAGCCCCACTAAAGAAGCTCATAGTACAAGGCAGCTGCAACAAGTGGATCTCTCCAACTCTAAAAGCCCTGATGATCTGCCAGGACAAGGCCTGGAAGAGGTTAAAGAAGTCCTCTCTCCCAGCTGACCTTGTGGCATATAAAGCCCTGTCAAACAAATGCAAGAGCTCAATAAAACTGACTAAAAGGGAGTATGTCACCCGTCTTTGAAAAAATAGCTGAGGAACCCCTAAACTATTTTGGTCTCATATCAATAAGCTGATCCGAGGAAACTCCAAAGCTGAACCAGGCCCTATGGAAGTCAACGGTAAGCTAGTGCAAAATGGATCCCAAATTACCACAGCCCTCAACCTTCACTTCACCAAACTCAACACATATAAGGCTAGACTACCCCTCAACCCCTGATACCCAATGACACGGAACCCCCAATACTAGAGTGACCACTATTCCACTTCAGGTTGGTCAGGACTAAAGAGGTGCTAACTCTCCTGAAGTCCCTGAAAATCAAAGGTCCAGGCAGACCTGATGGAATTAATCCCAGGCTACTCAAGGATGGTGCACAATCCCTCTCCAGACCTTTGACCTGGCTCATAAATAGATCTCTGCTGGAAGGCACCATTCCACACCAGTAGAAACAGGAAAACATGATTCTCATCCACAGGGGTGTCTCCAGGGAGAACACGAGAAACTACAGACCAATTTCCCTGCTCTGTCTGCTTGCCAAACTGCAGGAAAGAGTAATATATAGCCAACTCCACAACTACCTGGAGACTCACCAACTACTGGCCTCCTCTCCACACAGTTTGCGTATGAATCATGGCACAGACACCGCCCTCAGGAACCTCACGATAGACATACTCAGTGCCATGGATGAAGGGACCCCCACTGGTGCGGTATTCATTGACCTTTCCAAGGCCTTTGCCCTTGTCAACCACAACTTCCTGCTAGTAAAACTTAAAAAGATAGGCCTAGATCCTCTGGCTCTCAAGTGGTTCAAGAGCTATTTATCTGGCCACACTCAAAGAGTTAGCTGGAAGGGTGCGCTATCTGACCCATTACCCCTTAAAAATGGAGTACCACAGGGCTCGATCCTTGATCCCCTACTAGTCTCGCTGTTTACCAGTGATCTAAAACTCACTGTGGGGCGCGCAGTAGTACAGTATGTTGATGACACCATCATAAACCGCTCCTCATATAACCTGGGGGATCTCTGCCTTTTACTCCAATCTGACCAAATGTCACTGGAGAACTGGCTAAAAATAAACAGAATGGTCTTGAACGTTGGCAAAATAAAAGCCATCCTATTCAGGGCCAGATCACTGGGGCTAGACAGGACCACCTTCCTACAGCTTAAATTGATGGCTGGGACCAGCATTGAAGTTATGCCCTCCTAAAAATACCTAGGGCATATGCTTGACCAAGGTCTCACCTTCAAGAACTATGTGGAACAAGTGACCAAGACCATCGATGGGAAACTTGGCATTCTGTATCGGATTAAGGATCAACTTATTTCAGAAGCCAGGCTCTCCATTGCCTCAAGCATCCTGCTCCCCTCACTTACTTATGCAGCCCCTGTAATACAGGAATGGCCAAGCTGGAGGTCCACGGATGCAGATTCTTTACAACAAGATAGTACAGTTCACTACCCAGGATCATCCAAGAAGCCACCACTCGACACACTAGCTAAATTACAGTGGCCTCCCTTTTGACGCGCCTCCAATACCCTCTCCTCTGCCTAGCATTTAAATTACTCAGCCGAAGCTCTGCCCAGCTTCTCATCTACTTTAGCCTCCAAACATAACCCTCAAACCCTGAGGTCCACGGGCAGACTGTACTAGAAACCCCAGGGTCAGGACCTGCACAGGCCAGAAATCTTTCTCCATCACAGCCCCCATCTGTGGAACAAACTTCCACCAGTAATACAGGAAGCCCCCTCACTCATGAACTTCCATACCTGGCTCAAGGTGCACCTACTTGAGGCAAGCACTTGCCAATGCCATGGCACCTGACAATATCCCCCCCCCACATAGTTATGCCAATCACCTTACCTGTTATAGTCTTGCCAAACCATTATGGATAGTTTGCCTCTACTGTTATGAATCAATGTCAAAAACTGTAACTATTGAACCTGTATGTCAGTTAATACCTGTTTACTGTCTGTATCACCATGTATGCCATGTAATGTCTCTCCTGACCCCTGAAAAAGGGACCTTCGGGGCCCAGTGGGCCTACCTGCTCACCAACATTCAATAAATAAATAATTTAGTATTCTTTACTGTTCCTGTTATTGGTCTACTAAATACTTTAGATAATGCAGCACGTTGGGTAGATTCTAGATGTGGGGTTCAGCATGGCTCAGTAACCTGGTGTCACCGTGGTGACAGTCTAGCAGCAGAGCACCTCTCTCTCTCTCTCTCTGTCTCTCTGTTTCTCTTTCTCTCTCTGTCTCTCTCTCTCTCTCTCTGTCTCTGTCTCTCTCTGTCTTTCTCTCCCCCCACTTGGAGGAGGAGGGTAGCCTCTGGGACACGTGACCCTACTCCCCCATTGCTGGCCACCATCCAGCCTTGTTCCCAAACCCAGATCTTCAGCATCCCAGGCAACTCTGCTACTGCAGTGCTGATTGATACTAGTAATCAAATGTTTTTATTTTTATTTTCATTCTGCTGTGTATCCCCAGATTCTCCATTTCATACCTACTATCAGGACGTCCTTCGGCTCCAGTCCCAACCAGTATTCCTCCACAGTCCTGCCAGCAGGGATCCACGTAGGCAGGACACTGAAGTTCTAGTGCCATCATGTGGGTGGATCAAGGCCCAGTGTCAGTAGTGATTCAAATAATTAATAGAACATTCCTCAGCTCCTTCCCCTTACGAGATGTAGAAGGGAAAATCAAAGGAATTAGTAGGTAAATGCTTGGCAATTGGTGGCATGCACTACCACCTAAAAACATATTTCAGGACCACAAACCAAAGAATAATGACAGGGCGTGTTCCTGAGGCCGATTAGGTAATCACAACTGTTAGTGTTTACCTCTGGGCAGTATTTTCTTAAATATTTAAGTTTTCCACCCTCGCGAACTGAAACCAGGATGGCAGAATTTGGAACTGAAACAAAAAACTGCGAACAGTAAAATGCAAATGGTAAACGACTTTTAGCATTTGAACATTTACTATTTGAACAGTAAATGGCATTTAACATTTGAACAGTAAATGTTATTTACTGTTCAAATAGCCTGTTCTGTATCTATCACAAAACTCATAATAATTCAAAAATTATATTTGGGATAGTGTATGGGTAACCATTCACTACAAGGCTATTCTTCCACCAAGTGGCTACAATGCTGACTGATAACCTTGAGAGTGAAGCTTGAGAGGTCTCCAAGTTGGCATTGAATCTATGAGGTGAAAGAATAGTCAAGTAGTGTGTGGACAACCATACACTGTTATATATAGTGTATGGTGACAAAAAAAAAAAACACTCACTTTTCTATATTTTAAATCCATTCTGCTGACTGCCCTCGATTAAGTTGCAGCTGCCCGCACACCCACTGAGTCTCACACAGCAAGGGATGAATCACAGTGTCTGTTGAAGTCCTTTATATTATGTCATCTACACTAACGCAGAAGGAAAAGTCATTCTGTATTAGTGAGGACATCACTACTGCAGCAGAACAACCTTTTGCTGTGTATGGATTTCCATACACAACCGCATTCCACCATACACTATATATTTTTAAACCATACCATCTAAAGGCACGCCCTTGGAACACATCCCATCATCCCTGAAAATATCAGAGACAAACTTAATTCAGTGAGTGTGCTGTTCATGAGAACAAGAAATCCCATGTTATCCTATGGGAAAAATTTTATCGGTTTTATTTTGCATTTTTAACCACTTTATATCTCTGAAACCATAAATGCTGCCATCATAGAACTTTCCAAATCTTGTGACACTGACAACATGACATCACATGTCAATTTTTGGGTTATTTGGTTGTATAATGACAAAGTTATTAAGGTAATAAAATTGAGGTTTAACATTGAAACGCTGTACCAACCCTAACTATAAGGCCACTATCCTGCCCTTATAATTTAATCCTAGCAAGGGCTATATGTTCTTTCTATAGAAACATAGGATCTTTGGGCAGGAGGGAGCATATGTCCATCCAGTCTGTCTGCCATACATTTCAACAGTTGTAACCACGGCTCCCTCCATCCAAGAGATATGTATCTAATCTATGTTTAACCTTTGTAAATTGACACTCGTAACTATTATCTCAGATAATTTGTTCCAGGTTTGTACCACCCTCTGTATGAACCATGTTCCTTTCTTTTCTGTGTTATAATTACACTGTAGTAATAGGAACATATGCTGGCTAGTTCTTTACCCCTACTCTCTGAATTCAAGATAAAAACATTCCCTTATATTGTCATTTAATATTTATTTCTATACCTCTATCAAGTCACTTCTGAGTCTCATTTCATAATTAAACTGCCCTAGTCTGTTCAGTATCATGTCATATGATAGACCTTCCATCCTTCTTTATTTGCATGTTTCAGTTTTCAGTGCCTAATAGGTGACAGAGACAATGACCAGGCGCACAGCTGCTGGTGCCGTATTTAGGTGGAGCCCACTACTGCATCACAACAATGCAGTTCTATGGATGGAGTTCCAGACAGATCTTTCCCCATTAGTCAATGCTTAATCCAGGATAGCCCTGCCTCTTGTGGGTTGTTACATAGAAACATAGACTTTGACAGCAGATAAGGACCGCTTGGCCCACCCAGTCTGCCCATTTCCCTACCTATTGGATAAGCTGCAGATTCTAGCTAACCAACAGCCTACTTCCTGCAACCCCCCACTATAATTGCCTTATGCCTGTTTGAATTCCCCCACTGTTTTAGACACCACAACCTCTCCAGGAAGGTGGTTCCATGCGTCCACCACTCTCTCCGTGAAAAATAATTTCTTCACATTACCCCTGAGCCGTCCCCCCTCTAACTTTAAATTGTGTCCCCTCATTCTTACACATCATTTTTTCTGAAAGATGCTACCCTCCTGGACTTTGTTGATTCTCTTGAGGTACTTAAAAGTTTCTATCATGTGCCCCCTGTCCCTCCTTTCATCAAGGGTATACATATTAGCTCTCTTGAGTCTCTGTTCATATGGCTTCTGGTGTAGACCCTGTACCATTTTAGTTGCCCTCCTCTGCCCTGCCAACCAGTTTCCTATCCACCTCACCAATATTTCCCCTACCCATTGTCCCCCAGCTTAGCCAGTAGCCCAGGATGTGGCACCAAGTCAAATGCCTTGCTGAAATCCAGAAAGAAGACATCCACTGGCCTGCCCTGGTCCAGTACCTCTGTCAGTCAGTCGTAGAACTCCACAAGTTTGGTCTGGCACAATCTGCCCTAAACAAAGCCATGCTGGTGATCATACAGATAACTCCAAACCCCCAGGAACTCCTCCAGCCTCTCTTTCAGGACGGCCTCCATCATTTTGTCCACCATGGACATCAGGCTTACAGGTCTGTAGTTCCTCAGCTCCTCGCGTGAGCCCATTTTGTGAATGGGAACGATGTGGGCCATCCTCCAATCATGAGGCACCCACCCAATCCTAATTGAGGAGTTGTACCAATTGTTTGAGGCCCTTCCCCTATGTCCTCCAGATGGTCCCTATATGCCCACCGGATAAGGATATCAAAGATTGCAATGCAGTTTTTCAAAATTTATCTGGCAGGGAAAGAGACCGAAGATTAGTTTATCCAAACCTAAGGCTAAGAAAAACAAGGGCGGATTAGAGTTCCCTGATGTTGAAGAGTATTACTTAGCTGTCAATGCGCTATATACAAAACTGGGTCAGTAGAAATATAGTAACTGTTTATGGACAGATCCCATGCTCATGTAAGATGTAGCACATTTATTTTTTTTTTTTTTTTTTTTAATTAAAACAGTTTTATTATTTTCACAAAATCACCAAGAATATCACTTAACAGGGAGAGTTAAAGGTAACAATTGATGTAATAATTGAAGACTACAATTTAACTCATAATCATATTCAAAAATTATACCCTCCCCCAAGGCTGCATACATTTAGAGGCCCTAATTTGCCATCCCTGAGGCATTCTGATCGTCAGGTTTCCACACCAATAAAAAGCTTCAAATGAACTCCAAAGTGATGTATATATTTCCACTCTTCCTCGTTGATAGGCAATGTGTTTTCTAACTTCAGTGCCAAAATGCACTCTTTATACCACTCCATCAAAGAAGGAGGTTTGTCACTACTTAATGCCTCAAGATCATCTAGTTTAGCAACCGCTTATGAGATAAGTGACATTTGGGCCTTTTAGTCTTAGCGGTACCTACTGGGAAAAGACTCATCAGGCATATCTCAGGGATAAACAAAGCATCTAAGCCAAGGATAGGGTCTAGTAGATTGTTAATAGACTGCCAAAAGGCCTGTAGAGGGACATAGCCAGACCATGTGGTACAAAGTGCCGTCGTTCTTATTGCATTTATCACAAAGGGGCGACTTTTTTGTCCCAAATTTAAACAACTGGGTTGGAGTTAGATACAAATTATGCATAATATTAAAGTGAACCATTCTCAGCCTATCTTGCTTTATAAATTTATACATCGTGAGCCAGAGCTTCTTCCAAAGAGTGGGTGTCTCAGGTATTCCCAGCTCTCTCGTCCAGTAAAAACACACCCCAGACGGCAGCCTAGAGTCCCACTCCTGGAGTATTTTATATAATTTGGAGACTGAACGTGGCTGAGAAGCTATACATAAAAGTGTATTAAGGTCTCTTTCCCTGTGGTCAATGGCGCAACACGACAAAAAGGAGGTTAGGCCTTACTGACCTGCAACAATTTGAATATTCCTGAAACGTTACTCTAAAGAGTTCATCAATTGATCACGGGTAGAAGCCTCCCATTCACCCAGAAGTCCGAGACCTAAGATGACTTGCCTGAGGCCAGAATGCAGGGATAACGTGATGCCCCCACCTTAATGTGTGGATTACTGAAAATGGGTTGGTCAACCGAATGGTACCATTTTACTGTAAGATATTTTTGTAATTGGTGAAAGGCTTTCAAAGACCATCCCATAGGATTGTCTTTGAAAGACTTAGGTATAGCCGATGGGGAGACATACAGAAGGGCCCGTAGAGAACATTTCTCCCTCTCCGCCAAATGTTGCTCTATGTCTACCCACAAAGGTAGGTAGCACAATTGATCACCCCCTCCATTCCAATAACCCAACTTGCTTAAATGCTGCGCAATATAATATAGGAATAAGGAAGGAGCGGCCAGTCCTCCTTTTAATTTTGGGGCTGTCAGTTTGACGTAAGATCTACGTACCCTTTTTTTGTTCCATATAAATAAATTAAATGCCTCTGTAAACTTGAAACCACCCTTTCCTGAGATATACACCCATCATACCCAGGGATACAATAACCTTGGCAATATATTCATTTTAAGAATACTCAGTCTTCCCCAGAGGAGAAAGGGAGCAATCGCCACCTCTCCAAGTCTTCCTTTATTGTTTTAACTAAACTACCCAGATTGGCCTTAACCATGGGGTTCAAATCAGTGCAAATATGGATTCCTAGGTACATAAGTGATTTTGTTTCCCAACCTAAGCCAAATGGTAATAGATCCGACTTATTAACTTTGTTATTTAAGGAAGGATCTCGCCTTTGTCCGTTTAACTTATAATAAGATATTTTGAGAAGGAATCAATCTCTCGCTAGAATAGCTGGGATAGAGACCTCAGGGTCTTCAATATGTAATAATATATCATCTGCATATACCGAGTAAACATATCTGACCCCCCCAACTTGTATACCTTTAATGATAGTATTCTCTGCCAATTTATGTAATAATGGCTCTAAGTATAAATTGAAAAGTAGGGGGGACAAAGGACAACCTTGCCTTGTGCCCCGCTGTAACTTAATTACCGGAGACAATATCCCATTACACTTGATCCTAGCAGAGGGAAAGGAGTATAGAATTTGTATCCATCTCAAAAAGTCCTTAGGTAAACCAAAAGCAGATAGGGTAGCAAACAAATAGTCCCAAGAAACTTATCGAATGCCTTTTCGCATCTAGTGATATCAGTACCGCTGGAGTATTAATAGCTCTTGCCATCGCCATACAATGTAGTATTTCCTCATGTGGTCTTGGGTGACCTCCTTCATAAATCCCATTTTGTTCTTGGCTCAATCAGACTACCCATAATTTTGGATAGCCTATTAGCCAGAACCTTAGCTAGAATCTTAGTATCTGTGTTCAACAGGGAAATAGGGCGGTAACTGTCCATACTGAGAGGATCTTTCCTTGTTTTAGAATTAAAGAAACAGTTGCTTCCTGGAAACAAGGATCCGATAGTCCCTTATCAAACCAGTACTGAAAACCTCTCTTAGGATTGGGGTTATTAATATATGGTAAACCTTGTAGAAATTGCTGGGGTACCCGTCGGCCCAGGGAGACTTATCTAATGGCATTTGTTGAATGGCCTGCTGGATTTCAAAAGTCGATATTGGGGCACTCAGATAAAGTGCTTCTATATCCGTAATTTTTGGTAAAGCTACTGAGCTAAGAAATAAACTAATGTCCTCCACGGTGGGTTTAGTCTTTGGATCTTCCGCATATAGTACCTGAAAATAGGAACCAAAGGCTTTCGCCATTTCCCCTGGATCTGTACAAACACGCTCACTCTGCTCTTTATAGATTCCTGGGATGAATTGGGTTGAATCTAAGTGACGAATACGCATGGCGAGGGTAGCTTTCAACTCTTTCTCCTATATCTAAGTATTGGATCCTGGTCCTCGTAAGGGCCAGTTCTGCTTTCTGTGACATCATATCTGCATATTGGGCCTGCAACTGGTAGAGTCTAGCCCAGTTACTCACCGTCCAAGTACGGGATAGGTTGCGTTCAATACTCCTAATGGAATCAAGCAATGAGTCTAATTGTGCCTTTTGCCCCCTCTTTTTTTGGGAGGCCATCTTGATCAGCTCTCCCCTTAGAGAACATTTCAAGGCAGCCCAAATTAAGTCTTTTTTATCCACCGAGCCTTGGTTATCTTTGAGAAAACCTGTAATATAATCTGCAATATGCCTCAATGAGGATTCATCTTTTAGAATCTGGCAATTTAATCTCCATTGCGGCGATCGTTTACCACTCACAGATAGCCAAAATTCCAGACTAACCGGTGCGTGGTCTGATATCACTCTAACGGATATGTCTGCCTGCATTACTCCTGACATTGCAAATGAGCTAATTAGCACATAATCGATCCGTGAATAAGTCTTATGTGCCTTGAGAAAGGTGTATTGCCTCGCAGTTGATTAAGAGCACTCAAACATCGACCAGAGCAGCCTCGCTAACGAGATCTTTAGTGCTCTTTGTGCCGGCGATAGTCCTCGTCTCTCTCCTACCTGATCTATCCAAATCATTCTGGAGTGCTAAATTCCAGTCCCCACCTAATATTGTCAGTTTCACAGGATTAGTAACTATCATATTTAATAATTTTACAAAAAAGACTGGGGAATCGCAATTGGGGCCATATATTGAGCCTAGTAAAATCGGGTGTGCTTCTAACAAACCATGTACTAAAATATACCTGCCTTCCGGGTCCCAAACTTCATCAACCATTTTAAAGGGGATGTTCCTTGCTACTGAGAATAACTACCCCTCTCCTGTTTGTGGATGACCCTGCTCTAAAACTTGCCCTACCCATGACCTTCTAAAGTAAGAAATATCAATCCTCCTTAGGTGCTTTCTGCAGAAAGGAATTGAGCTCCCAAGTGCCGTAGATGTCTTAATATAATTTGCCTCTTGACCCTATCCTTGGCTCCTTTAACATTCCAACTAATGAATTTATATTGATTACTCATGTGTCCAATCAATTAACCTTAAACACTGTTGCTTATGGGACATATCAACAAATTGTACTGCAGCTTTATTAAAGAGATTACTGGACCCCTGACTTAAGGAATCTCTGACAAACCCTGAAAATGTGCAGCCTTGTTCCCCCCATTTCACACAAATATTCTCACCCATCAATCCCACAACAGAGCCACCCCCCTACCCTCTTACAATAATACTAAAACCCCCCTGCCCCAAATCTACCCCAGTTCTGATAAACTGCGCTCCTATTCACCTTTATGTCACGTGATTCTAATCCCAACAGCCCAAACTACACAGTCCCCTGAAGCCCCCTCCTCACTATTGGATTATGCTTAAACCTATGGATTAACAATGACAGACTATGCTAGCGGATCTTAATTCTAACTATCCACAGCTACATACTCTATAAATTTAAACCATGTCACTCTTGAGGAAACTTAGACTGCCCTCTAAATATACTTAAATGTCCCGCAGTGGCCCCACATCAATCGCTGAATATAGTAAATTGAAAAAAAAAAAAAAAAAAAAAAACACCAGGGGACCATCCATCATAACCCTGTTCGTATGAAAATTTAATGCACATTTCAAGTCCCAAATCATATAGTCAGCTCAGTCCTTCCAGGGCTACTTCCGTAAATCTGATCACCGACCGTTGGTCTGATGCATCCATCACCCTCTTAGCTTACAAAGTCAAAGCTCCATTTAGCGGCCGGATCCGAATGGAAAAATAAAGATAGCAACAAGTCCTTCTTCAGGGAATGCGAGGACCAGTACACAAACCCGTGCACATCCACATTTGCAACGCACTCGTGTTGATAATAATAATCCAGCCTAATCCCTCTGAGTACAGCAGCCACGGGTAACCATGATTCGAGTCTGTATTACCTAGAACCGGCAGGGAGCTATTATTGTTGCACATCTAAGCACTACTGCAGGAGATCCTTTATATTCATCTGTTAATTTCAACTGAAGGATCTGGGCACAAATAAAATATTACCAGCTGGGCCATCCATTCAAGTTCAAGTCCAGTTTACTGATTCCATGTTAGAACCCATCCATCCACCAGTCACTTGTAGAGCTCAGGAAAGATATTTTTCAGCTCTTGCATGGCTTGTTCAGGGACTCGAATGCTAGCCATTTGTCACCGTGTTTCACATCAGGACAGCAGGGTATTTAACCCTGAATGGTTTAGAAGGCATAGCAACTAGTTTGGATACAATCGGGTGAAGCTCTTGTCTCATTGCTCTCACCGGAAGTGAGATCCTGAGTAATGCGATCTTTTGCCCTCCCACATCAGCTCCTTTGCATCTCTAGCTTTTGAAAAGATATGTTGTTTATCCTGGAAGTTTAATAGTTTGAAAATTATAGGTCTAGGTGGCTGACCCTGAGTTGGCTGCGGGCGTAGCGCTCGGTGGGCTCTCTCAATCACGTAGTCTCCACCACTCGGAGGAGCGCCAGCTATTTTGAGACAGAGTTTCTGAAGAAAAGTTATAATGGTACTCCCCTCCTCTTTTTCTGGAAGCCCGATTATGATCAAGTTATTTCTTCTACTGCGACCCTCTAAATCTTCTAGCTTGTCTTCTAATTTTTTCATTCTGCGCCTTCCATTAGTCAATTCCATCTCGGTCCGATCTTGCTTTTTCCAAACGTAATCCTCGATTCGAGTCCCCGACCCTTCTAGTCAACGTGTCTACAGATCCTTTAATCTCCTGTAGATCCTCTGAGATTGATGCAATGGCCGTCTGAAGAGGTTGCATTATTTCCATGAATCTACCTTCAGACAAAGCGGTATCAAGACGCGAGCATCTTAGGTACGCCAGTAGTTTGCTGCTTAGGCCGCTTTGCGGCCTTTTCTTTCTCCGCGTTCGTGAGGAGAGTGCCTCGAGGCTTTCTTCATATAAATTTCATTAGTCTGTCGAGTTCTAACTCCAAGGAAATCAGTAGCTATTCCGATTTGCAGAAATCAATTTCTCACTTGAAAGCCAGCTATAAAAATAGTAAATTAGAGACTGAGAACGGAGCTCCGGGAGAAGACTGCCCTTGCTCAAGCTGCCATCACGTGTCCATGTAGCACATTTAGTGTTATACTATCCGTTTCACCAGGATGTTAGATGTACCCCTGAATTCATAACTCAGATTGTCTAGACTAATTATTCTGCCCATTCCATTGGATGGATATGTTTCTCATATGTGATGCCTGACATGAGTTCTTTGTATCTTATTGTTTTTACTTGAATACCAAGAAAATATAAGTACAAAAAAAGAAAGAAAGTAGCTTTTTGGCTGGACTTAGAGGAGGATGAATGTCCAGGTAGGGTTTCAGCCTACTTGGCTGGGGGGGTCTCAAGGCTTACCACCAGTTACAGAATCCAAACCCACTGGTAATTAATGTTTTACAGGCATGGGAGACTATTTGGAAAGGAGGGGTGCAGAAGTGGCAGATGCCTTACTGCATCCAGTGGTGCTCAGTTCTGGATTTTTACTCAGGTTGGAGGATCAAAGTTTCGAGATCTTGCAGGATAGAAGTGTTTGATGCTTGGGTGATTTATTCTCCTGGGGAGGGTATGTACACTTTTTAACTGGTCCGGATGGGTTAGGGTTCCCTCAGTCCTCATTTTTTTTCAAATTTTTACAAATAAGGAATTCAATTAGGGGTCTAGATAGTCAATCAATGCTTCCCCATTAATTAATCTACAGCAGGACATTTTTGGTGCTAGAATAATGGAGAAAGGGCTAATTGGGAGAGCCACCAGATAAGACAGGGATTTCTTTCTGGATGGATCCCACAACACAAAAGAATTGTGGGAACAGGACATGGGTACTGAAATTTCTGAGGGCAACTGGGAATTAATTCTAGGCTCACACATGGGTCTGCTGATCTGTAATAAATTCAGGGAAATGCAATTTAAGTTTTTTACATTGGTTATTTTACCCACCTAGTGTTGTTCTCCAGTTTATCTGGAAGGCCCACGAACTGTGGAAGATGTAAGGTTGCTCATGGAAACTACTTCATTACTATTGGGTGTGCCCAGACCTAGCTACATATTGGAAAGGAATAGCCAGCTAGAGCTCTGTAATGGGGGGTGGAGTCATAGAGGCATCTACTTTATCGCTCCTCTCTGGTGCAGACAGTGTGGATGGGGAGGAAAGGAATTGCTACCCCAGATGGGTCTGGATCCTCCTAGTGGTTGCATGACAAGATAACCAGGCCAGTTGGGTGGCTGGTATAGTACCCACACTGGATCAATGAAGAAAATTACTCATCCAGGTGTTGGTGCAGGACTGGCTTACCTATGTTCTTAAAGGTAGGGAAGAGAGGTTTTTGACTGATTGGGGTGGATTTCTTGACACTCTCACACTGGGAGAAGCTTTACTATTAAGAACAGGTGGAGGAAGTTAAATGAATGGGAGTTTACCCATAACCCATCCCATATAATGGGCCTGAACATGGCCATGGAATAATGTGACAGGGAGTGGACAGTTTCCCTTACACAGGAGCCTGAACCTGATATAAAAGGGCACTACCGTATATTAGCCTAAATGTATACTCTTAACCGAATTATATAAACGTGAAATTCTGAGCAGAATGGACTTCTGTGTTGAGACTAACACATAATTTTAGTCTTTTTATATAGAATGATATGAAGGTACAGAAATATTGGAGAATGTGGCGTTTATTGTAGATGTATTTAATATGTCATTTGTTTATGTCTTTTATTGTTGTGTATGGGTGTTTGTGTATTTACTTGAATGACTTATGTAAAGAAATTCTAATAAAATTTGATACAGAAAAATGCACAACATTTACTAACAAGCATTTGTCAATGCCAAATGTTTGCTTGCTGGCATTGGCAGTGATAGTGTAGAAGTTACAGAGCTGCGTAATAGTAATGGCAGTGAAGTACTGAACTAAACCAACCCACCACCACCCTGCAGAGAGTGACAGGCATTGGGGTGTGCCTTTGGGTCATCAGGCATAACGGCCACGCCATTTCAGTACACCCCACCCTGAAGACACTGGCAAGTGTCACGGTGTTCCTTGGGGTCTTTGGTCCTTATGCGCACTCCATTCCATTAGGAAATACAGTGGGATGGGTGCGATATAGGAGAATGGGGTGAACTTTGGGGCCGAAGAGACCAAGGCATACCTCAATGCTTCTCACTGGCTGCAGAGTGTGGAATGGCATGAGCAATACAGGCAAGAATCCCAAGTCACACCCCTGATACCTGTCATTCTTTACAGGGTTGGGTGTTATGGTTGGAAACCCTAATACCTCAGGCATTCGTTGGTATTTTCACTCCAAATGTTCAACATGGTTTTTTTGTGACCCCACCTCATGAACAGGGGGAATATCAGTTTGTTAGCCGAAAGCTGCTTATGCACAGCGACTATGGCATTTAGCACCACAGGTGCAAAAACATTCCGAACAGGATGTAAAATGACAGCTGTACTGTTCATGGGGAGGAGTAAAAATGGCAATGTTGTAAATCTGCAGTAAAAATATTTAAAAAATGGTGAAGTCATGGTACACAGAAACTGTGCAATGCACACCGTAATATAATTAGGTTGAGGATTTTTGCAGCAGATTGTCAACTCAGGCATTTTGGTGCCTCCGATCATGAACAGTGTCACTGTGATTTTCTTTATCTGTCCCGAACAATAATTTCCCACAGCGACCACGCATCTCTGCGCTGAAAGTGTGAAAACACACTTTGGCCATGTTGTGAAAAATGACAGCTGTACTGTAAATAAGTCAGTGGGAAAAATGCCACTGGTGAAAATCTGGACTTAAAATATTACAAAGTCATGAACTTATGAGGGTGTGTGGAAACTGCACAATGCTCACTCGTAACACAGTCATTTTATGGACTTTTGTCACCAAATTTTCAACATAGCCATTTTAAGACCTCTGCTCATGAACAGTGTCACTGTGATTTTCTTAATGTGTCCCATACATTGATTTCGCACATCGACTGCGCCATTGTGCGCTACATGGGCGGAAACACATTTTGGGCAAGATGTGAAAAATGACAGCTGTACTGCTCATAAGGAGGTGTGGTAAAATGGCAATGTTGAAAATCTGGAGTGAAAATATTGAAAATTTGTGAACTTACGAGCGTGCATAGGAACTGTACAATGCACACTTGTAAAACAGTCGTTTTTTGAAATTTTTCCACCAAATTTTCAAAATAGGCTTCTTGAGAGCCCACCTTATGAACACTGGCAGTGTCATTTCGTTAATTGGTCCCGAAAGGTGATTTCACGCAGTGACTGTGAAATCACCCTTCAGGCCTGAATAATGCCATGTCAGTGACATCATTCATGAGAAGGGGTCCCAAAAACCCCATGTTGAAAATTTGGTGCAAAAATTCCAAAAAATGCCTGAGATATGCAACAAAGTTGATAACCCCCTATCTAGCCCATTATACAGCTTACCGGCACTTCCTCAGTTTGCGGTCGGCTTTGAAGAGTGCAGACGTGTTCCTGGTCCACCGAAGATCATCGCGCCAAGGTCCAGAGGTAAGTATGGGGTGAGGGGGGTGTTGGGAGGCAGGGTGCGCAGTGGGTGGGTGCAGGTTGTGGGAGGGGGGCCACGGAGACTACGTGGGACTGTTTTTTCTTTACAGGTGTTCTTTTTGTTTCCAATGATGATGCGGGACATTTGCCATGCTGTGGTGGGCTCCCAGCATGGCACAAGGACAGTTGGGGGGCATTCAGCCAATGGGGGATTGGGCACCCCCATCGCCCAAAGCATTGATTACCACACAGGGGTGAGCTCCCAGCGTGGCACCCAGTACTTGGAGGGGTGAGGACAGTGGAGCTAATGGGGGATTGGGCACCCCTGGCTATATCATGAGTTGCCATGCTGGGGTGGGCACCCAGCGTGGCATTTGAAAGCTTTGGGGCGGGGGTGCAGCACAGCCAACAGAGTTGGGCACCTGTCGGCTACACAATGTGCGTGCGTGTGGGGGTGTGCGCCTGCGTGTGCTGTGTGTGTGTGTGTGTGTGTGTGTGTGGGGGGAGCTGCGCATGAGCAAGCGATATCTTATCGCTGCTCACTGAACTGTAGCTCCCCCTTTGAACTGTATGCCACTGCATTTTGGAGCTTGTCATAGACAGCTCCAGCATGCATTGGCTTACAGGGGCCACACCTGCCAACACACTGATTGAATCGGAAGAGCGGGTGCCACACCTCCGAAATCTCAGATGATGGCACTATGTATCTTGCACATGTGCAAGCAAACATAACAAACATGATAAATGTATCTTAATTTTTGAAGACCTTTTTTTTTTTGTGCGTGCATGTGTGACATATGAATGAGGGATCCACTCACTGTAGATCAAGGGAAGATGTGAAATGGTGCAGGTACATGGAGGGGTGAACAAAGTGGTAGACAGTAAGCCCTGCCAGACCTTTAGGCTGATGTAGCACAGCAATATATGGGGGGGTTGAACAAAGTGGTAGACAGTAAGCCCTATCAGAGCTTCAGGTTGATGTAGCACAGCTGGACTAAGGCAAGGGAGGATGTGAAATGGTACAGGTACATGGGGGGTGAACAAAGTGGGAGACAGTAAGCCCTACAGGTAGTACAGTATGCTCAGGTTCATTTGCATAGGTTTTAGCGGGGAGTTCACATTGACAGAGTCTAGTAAGAGAAAACACTTGGAATTACACATACAATGAAGTCTGAGTTTTCACATCAAATACTGAGGGGTTTTTTTTCTGGAGGATTAGAACCCATGGAGTCCATGAAGGTGTGCTTTGGAGAGCTGGCATGTGTAAGGACTGTTAGGCACCCACACATTTTGGTGGTCCTGCTGTGGCAGGGAACAGTTTATTAAAGTAATGATGTGTGGCTTGTCTCTCTAAGCTAGACAAGACTGCAGCAATCTATCGGGTAACCAACACAGTTGATCTGTGTGTGTGGGGGGGGCTGCTCACTGAAGTGTAGCTCCCTCTTTCAGCTGTATGCCCCTGCATTTTCAACTGCTGTCATAGACAGCTTCAGCAGTGATTGGAGAACTGTGACCACGCCTGCAAACACACTGACTGAATTGAAGATGCTGACACACCTCTGAAAAACTCAGATGATGGCACTATGTTTCTTGCACATGCGTGCAAGCAAACATAAAAAGGACCCATTTCATAATCACAATAAGGCATGCTGGGGGGGTGTTATGGTGGGCTAATGGCCCTTCTCGGGTGGTGGAAGCACTCAGCTATGCCTCGTGCTTCAACCCAACCAAGGTGGCCCATTACCCCATCATAATGCACCCCTGTCATGCATTATTGCATAATTAATTGGTTCATGCATAATGTTTTATAGAGTATGGCAACCATTAGTACAAGGCTGTGTCCTACTGTAACAGTTTTTTATCCTTGCTCTTTTCTTAGGCCAGCTCTTCCCACCTCACCCAGTTCAAGAAATGCAGCGGTTTTAATAACACACATGTGTGAAGATGCTGTACCTTGTGCTGCAGCGGTTTAATAACACACATGTGTGAAGATGCTGTACCTTGTGCTGCAGCGGTTTAATAACACACATGTGTGAAGATGCTGTACCTTGTGCTGCAGCGGTTTAATAACACACATGTGTGAAGATGCTGTACCTTGTGCTGCAGCGGTTTTAATAACACACATGTGTGAAGATGCTGTACCTTGTGCTGCAGCGGTTTAATAACACACATGTGTGAAGATGCTGTACCTTGTGCTGCAGCGGTTTAAATAACACACATGTGTGAAGATGCTGTACCTTGTGCTGCAGCGGTTTAAATAACACACATGTGTGAAGATGCTGTACCTTGTGCTGCAGCGGTTTAAATAACACACATGTGTGAAGATGCTGTACCTTGTGCTGCAGTGGTTTAAATAACACACATGTGTGAAGATGCTGTACCGTGTGCCGCAGCGGTTTAATAACACACACGTGTGAAGATGCTGTACCTTGTGCTGCAGTGGTTTAAATAACACACATGTGTGAAGATGCTGTACCTTGAGCTGCAGCGGTTTAAATAACACACATGTGTGAAGATGATCTATCTTGTGCTGCAGAGGTTTAATAACACACATGTGTGAAGATGCTGTACCTTGTGCCGCAGTGGTTTAAATAACACACACGTGTGAAGATGCTGTACCTTGTGCTGCAGCGGTTTAATAACACACATGTGAAGATGCTGTACCTTGTGCCGCAGCAGTTTAATAACACACATGTGTGAAGATGCTGTACCTTGTGCTGCAGCGGTTTAAATAACACACATGTGTGAAGATGCTGTACCTTGTGCTGCAGTGGTTTAAATAACACACATGTGTGAAGATGCTGTACCATGTGCTGCAGCGGTTTAAATAACACACATGTGTGAAGATGCTGTACCTTGTGCTGCAGCAGTTTAAATAACACATGTGTGAAGATGATCTATCTTGTGCTGCAGAGGTTTAATAACACACATGTGTGAAGATGCTGTACCTTGTGCCGCAGCGGTTTAAATAACACACACGTGTGAAGATGCTATACCTTGTGCTGCAGCGGTTTAATAACACACACGTGTGAAGATGCTGTACCTTGTGCCGCAGCAGTGATGTTACTAATGCAGAGCAACATCTTGACGTCACTACTGCACCACAACAATGCCCTTCCAAGGATGGAATCCCATCCAGCACAGCGGTCCGCCATGCAGCATGCAAGCAATAATACCCGGGAGGGTGTGCAGTATTGGGCAATACTGGGCTGCCCAGGGGTGTAATAAGGTCCCATGCCACAGGTGGAGGGCCTTATAGCCCCTGGAAAGTCTGGTATTGCCCATACCGCCCACCCTGGAGGGTATTATTGAACTTAGAAAATGGGCTTCCTATGTCTTTTTTTGGATTACAGAAAACCCCCTTAAGTAATTCTATAAAAAATCCCTCCTGTTGAATTTTTAGCCCTTGTCTGATACAGTAGTCTCTCTACTGCTGTCATCGGTAGTAGAGGACATTGGTGGCACAATTGTCTGGAAAGGGCGGTGATTATTTTCAGAACCTGCTTGTCTCTAATATGATCCTTACTGTCCTCTCCCACCCCCACCCCAGCCCCTGCAGCATTCATAGCCTTAGTAGAATGTTTCCTTTTTTTTAGCAATTAAATAAATGTTATTAAAGTTTTAAGAATATACACAATAAAGAAGATAATCACATCAAAACTACGGTCATGTTGCATCACAAAACAACCCCTCATCCCCTCCCAACCCAAAGCCCAGTCTCTTTAGAGTTACACATTTTTGAAGTCAAGTTGCAAGAACAAGACTTCAACCTGCATTTCCACCCTCCTCCCCTCGTGACCCCACTCCCACCCGCAAATCCTCTAAAACCCAAATAAACATAATTTCTCTGAGTATACGTGGAGATTTTTATAACAAAAGTCTGATGTCAAACCAAACTAAGGATAGAAATCAAAATAATAGAACAAATGTGTATATGGAGAGAGACAGAGGGTGAACTAGGTCGAAGATCCTACACCTTCACTCTGCCAGCCAAAAATTACATTAATGGATCCCAAAGACCATGGAACTGCGGCAGCCTATTGTACTGCACTGCAATAGAACGCTCCCCATTTAAAGTCAGAAATATGTCTTGTATCCAAAGATTACGGAACTGCGGCAGCCTATTGTACTGCACTCCAGTAGAATGTTCCCCATTTAAAGTCAGGAATATGTCTTGTATTCAAAGATTACGGAACTGCAACAGCCTATTGTACAGCACTGCAACTGACCATTCCACATTTAAAGCTAGGAATATGTCTTGCATCCAATCATGGATATTGGGAAGGGAATCCCTGGTCCAGTGCTCTAATTAAAGTAATTTTGTCACTGCAGAAGTTAAAGCCATGTAAGAGTTGTGTTTAGAAGGACCAATACCAGAATATTTGCCATTAATACAAACATCCGATGAAAAATATCCTACCCTCCCAAAAAGGGAGTAAGATGTCTCTCAATAGATCGCCAAAAGGCAGACACTGGAGCATATGTCAGTATCATGTGTAACACTGAACCCTCCTCTTGTTTACATTTAGGACATGTAGCGTCTGCCCTACTGATGGTGTGGTAAAGTCTAAGAAGAGAGTAATATAAATTATGGAGAATATTGGGTTGTAATAAATGTAATCAATCTTGTTTGATAGTTTTATATATATATATATATATCTTTCCAAATGTGCTTCCATTCAGCAGAATCGTAAACCAAATGAGCAGCCAAATCCCAATAGTAGGCTGTCGGCAGGATGGGCTTCCAAACTAGAAGTCCCATTTCTTTATATAGTTTAGAGATCTGTTTATAATGCAGCATTGCAGTAGCCAAACATTTAAATAATGAAGTAGCATTATTAGACATGGGAGTTTCCCACCATGGGCTGTATACAATGTATACATTGTAGATTGTTAAATAAAGAAAAAGCTGGGAGGTGAAAACTGTCTCTAAATTCTGGTAAGGTTAGAAATTTATCTTGCTTTACAAAATCAGCCAAGGAGGATGCTACCAGCCCCTGTCAAGCTGAGGGAAGTAGAACTTTGCAACCTATCAAAATATTGGGAGTTTCCAGGAGTGGCTGTTCCAAATCCTGTTTGCAATTAAGTTGTAATAATTGACATAGCTGTCGGTGTGCTTTGATTGACCATCCTATGGGAGAATCTCTTAATTGAAATGGGAGTTTACTATATGATATATAAAAAAGCAATGACAGGGAGATGTGAAATGATCGACCCCTAAAATTCTCGATTCGGAGCCAATCTAAAGGCCTTCAGATTCCTGATGTACGGTTGGCCCACTGTAAGTATTTACAGCCATGAAAAGCAAAATAATATAAAAACATGTTAGGAACCTGTAGCCCACCTATCTCCCCAGGCCTACATAATTTATTCATTGCCATCCTGGGACACTTTCCTAACCATAGAAAAGACAACCAAATAGAGTTAACTCATTGGAACAAATTTTTAGCCAATGGGATGTTCAACATGGAAAGGGGTACATTATTCTTTGGAAAATTACTATTTTCAATAAATTGACCTTGCTCCAGAGTGTCAGGGGTAAATGCCGCCATCTTTGAAGATCACACTTCACTTGTTTTACTACTGGCTGTAGATTCAACTCTTTAAGTGCAATAAGTTTAGGAGAGCATGCTAGTCCCAAGCAAGATACAGTATGGGGAGCTCACTTAAGGCCTAATTCCTCAAATCTTATCCCTCATGTAAGAATCTGTCAAAGCTAGGACCATTGTCTTATGTCAGTTTAGTGTAAACGCAGCCAGAGCTCTATAATCAGACATAATATCTAATGTTTTAGAGAGTGAATTTTCCCAATCAGCGATATGTAATATTACATTCTCAGCAAATATAGAAAGTTTGAACTCTAGCTATCTTCGGGGTCATTTAAATTTTTCTAGACAGAGGTTCAATATATAAATTGGAAAGCATAGGGGAGAGGGGGCATCCTTGTTGGGTTCCTCGCGTTACCAGAATACAGGGGAAAACATTCTGTTACTAAAAATCATAGCTGAAGGGCAGATGTAAAATATTTTAAGCCACTGAATAAACTCTTTTGAATACTGTATCACAGAAGAATGTCGAACAAAAAGTTCATCGCCACTCTATCAAATGCCTTCTCTGCATCTAGGGCGATGAGCACCATATCAACTCTCCTTCCCTCCCCCCAGACACAGAGAAGATGAAACATCTTTCAAAGATGATCACTCGAATGCTTATCAGCAACAAAGCCCACCTGCTCTGGGCCACTTAGGTCAGACCAAACCTGTTTTAGATGGAATGCCAGGATACTAGCTAAGATTTTGACATCAATATTTAAAAGAGAAATGGGTCTATAATTATCTGGAAGGAGGATCTCTCCCCAGTTCAAGCAGCATTACTATTCGGGCTTCAAATAAAGCAGTTTCTGTAATATTGTGGGCATAAACATAATTAAATAAAGCAGTTAATACAGGGCCGACAGATCCCTAAAGGATTTGTAGAAAAGAGGTGGAAAACCGTCAGGGCCTGGGGCCTTATCAGAGGGGAAGCAGTCTATAGCATCGAGAACTTCCTTTTTGGATATACTGTATATCCCCTTAATGAGTGTCATTGAAATGTTGTAAGGTGAGGTAAATCAACCCCCTGAAAGAATTCCTCAAAAAGGGCAGGATAATCAACATCAATCAGAGGAGCGGTGTAAAAAAGACCGATAGAATTCCTTAAAAATGTTAGCAGTTCTGTTTGGGTCTGAAGTCAAGGAGTTCGAAGTAGAGCCAACCAATGCTGCATCCAGGCAGGTCGCTATCTGGTGTTTATTCTGTTAGCTAAAAGTCTCCCTGCTTGCTCCCCTTGCCCAATATAAGATGTCTCGATGTATGAAGCTGAATGTAATGTACAATCTAAAAGATAGGATGAATACTAGAAGCAGTGTCAGTGGCTCAGTAGGTAGCACACTTGCCTCTGAGGCCGGGAGAACAGAGGGCTGTGGGTTCAGTTCCCACATCTGGCACTTGGGTTAATATCCCAGTACTGACACTGTAGTGCAGCATGATGGGGTGCTGCACTTCTTTTGGATGAGACGTTAAACTGAGGTCCCTTCTGCCTGGATTGGTGGTAGTTCAGGTGGATGTTAAAGATCCCATGGCACTTATCGAAAAGAGTAGGGGAATTTCCCCGGTGTCCTGGCCAAATTTCTCTCACTCACTAAATAATACCACCAACAGTTTAATCTGGTTCAAGGTCAGTTGGCATTCACCTGTATCCCCCTCCCACAGGTCGTGCCTGAAAATAGGCAGGATTTGTCTAGTGCACTTACCCGGTCAAGAAAAACTAAATACAAATACAAAAATACTTCATCCTCAGAGAATGAAGCGCAACTCAATGGTGTTCCTCAGAATGTTTGGATAATTGGAATTCCAGAGCACGGATATGGGACAACCACCCCTCTACTTCGGTATTAAGTTTCTTTTTTCATATAGTGGCAAATCTGATACATTCTCCTCACCATAAAGCTTTCATTGATCCCCAAAGAATATCTTTAGCAAACACAGAATTGGAGTTTTCTTCCCAGGAAATGGTGATAAATCATGTCATACAGCATGCTCTAACACATAAAGATCTGTAAGCAGTTGTGTATTAAGGGACCAAGTGCCAGACTTGGGTGCAGGTTGTGACACAGACAGATCTATCTAAATAGGGAATGATCTGAGAAAACTATAGGGTGAATACCCTCCTCCCTCCACCAGATTAGGACTACTAATAAGAAAAAAGTCAATTCTGGAGTAAACCCCATGTGAGGGAGAATAGAAGGTGTAATCCCAAACATCTGGATGCATCCCTTGCCATGGATCTACTAAGCCTAAATTAGTTATACATTCCCTTAACGCCCTTTGGGCCAGGGAGAGACCCACCCATCTGTGATAAGGTCTGTCCATGCCATTAGAAAAACATAGAATCCAGTTCCCTCCTAAGACACAAGAAATGTCTAAAAATGAGGCACGTAAGATAGCCAATGGGAAAAGTATGATGGAGTGTCGGCATTTGATCCATATATAGAATCAGAATCCATTTCCACACTAGCCAGCTGTCTATGAAGAATAATATAATGGTCTTCCAGGTCCTGCCATTCCTTAATCAGTCTGAAGGGGACCGATCTATGGAATAGGATAGCCACGCCTCCTCGTCTGGCACTTGATCCCGCCCAAAAACCTGTCCCACCCAGAGTTTGTTTAATTTAGGTAGTTGATCAAAAGGAATATGTGTTTCTTGTAACAACACGATCTGGCAGTGGTAGCGATTTAAATGTCTCAAAACACAATGTTTCTTCAAATTATCCCCCTTGATGTTCCAAGAGATTATATTCTAGCAACCTATATTAATAGTTTAAGGATAAAGATTCCACAATCAACCCCTGCATAGCAAGATAATGCAAGCACCCCCTCAAGAGTCTCACCTCCCACCCTGCCCCCTCACCAAAGCCCCTGCCTCTCTAATCAAAAGAAGTAAAATCCCAGATCCCTGACCTAACATTAATCTACCTACTGCCCAGGCCAAGCGCCCTCTCCAAACTTGATGGTCCATAACGATCGAAGAGGAGCAGCCCCGCCAACTCCCTTGAAACATAATAATATATCCATTGTTCATTCGCTTACCACCTTATCACCCCCAAGGAATGAGAAACTTTTGGCCACAGCATATGAACTTTAACTACATGATAAAGCCCACAAGGAGGTCCACGGTGGTAAAACATCACCATGCCCTACGAGAACATTGAATATATATATATATATATATATATATATATATATATATATATATATGGAAAGATAAAAAACACCTATATCTCGCTCCATTCCAATGAAGATTTTCCTGCACCTCTCTAAGGTAAGAACTATCCCCAAAGGCTTCTTTGGTGAAGTGGCTGTAAAAATTGAGCTTCAGAAATTCCTTGTACCATTAAAATAACCATTTCAGGCTGGCACGTTGGCAGAATGGTTGTGCTTCCGTTTGCGATGCCAGCGACCCAGGTTTGGGAATGACCAGGGTCACTGGAAGGCTGGGTGGGAACAGTAAGATGGAGCATTCCGAGGCCGGTGACCCAGGTTTGGGAATGGACCTGGGTAACTGGAGGGCTGGCTGGCGACAGGAGGATGGAGCATCTCGAGACCGGTGACCCAGATTTGGAAATGGACCCGGGTCACTGGAGAGCTGGCTGGGGACAGTAGGAAGGAGCATCCTGAAGCAGGTGACCCAGGTTTGGGAATGGACTCAGATCACAAGAGGGCTGGCTGTGGACAGAGGGACGGAGCATCCTGAGGCTGGCGACCCAGGTTTGGGAATGGACCCGGATCACTGGAGGGCTGGCTGGGGAAAGTAACATGGAGCACCCTGAGGCTGGTGTCCGAGGTTTGGGAATGGGCCTGGATCACTGGAGGACTGGCTGGGGACAGGAGGATGGAGCACCCTGAGGCTGGCGACCCTAGGTTTGGAAATGGATACGGACCACTGGAGGGCTGGCTTGGGACAGTAGGAAGGAGCATCCTGTCACTGGTGACCAGGTTTCAGAATGGACCCGGATGACTGGAGGGCTGGCTGGGGACAGTCGGATGGAGCATCCTGAGGAAGGTGACCCAGGTTTGGGAATGGACCCGGATCACTAGAGGACTGGCTGGGGACAGTAGCATGGAGCATCCTGAGGATGGTGTCTCAGGTTTTTGAATGGACCCGGATCACTGAGGGACTGGCTGGGGACAGTAGCATGGAGCACCCTGAGGATGATGTCCCAGGTTTGGGAATGGACCCAGATCACTGGAGGGCTGGCTGGGGACAGGAGGATGGAGCACCATGAGGCTGGTGTCACAGGTTTGGGAATGGACCCGGATCACAGGAGGGCTGGCTGGGGACAGTAGCATGGAGCATCTCGAGACCGGTGACCCAGATTTGGGAATGGACCTGGGTCACTGGAGGGCTGGCTGGAGACAGTAGGATGGAGCATCCTGAAGCTGGTGACCCAGGTTTGGGAATGGCCCTGGGTCACCGGACGGCTGGCTGGGGACAGAAGGATGGAGCATCACAAGGCTGGTGACCCAGGTTTGGGAATGGACTTGGATCACTGGAGGGCTGGCTGGGGAAAGTAGCATGGAGCACCCTGAGGCTAGTGTCCGAGGTTTGGGAATGGGCCTGGATCACTGGAGGACTGGTTGGGGACAGGAGGATGGAGCACACTGAGGGTGGCGACCCAGATTTGGGAATGGATCCGGACCACTGGAGGGCTGGCTGGGGACAGCAGGATGGAGCACCCTGAGACTGGAGACCAAGGTTTGGGAATGGACCAGGATCACTGGAGGGCTGGCTGGGGACAGTAGTATGGACCACCCTGAGGCTGGTGACCCAGGTTTGGGAATGGACCCAGATCACTGGAGGGCTGGTTGGTGACAGTAGCATGGAGCACCCTGACACTGGTGACCCAGGTTTGGGAATTGACCCGGATCACTAGAGGACTGGCAGGGGACAGTAGGATGGAGCATCCTGAGGCTGTAGATACAGGTTTGGGAATGGACCCGTATCACTGGAGGGCTGGCTGGGGACAGTAGGATGGAGCATTCTGACGCAGGTCACCCAGGTTTGGGAATGGACCTGGATCACTGGAGGGCCGGCTGGGGACAGTAGGATGGAGTATCCCAATGCAGTCGACCCAGGTATGGGAAAGGACCCGGATCACTGGAGGGCTGGCTGGAGACAGTAGGATGGAGCATCCTGACGCTGGTGACCCACGTTTGGGAATGGACCCAGATCACTGGAAGGCTGGCTGGGGACAGTAGGATGGAGCATCCTGAGGCTGATGACCCAGGTTTGGGAATGGAACCCAGATCACTGGAGGGCCAGCTGGGGACAGTAGGATGGAGCATACCGATGCTGATGACCCAGGTTTGGAAATGGACCCGGATCACTGGAAGGCTGGTTGGGGACAGTAGGATGGAGCATCCTGAGGCTGATGACCCAGGTTTGGGAATGGAACCAGATCACTGGAGGCCTGGCTGGGGACAGTAGGATGGAGCACCCTGACGCTTGTGACTCAGGTTTGGGAATGGACCCGGATCACTAGAGGACTGGCTGGGGACAGTAGGATGGAGCATCCTGAGGATGGTGTCTCAGGTTTTTGAATGGACCCGGATCACTGAGGGGCTGGCTGTGGACAGTAGCATGGAGCACCCTGAGGATGATGTCCCAGGTTTGGGAATGGATCAGGATCACTGGAGGGCTGGTTGGGGACAGGAGGATGGAGCACCATGAGGCTGGCAAACCAGGTTTGGGAATGGACCCGGATCACTGGAGGGCTGGCTGGGGACAGGAGGATGGAGCACCCTGAGGCTGGCGACCAAGGTTTGGGAATGGACCCGGATCACTGTAGGGGTGGCTGGGGACAGTAGGATGGAGCACCTTGAGGCTGGTGACCCAGGTTTGGGAATGGACTCGGATCACTGGAGGGCTGGTTGGGGACAGTAGCATGGAGCACCCTGACGCTGGTGACCCAGGTTTGAGAATGGATCCGGATTACTGTAGGTCCAGCAGGGGACAGTAGGAGGGAGCATCCTGACGCTGGTGATACAGGTTTGGGAATGGACCCGGATCACTGGAGGGCTGGCTGGGGACAGTAGGATGGCACATCCCGAGGCTGGTGACCCAGGTTTGGGAATGGACCCGGATCACTGGAGGGCGGGCAGGAGACGGTAGGAAAGAGCATCCTAATGCTGATAATCCAGGTTTGAGAATGGACCAGGACAAGTGGAGGGCTGGCTAGGGACAGTAGGATGGAGCACCCTGAGGCAGGTGACCCAGGCTTGGGAATGGACCCGGATCACTGGAGGGCTGACTGGGAACAGTAGGAAGGAGAATCCAGAGGCTGATGACCCAGGTTTGGGAAAGGACCCGGATCACTGGAGGGCTAGGAGGGGACAGTAGGATGGATGCATACCGAGGCTGGTGCCCTACGTTTGGGAATGGACCCGGGTCACTGGAGGGCTGGCTGGGTACAGTAGGATGGAGCATCCCGAGGCCAGCGACCAAGGTTTGGGAATGGATCCTGATAACTGTAGGGCTGGCAGGGGACAGTAGGATGGAGCACCTTGAGGCTGGCGACCCAGGTTTGGGAATGGACTTGGATCACTGGAGTGCTGGTTGGGGACAGTAGCATGGAGCACCCTGACGCTGGTGACCCAGGTTTGAGAATGGACCCGGATTACTAGAGGTCCAGCAGGGGACAGTAGGATGAAGCATCTCGAGGCCAGTGATTCAGGTTTGGGAATGAACCCGGATCACTGAAGGGCTGGCTGGGGACAGTAGGATGGAGCATCCTGACGCTGGTGACACAGGTTTGGGAATGGACCCGGATCACTGGAGGGCTGGATGGGGACAGTAGGATGGCACATCCCGAGGCTGGTGACCAGGTTTGGGAATAGACCCGGATCACTGGAGGGCGGGCAGGAGACAGTAGGAAAGAGCATCCTAATACAGCTAATCCAGGTTTGAGAATGGACCAGGACAAGTGGACGGCTGGCTAGGGACAGTAGGATGGAGCACCCTGAGGCAGGTTACCCAGGCTTGGAAATGGACCCGGATCACTGGAGGGCTGACTGAGAACAGTAGGAAGGAGTATCCAGAGGCTGATGACCCAGGTTTGGGAAAAGACCCGGCTCACTGGAGGGCAAGGAGGGGACAGTAGGATGGATGCATACCGAGGCTGGTGTCCTTCGTTTGGGAATGGACCCGGGTCACTGGAGGGCTGGCAGGGTACAGTAGGATGGCACATACTGAGGCTGGTGACCCAGGTTTGGGAATGGATCTGGATCACTGGAGGGCTGGCTGGAGACAGTAGGCTGGAGCATCCTGATGCTGGTGACCCAGGTTTGGGAATGGTCCCGGATTACTGGAGGGCTGGTAGGGCACAGTAGGATGGAGCATCCTGAGGCTGGTGACCCAGGTTTGGGAATGGACCCGGATCACTGAGGGCTGGCTGGAAACAGTAGGATGGTGCATCCTGAGGCTTGTGACCCAGGTTTGGGAATGGACCCGGGTCACTGGTGGGCTGGCTGGGTACAGTAGGATGGAGCATCCTGAGGCCGTCAACCCAGGTTTGGGAATGGACCCAGGTTGCTCTAGGGCTGGCTGGTGACAGTAGGATGGAGCATTCTGATGCTGGTGACCCAGGTTTGGGAATGGACCTGGATCACTGGAGGGCTGGCAGGGCACAGTAGGATGGAGCATCCTGAGGCTGGTGACCCAGGCCTGGAAATGGACCCAGATCACAGAGGGCAGGGTGGGAACAGTAGGATGGAGCACCCTGAGGCTGGTAGACAGGTTTCAGAATGGCCCCGAATGACTGGAGGGCTGGCAGAGGACAGTAGGATGGAGTATCCCGATGCAGGCGACACAGGTTTGGGAATGGACCCGGATCACTGGAAGGCTGGTTGGGGACAGTAGGAGGGAGCATCCTGAGGCTGATGACCCAGGTTTGGGAATGGAACCAGATCAGTGGAGGCCTGGCTGGGACAGTAGGATGGAGTACTGGACGCATAGACTCAGGTTTGGGAATGGACCCGATCACTAGAGGACTGGCTGGGGACAGTAGGATGGAGCATCCTGAGGATGGTGTCTCAGGTTTTTGAATGGACCCGGATCACTGAGGGGCTGGCTGGGGACAGTAGCATGGAGCACCCTGAGGATGATGTCCCAGGTTTGGGAATGGATCAGGATCACTGGAGGGCTGGTTGGGGACAGGAGGATGGAGCACCATGAGGCTGGAGAACCAGGTTTGGGAATGGACCCGGATAACTGGAGGGCTGTCTGGGGACAGGAGGATGGAGCACCCTGAGGCTGGCGACCAAGGTTTGGGAATGGACCCGGATCACTGTAGGGCTGGCTGGGGACAGTAGGATGGAGCACCTTGAGGCTGGTGACCCAGGTTTGAGAATGGACTCGGATCACTGGAGGGCTGGTTGGGGACAGTAGCATGGAGCACCCTGATGCTGGTGACCCAGGTTTGAGAATGGATCCTGATTACTGGAGGTCCAGCAGGGGACAGTAGGATGGAGCATCCTGACGCTGGTGATACAGGTTTGGGAATGGACCCGGATCACTGGAGGGCTGGCTGGGGACATTAGGATGGCACATCCCGAGGCTGGTGACCCAGGTTTGGGAATGGACCCGGATCACTGGAGGGCTAGCAGGAGACAGTAGGAAAGAGCATTCTAATGCTGGTAATCCAGGTTTGAGAATGGACCAGGACAAGTGGAGGGCTGGCTAGGGACAGTAGGATGGAGCACCCTGAGGCAGGTGTCCCAGGCTTGGGAATGGACCCAGATCACTGGAGGGCTGACTGGGAACAGTAGGAAGCAGAATCCAGAGGCTGATGACCCAGGTTTGGGAATTGACCCGGATCACTGGAGGGCTAGGAGGGGACAGTAGGATGGATGCATACCGAGGCTGGTGCCCTACATTTGGGAATGGACCCTGGTCACTGGAGGGCTGGCTGGTACAGTAGGATGGAGCATCCCGAGGCCAGCGACCAAGGTTTGGGAATGGACCCTGATAACTGTAGGGCTGGCTGGGGACAGTAGGATGGAGCACCTTGAGGCTGGCGACCCAGGTTTGGGAATGGACTTGGATCACTGGAGGGCTGGTTGGGGACAGTAGCATGGAGCACCCTGACGCTGGTGAGCCAGGTTTGAGAATGGACCGGATTACTGGAGGTCCAGCAGGGGACAGTAGGATGAAGATCTCGAGGCCAGTGATTCAGGTTTGGGAATGAACCCGGATCACTGAAGGGCTGGCTGGGGACAGTAGGATGGAGAATCCTGACGCTGGTGACACAGGTTTGGGAATGGACCCGGTTCACTGGAGGGCTGGATGGGGACAGTGGGATGGCACATCCCGAGGCTGGTGACCAGGTTTGGGAATAGACCCGGATCACTGGAGGGTGGGCAGGAGACAGTAGGAAAGAGCATCCTAATACTGGTAATCCAGGTTTGAGAATGGACCAGGACAACTGGAGGGCTGGCTAGGGACAGTAGGATGGAGCACCCTGAGGCAGGTTACCCAGGCTTGGAAATGGACCCGGATCACTGGAGGGGTAACAGGAACAGTAGGAAGGAGTATCAGAGCTGATGACCAGGTTTGGGAAGGACCCGGCTCACTGTAGGGGGCGGAGGGACAGTAGGATGGATGCATACCGAGGCTGGTGTCCTAAGCTTGGGAATGGACCCGGGTCACTGGAAGGCTGGCTGGGTACAGTAGGATGGCACATACTGAGGCTGGTGACCCAGGTTTGGGAACGGTCCTGGATTACTGGAGGGCTGGTAGGGCACAGTAGGATGGAGCATCCTGATACTGGTGACCCAGGTTTGGGAATGGACCCGGATCACTGGAGCGTTGGCTGGGGAGAGTAGGATGGAGCATCCTGAGGCTTGTGACCCAGGTTTGGGAATGGACCCGGGTCACTGGTGGGCTGGCTGGGTACAGTAGGATGGAGCATCCTGAGGCCGGCAACCCAGGTTTGGGAATGGACCCAGGTTGCTGTAGGGCTGGCTGGTGACAGTAGGATGGAGCACCCTGACGTTTGTGACTCAGGTTTGGGAATGGACCCGGATCACTAGAGGACTGGCTGGGGACAGTAGGATGGAGCATCCTGAGGATGGTGTCTCAGGTTTTTGAATGAACCCGGATCACTGAGGGGCTGGCTGGGGACAGTAACATGGAGCACCCTGAGGATGATGTCCCAGGTTTGGGAATGGAGCAGGATCACTGGAGGGCTGGTTGGGGACAGGAGAATGGAGCACCATGAGGCTGGAGAACCAGGTTTGGGAATGGACCCGGATCACTGGAGGGCTGGCTGGGGACAGGAGGATGGAGCACCCTGAGGCTGGTGACCAAGGTCTGGGAATGGACCCGGATCACTGTTAGGCTGGCTGGGGACTGTAGGATGGAGCACCTGAGGCTGGTGACCGGTTTGGGAATGGACCCGGATCACTGGGCTGGCTGGGACAGGAGGATGGAGCACCCTGAGGCTGTGGACCAAGGTTTGGGAATGGACCCGGATCACTGGAGGGGCTTGGGGACAGTGAGCATGGAGCACCCTGACGCTGGTGACCCAGGTTTGAGAATGGATCCAGATTACTGGAGGTCCAGGGGGGGACAGTAGGATGGAGCATCCTGACTGGTGATACAGGTTTGGGAATGGATCCGATCACTGGAGGGCTGGCTGGGGACATTAGGATGGCACATCCCAGGCTGGTGACCCAGGCTTTGGGAATGGGCCCTGATCACTGAGGGCTTGCTGGGAGAGTGCGTGGGAGCATCACTGCAGGTGACCCAGGTTTGGGAATGGGACCCAGATCACTGGAGGGCTGGCAGGAGACAGTAGAAAGAGCATTCTAATGCTGGTAATCCAGGTTTGAGAATGGACCAGGACAAGTGGGAGGGCTGGCTAGGGCCGGTGACCCAGGTTTGGGAATGGACCCAGATCACTGGAGCATGGGCAGGAGACAGTAAGAAAGAGCACCCTGATGCTGGTTACCCAGGTTTGAGAATGAACCAGGACAAGTGGAGGGCTGGCTCAGGACAGTAGGATGGAGCATCCTGAGGCAGGTGACCCTGGCTTGGGAATGGACCCGTATCACTGGAAGGCTGACTATGAGCAGTAGAATCGAGAATCCAGAGGCTGGTGACCCAGGTTTGGGCAAGGACCCGGATAACTGTAGGGCTGGCTGGGGACAGTAAAATGGAGTATTCTGATGCTGGTGACCCAGGTTTTGGAATAGACCTGGATCACTGGAGAGCTGGCTAGGGACAGTAGGATGGAGCATCCCGAGGCTGGCGACCCAGGTTTGGGAATGGACCCGGATCACGGGAGGGCTGGCTGGGGACAGTAGGATGGAGCATCCTGAGGCTGGTGACCCTGGTTTGGGAATGGACCCGGATCACTGGAGGGCTGGCTGGGGACAGTAGGATGGAGCATCCTGAGGCTGGTAGACAGGTTTCAGAATAACCCCGAATGACTGAAGGGCTGGCAGAGGACAGTAGGATGGAGTATCTCGATGCAGGTGCGACACAGGTTTGGGAATGGACCCAGATCACTGCAGGGCTGACTGGGGCAAGTAGGATGGAGTAATGCGACGCAGGTGACCCAGGTTTGGGAAAGGACCCGGATCACTAGAGGGCTGGCTGGACACAGTAAGATAGAGCATCCTGACGCTGGTGACACAGGTTTGGGAATGCACCTGGATCACTGGAGGACTGGCTGGGGACAGTAGGATGGAGCATCCTGAAGCTGGTGTCCCAGGTTTGGGAATGGACCCAGGTCACTGGAGGGCTGGCTTTAGACATAGTAGGATGGAACATCCTGAGGCTGGTGACCCAGGTTTCGGTATGGACCCGGGTCACTGGAGTGTTGGCAGGGGACAGTAGGATGGAGTATCCTGTTGCTGTTGTCCAAGGTTTGGGAATGGACCTGGATCACGGGAGGACTCACTAGGCACAGTAGGATGGACTGTCCAAAGGCTGGTGACCGAGATTGGATAATGCACCCCGAACACTGGAGGGCTGGCTAGGCTGTAGTATGGAGCACCATGAGGCTGGTGACCCAGGTTTGGGAATGGATACGGATCAGAGGAGGGCTGGCTGGGGACAGTAGCATGGAGCACCCTGAGGCTGGTGTCCCAAGTTTGGGAATGGACCTGGATCACTGAAGGGCTGGCTGGGGACAGTAGCTTGGAGCACTCTGAGGTTGATGTCTCAGGTTTGGGACTGGACCCCGATCACTGGAGGGCTAGCTGGGGACAGGAGGATGGAGCACCCTGAGGCTGGCGACCCATGTTTGGGAGTGGAGCCAGATCACTGGAGGGCTGGCTGGGGACAGGAGGATGGAGCTCAATGAGGCTGGTGACCAAGGTTTGGGAATGGACCTGGATCACTGGAGAGCTGGCTGAGGACAGTAGGATGGAGCATCCTGACGCTGGTGACACAGGTTTGGGAATGGACCCGGATCACAGGAGGGCTGGCTGGGGAGAGTAGCATGGAGCATCTCGAGACCGGTGACCCAGATTTGGGAATGGACCCGGGTCACTGGAGGGCTGGCTGGAGACAATAGGATGGAGCATCTTGAAGTTGGTGATGTAGGTTTGGGAATGGCCCTGGGTCACAGGACGGCTGGCTGGGGACAGAGGGATGGAGCATCCCAAGGCTGGCGACCCAGGTTTGGGAATGGACCCGGAACACTGGAGGGCTGGCTGGGGAAAGTAGCATGGAGTACCCTGAGGCTGGTGTCTGAGGTTTGGGAATGGGCCTGGATCACTGGAGGACTGGCTAAGGACAGGAGAATGGAGCACACTGAGGCTGGCGACCCAGGTTTGGTAATGGATCCAGACCACTGGAGGGCTGGCTGGGGACAGCAGGATGGAGAACCCTGAGGCTGGCGACCCAGGTTTGGGAATGGACCCGGATCACGGGAGGGCTGGCTGGGGACAGTAGTATGAAGCACCCTGAGGCTGGTGACCCAGGTTTGGGAATGGACCGGATCACTGGAGGGCTGGCTGGGGACAGTAGAATGGAGCACCCTGATGCTGGTGACCCAGGTTTGGGAATTGACTCAGATCACTGGAGGACTGGAAGGGGACAGTAGGAAGGAACATCCATAGGCTGTAGATACTGGATTGGGAATGGACCCGTATCACTGGAGGGCTGGCTGGGGACAGTAGGATGGAGCATCCTGAGGCTGGTGACCCAGGTTTGGGAATGGACGGGGATCACTGAAGGGCTGGCTGGTGACAGTAGGATGGAGCATTCTGCGCTGGTGATCCAAGTTTGGGAATGGACCCGGATCACTGGAGGGCTGGCTGAGGACAGTAAGATGGAGTATCCCGATGCGGGTGACCCAGGTTTGGGAAATGACCCGGATCACTGGAGGGCTGGCTGGGGAGAGTAGGATAGAGTATCACGACGCAGTCGACCCAGGTTTGGGAATGGACCCGGATCACTGGAGGGATGTCTGGAGACAGTACAATTCAGCATCCTGACGCTGGAGACCCAGGTTTGAGAATGGACCCGGATCACTGGAGGGCTGGCTGGGGACAGTAGGATGGAGCATCCTGAGGCTGGTGACCCAGGTTTGGGAATGGTCCTGGATTACTGGAGGGCCAGCTGGGAACAGTAGCATGGAGCATCCTGAGGCACGTGACCCAGCTTTGGGAATGGACCCAAATCACTGGAGGGCTGTCTGGGGACAGTAGGATGTAGCATCCTGAAGCTGGTGACCCAGGTTTGGGAATGCACCCGGGTCACTGGAGGGCTTTCTGGGGACAGTAGGATTGAGCACCCTGAGGCCGGCGACCCAGGTTTAGGAATGTACCCTGGTCACTGTAAGGGCTGGCTGGCGACAGTAGGATGGAGCATTCCAAGGTCGGAGACCCAGGTTTGGGAATGGACCCAGGTCACTGGAGGGCAGGTGGGGGACAGTAGGATGGAGTATCCTGACACTGCAGACTCAGGTTTGGGAATGCACCCAGATCACAGGAGGGCTCGCTGGGGACAGTAGGATGGAGTGTCCCAAGGCTGGTGACCCAGGTTTGAGAATGGACCCAGATCACTGGAGGTCCGGCAAGGGACAGTAGGATGAAGCATCCTGACGCCGGTGACACAGGTTTGGGAATGGATCTGGATCACTGGAGGACTGGCTGGGGACAGTAGGATGGCGCATCCAGAGGCTGATGACTCAGGTTTGGGAATGGACCCGGATCACTGGAGGACTGGCTGGGGACAGTAGGATGGTGCATCCTGAGGCTGGTGACCCAGGGTTGGGAATGGCCCTGGATCACAGGACAGCTGGCTGGGGACAGAGGTACGGAGCATCCCAAGGCTGGCGACCCAGGTTTGGGAATGAACCCGGAACACTGGAGGGCTGGCTGGGGAAAGTAGCATGGAGTACCCTGAGGCTGGTGTCTGAGGTTTCGGAATGGGCCTGGATCACTGGAGGACTGGCTAGGGACAGGAGTATGGAGCACACTGAGGCTGGTGACCCAGGTTTGGGAATGGAACCAGACCACTGGAGGACTGGCTGGGGACAGCAGGACGGAGAACCCTGAGGCTGTCGACCGAGGTTTGGGAATGGACCCGGATTACAGGAGGGCTGGCTGGGGACAGTAGGATGGCATAAACTGAGGCTGGTGACCCAGGTTTGGGAATGGATCCAGACCACTGGAGGGCTCGCTGGGGAAAGTAGGATGGAGTAATGTGACTCAGGCGACCCAGGTTTAGGAAAGGACCCGGATCACTGGAGGGCTTTCTGGGGACAGTAGGATGGAGCATCCTGAAGCTGGTGATCCAGGTTTGGGAATGGACCCGGATCGCTGTAGGGCTGAATGGGGACAGTAGGATGGAACATCCTGAGTCACGTGACCCAGGCTTGGGAATGGACCCGGATCACTGGAGGGCTTTCTGGGGACAGTAGGATGGAGAATCCCGAGGCTGGTGTGCCAGGTTTGGGAATGGACCCGAGTCACTGGAGGGCTGGCTGGGGACAGTAGGATGTAACATCCCGAGGCTGGCAACCCAGGTTTGGGAATTGACCCAGGTCACTGGAGGGCTGGCTGGGGACAGTAGCATGGAGCATCCTGAGGCACGTGACCCAGCTTTGGGAATGGACCCAAATCACTATAGGGCTGGCTGGGGACAGTAGGATGGAGCATCCTGAAGCTGGTGTCCCAGGTTTGGGAATGCACCCGGGTCACTGGAGGGCTGGCTGGGGACAGTAGGATGGAGCATCCTGAGGCCGGCAACCCAGGTTTGGGAATGGACCCAGATCACTGGAGGGTTGGTGGGGGACAGTAGGATGGAGTATCCTGATGCTGCAGACTCAGGTTTGGGAATGCACCCAGATCACAGGAGGGCTGGCTGGGGACAGTAGGATGGAGTGTCCCAAGGCTGGCGACCCAGGTTTGGGAATGGAACCCGATCGCTGGAGGGCTGGCTTGGGACAGTAGGATGGAGCACCCTGACGCTGGTGACCCAGGTTTGAGAATGGACCCGGATCACTGGAGGTCCGGCAGGGGACAGTAGGATGAAGCATCCTGAGGCTGGTGACTCAGGTTTGGGAATGAAACCGGATCACTGGAGGGCTGGCTGGGGACAGTAGGATGGAGCATCCTGATACTGGTGATACAGGTTTGGGAATGGACCTGGATCACTGGAGGACTGGCTGGGGAGAGTAGGATGGCGCATCCAGAGGCTGATGACCCAGGTTTGGGAATGGACTCGGATCACTGGAGGGCTGGCTGGGGAAAGTAGGATGGAGCATCCTGAGGCTGGTGACCCAGGTTTGGGAATGGACCCGGATCACTGGAGGGCTCTCTGGGGACAGAAGGATGGAGCATCCTGAGGCTGGTGACCCAGGTTTGGGAATGGACTCGGATCACAGGAGGGCTGGCTGGTGACAGTAGGATGGAGCATCCTGAGGCAGGTGACCCAGGTTTGGGAATGGACCCGGATCAATGGAGGGTGGGCAGGAGACTGTAGGAAAGAGCACCCTGATGCTGGTTACCCAGGTTTGAGAATGGACCAGGACAAGTAGAGGGCTGGCTAGGGACAGTAGTATGGAGCATCCTGAGGCAGGTGACCCTGCCTTGGGAATGGACCCGTATCACTGGAGGACTGACTACGAACAGTAGGATGGAGAATCCAGAGGCTGGTGACCCAGGTTTGGGAAAGGACCCGGATCAGTGGAAGGCTGGGAGGGAACAGTAGGATGGATGCATTCTGAGGCTGGTGTTCTAGGTTTGGGAATGGACCCGGGTCACTGGAGGGCTGGCTGGGTACAGTAGGATGGAGCATCCCGAGGCCGGCGACCCAGGTTTTGGAATGGACCCAGGTTACTGGAGGGCTGGCTGGCGATAGTAGAATGGAGCATTCTGATGGTGGTGACCCAGGTTTGGGAATAGACCTGGATCATTGGAGGGCTGACTGGGGACAGTAGGATGGCACATACTGAGGCTGGTGACCCAGGTTTGGGAATGGACCCAGATCACTGGAGGGCTGGCTGGGGACAGTAGGATGGCACATACTGAGGCTGGTGACCCAGGTTTGGGAATGGAACTGGATCACTGGAGGGCTGGCTGGAGACAGTAGGATGGAGCATCCTGACGCTGGTGACCCAGGTTTGGGAATGGTCCTGGATTACTGGAGGGCTGGAAGGGCACAGTAGGATGGAGCATCCTGAGGCTGGTGACCCTGGTTTGGGAATGGACCCGGATCACTGAGGGCTGGCTGGGAACAGTAGGATGGAGCATCCTGATGCTGTTGGACAGGTTTCAGAATGGCCCCGGATGACTGGAGGGCTGGCAGGGGACAGTAGGATGGAGTATCCCGATGCAGGTGACACAGGTTTGGGAAAGGACCCAGATCACTGGAGGGCTGGGTGGGGAAAGTAGGATGGAGTAATATGACGCAGGTGACCCAGGTTTGGGAAAGGACCCGGATCACTGGAGGGCTGGCTGGACACAGTAGGTTGGAGCATCCTGATGTTGGTGACCCAGGTTTGAGAATGGACCCGGATCACTGGAGGGCTGGCTGTGGACAGTAGGATGGAGCATCCTGAGGCTGGTGACCCAGGTTTGGGAATGGACCTGGAACACTGGAGGGCTGGCTGGGGAGAGTAGGATGGAGCATCCTACGGCTGGTGACCCATGTTTGGGAATGGACCCGGATCACTGGAGGGCTGACTGGGAACAGTTGGATGGAGAATCCAGAGGCTGGTGACCCAGGTTTGGAAAAGGACCCGGATCACTGGTGGGCTGGGTGAGGACAGTAGGATGGATGCATACCGAGGCTGGTGTCCTTGGTTTCCTAATGGACCCCGGTCACTGGAGGGCTGGCTGGGTTCAGTAGGATGGAGCATCCCGAGGCCGGCGACCCAATTTTGGGAATGGACCCAGGTTACTGGAGGGCTGGCTGGTGACAGTAGGATGGAGCATTCTGACGCTGGTGGCCCAGGTTTGGGAATGGACCCAGATCACTGGAGGGCTGGTAGGGGACAGTAGGATGGCACATACTGAGGCTGGTGACCCAGGTTTGGGAATGGACCCGGATCATTGGAGGGCTGGCAGGAGACAGTAGGATGGAGCATCCTGACGCTCGTGACCCAGGTTTGGGAATGGACCTGAATTACTGGAGGGCTGGCAGGCACAGTAGGATGGAGCATCCTGAGGCTGGTGACCCAGGTCTGGAAATGGACCCGGATCACTGGAGGGTTGGCTGGGAAAAGTAGGATGGAGTAATGCGACGCAGGCGACCTAGGTTTAGGAAAGGACCCGGATCACTGGAGGGCTTTCTGGGGACAGTAGGATGGAGCATCCTGAAGCAGGTGATCCAGGTTTGGGAAAGGACCCGGATCACTGTAGGGCTGGCTGGGGACAGTAGGATGGAGCATCCTGAGGCTTGTGACCCAGGTTTGGGAATGGACCCGGATCACTGGAGGACTGGCTAGGGACAGTAGGATGGAGCATCCTGAGTCACGTGACCAAGGCTTGGGAAATGACCCGGATCACTGGAGGGCTTTCTGGGGACAGTAGGATGGAGAATCCTGAGGCTGGTGTGCCAGGTTTGGAAATGGACCCGGGTCACTGGAGGGCTGGCTGGTGACAGTAGGATGGAACATCCCGAGGCTGGTGACCCAGGTTTGGGTATGGACCTGGGTCACTGGAGTGCTGGCGGGGGACAGTATGATGGAGTATCCTGATGCTGTTGACCAAGGTTCGGGAATGGAGCCGGATCAAAGGAGGACTTGCTGGGCCCAGTAGGATGGAGTGTCCCAAGGCTGGCGACCGAGATTTGATAATGGACCCCGACCATTGGAGGGCTGGCTAGGCTGTAGGATGGAGCACCATGAGGCTGGTGACCCAGGTTTGGGAATGGACACGGATCAGTGGAGGGCTAGCTGGGGACAGTAGCATGGAGCACCCTGAGGCTGGTGTCCCAGGTTTGGGACTGGACCTGGATCACTGAAGGGCTGGCTAGGGACAGTAGCTTGGAGCACCCTGAGGCTGATGTCTCAGGTTTGGGACTGGACCCTGATCACTGGAGGGCTAGCTGGGGACAGGAGGATGGAGCACCCTGAGGCTTGCGACCCAGGTTTGGGAGTGGAGCCAGATCACTGGAGGGCTGGCTGGGGACAGGAGGATGGAGCTCAATGAGGCTGGTGACCCAGGTTTGGGAATGAACCCGGATCACTGGAGGTCTGGCTGGTGACAGTAGGATGAAGCATCCTGACGCTGGTGACCCAGGTTTGGGAATTGACCTGGATTACTGGATGGCTGGCAGGGGACAGTAGGATGGAGCATCCTGAGGTTGGAGACCGAAGTTTGTGAATGGACAAAGATCACTGAAGGGCTGGCTGGGGACAGTAGAATGGAGTATCCTGATGCAGGTGACCCAGCTTCGGGAATGGACCCGGATCACTTGAGAGCTGGCTGGGGAGAGTAGGATGGAGTATCGCGAAGCAGGTGACCCAGGTTTGGAAATGGACCCGGACCACTGGAGGCCTGGCTGGGGACAGTAGGATGGAGCATCCTGAGGCAGGTGACCCAGGTTTGGGAACGGACTCAGATCATTGGAGGGCTGACTGGGAACAGAAGGATGGAGAATCCTGAGGCTGGTGACCGAGGTTTGGAAAAGGACCCGGATCACTGGACGGCTGGCTGGGGACAGGAGGATGGAGTATCCCGAGGCCGGTGACCCAGGTTTGCGAATGGACCTGGGTCACTGGAGGGCTGGCTGGGAACAGTAGTTTGGAGTATCCTGACACTCTTGACCCAGGTTTGGGAATGGACCCAGATCACTGAAGGGCTGGCTGGGGACAGTAGGATTTAGATTCCCAAGGCTGGTGACCCAGGTTTGGGAATGGACCTGGATCACTGGAGGGCTGGCTAGGGATAGTAAGATGGAGCATGCCGAGGCTATTGACCCAGGTTTGGGAATGGACCCGGGTCACAGGAGGGCAGGCTTGGAACAGTAGGATGGAGCATCCTGAGGCTGGTGATCTGGGCTTGGAAATGGACCCAGATCACTGGGGGACTGACTGGTGAGAGTAGGATGGAGCATGCCTAGGCTGGTATCCCAGGTTTGGGAATGGACCCGGATCACTGGAGGGCTGGCTGGGGACAGTAGGATGGAGCATCCTGACACTGGCGATCCAGGTTTGGAAATGAACCCGGGATACTAGAGGGCTGGTGGGAGACAGTAGGATGGGTCACTGGAGGGCTGTCAGTATATATAAGGATGGAGCTTCCTGAAGCTGGTGACCCAGATGTGGGAATGGACCAAGGTCACTGGAGGGAAGGCATGGGACATCAGGATGGAGCATCGTGGGGCTGGTGACCCTGGTTTGGGAATGGACCCAGATCACTGGAGGGCTGGCTGGGGACAGTAGGATGGAGCATCCTCAGGCTGGTGACCCATGTTTGGGAATGGACCCGGGTCACTGGAGTGCTGGTTGGGGACAGTAGGATGGAGCATCCAGTGGCTGGTGACCCAGGTTTGGGAATGGACAGGGTTGCTGAAGGGTGGCTGGGGACAGTGGGATGGAGCATCCTGTCGCTGGTGACCCAGGTTTATGAATGGACCCAGATCACTTTAGGGCTGGCTGGGGACAGTAGGATGGAGCATCCTGAGGCTGGAGACCCAGGTTTGGGAATGGTCCCGGTTTACTGGAGGGCTGGCTAGGGGTAGTAGGATGGAGTATCCCGACGCAGGCGATACAGGTTTCTTAATTCACCCGGATCACTGGTGGGCCGGCTGGGGACAGTAGGATGGAGCATCCTGAAGCTGGTGACCCAAGTTTGGGAATGGACCCGGAACACTGGAGGGCTGGCTGGGGACAGTAGGAAGGAGCATTCCAATGCTGGAAACCCTGGTTTGGGAAAGGACCTGGGTCTCTGGAGGGCTGACTGGGTACAGTAGGATGGAGCATTCTGAGGCTGGTGTTCCAACTTTGGGAATGGACCTGGATGAGTGGAAAGTTGGCAGGGGACAGTAGGATGGAGTTTCCTGAGGCTGGTGTCCCTGGTTTGGGAATGGACCTGGATCACTGGAAGACTGGCAGGGGACAGTAAGATTGAGCATCCTGACGCTGGTGTCAAAGGCCTGGGAATGAACTAGATCACTGCAGGGCTGGCTGGACACAGTAGGATGGAGCATCCTGAGGCTGGTGACCCTGGTTTGGGAATGGACCCGGATCACTGGAGGGCTGGCTGGGGACAGTAGGATGGAGCATCCTGACACTGGCAATCCAGGTTTGGAAATGAACCCGGGATACTAGAGGGCTGGTGGGAGACAGTAGGATGGGTCACTGGAGGGCTGTCAGTGGATATAAGGATGGAGCTTCCTGAAGCTGGTGACCCAGATGTGGGAATGGACCAAGGTCACTGGAGAGAAGGCATGGGACATTAGGATGGAGCATCGTGGGGCTGGTGACCCTGGTTTGGGAATGGACCCAGATCACTGGAGGGCTGGCTGGGGACAGTAGGATGGAGCATCCTCAGGCTGGTGACCCAGGTTTGGGGATGGACAGGGTTGCTGAAGGGTGGCTGGGGACAGTAGGATGGAGCATCCTGTCGCAGGTGACCCAGGTTTATGAATGGACCCAGATCACTTTAGGGCTGGCTGGGAACAGTAGGATGGAGCATCCTGAGGCTGGTGACCCAGGTTTGGGAATGGACCTGGATCACTGGAAGACTGGGAGGGGACAGTAAGATTGAGCATCCTGACGCTGGTGTCAAAGGCCTGGGAATGAACTGGATCACTGCAGGGCTGGCTGGACACAGTAGGATGGAGCATCCTGAGGCTGGTGACCCTGGTTTGGGAATGGACCCGGATCACTGGAGGGCTGGCTGGGGACAGTAGGATGGAGCATCCTGACGTCTGGTAGACAGGTTTCAGAATGGACCCGGATGACTGGATGGCTGGCAGGGGACAGTAGGATGGAGTATCCCGAAGCAGGAGACAGAGGTTTGGGAATGGACCCGGATCACTGGAAGGCTGGCTGGGAAAAGTAGGATGGAGTAATGTGACGCAGGCTACCCAGGTTTGGGAAAGGACCCGGATCACTGGAGGGCTGGCTGGGGAGAGTAGGATGGAGCATCCTGAGGCTTGTGACCCAGGTTTGGGAATGGACCCGGATCACTGGAGGGCTGGCTGGGGACAGTAGGATGGAGAATCCTGAGGCTTGTGACCTAGGTTTGGGTATGGACCAGGATCACTGGAGTGCGGACTTGGGAAAGTAGGATGGAGCATCCCGAGGCAAGTGACCCAGGTTTGGGAATGTACCCGGATCACTGCAGGGCTGGCTTCGGACAGAGGAATGGAGCACCCTGAGACTGGTGACCTAGGTTTGGGAATGGACCCGGATCACTGGCGGGCTGGCTGAGGACAGTAGGATGGAGCATCCTGATGGTGGTGACCCAGGTTTAGGAATGGGCCCGGGTCATTAGAGGGCTGGCTGGGGACAGTAGGATGGAGCATCCTGATGCCCAGTGACCCAGGTTTGGGAATGGACCCAGATCACTGCAGGACTGGCTGGGAACAGTAGGATGGAGCATCCAGAGGCTGGCGACCCAGGTTTGGGAATGAACCCGGAACACTGGAGGGCTGGTGGGGGATAGTAGGATGGAGTATCTTGAGGCTGGTGACCCAGGTTTAGGAATGGACCCGGATCACTGGAGGGCGGGCTGAGGACAGTAAGATGGAGCATTCGAATGCTGGCAACCTAGGTTTGGGAAGGGACCTGGGTCGCTGGAGGGCTGACTGGGGACAGTAGGATGGAGCATTCTGAGGCTGGTGTCCCAGCTTTGGGAATGGACCTGGATCAGTGGAAAGTTGGCAGGGAACAGTAGGATGGAGCATCCTGAGCTCGTGTCCCTGGTTTGGAAATGGACGTGGATCACTGGAAGACGGGCAGGGGACAGTAAGATGGAGCATGCTGACTCAGATGTCCCAGATCTGGGAATGAACCTGGATCACTGCAGGGCTGGCTGGGAACAGTAGGATGGCGCATCCTGAGTCTGGCAACCCAGGTTTGGGAATGGACCTGGGTCACTGGAGGGCTGGCTGGGGACAGTAGGATGGAGCATCCAGAGGCCATCGACCAAGGTTTGGGAATGGACCCAGGTTACTGGAAGTCTGGCTGGCGACAGTAGGATGGAGCATTCTGACGCTGGTGACCCAGGTTTGGGAATGGACCCGGGTCACTGGAGGGCTGGCTGGGTACAGTAGGATGGCACATACTGAGGCTGGAGACCCAGGTTTGGGAATGGACCCGGATCACTGGAGGGCTGGCTGGGGACAGTAGGATGGAGCATCCTGAAGCTGGTGACCCAAGTTTGGGAATGGACCAGGAACACTGGAGGGCTGGCTGGGGACAGTAGGATGGAGCATTCCAATGCTGGCAACCCTGGTTTGGGAAAGGACCTGGGTCGCTGGAGGGCTGACTGGGTACAGTAGGATGGAGCATTCTGAGGCTGGTGACCCAGGATTGAGAATGGACCCGGATCACTGGAGGACTGTCTGGAGACAGTAGGATGGAGCAACCTGATGCTGGTGACCCAGGTTTGGGAATGGACCCAGATCACTGGAGAGCTGGCAGGGCACAGTAGGATGGAGCATCCTGAGGCTGGTGACCCAGGATTGAGAATGGACCCGGATCACTAGAGGGCTGGCTGGGGACAGTAGGATGGAACATCCTGACGCTGGTAGACAGGTTTCAGAATGGACCCGGACTACTGGAGGGCTGGCAGGGGACAGTAGGATGGAGTATCCTGACGCAGGTGATCCAGGTTTGTCAATTGACCCAGATCACTGGAGGGCCGGCTGGGGACAGTAGAATGGAGCATCCTGATGCAGGTGACCCAGGTTTGGGAATGGACACAGATCACTGGAGGGCTGGCTGGGGAAAGTAGGATGGAGCATCATGAGGATGGTGACTCAGGTTTGGGAATGGACCCGAGTCACTAGAGGGCTGGCTTGGGACAATAGGATGGGGCATCCTGTGACTGGTGACCCAGGTTTGGGAATGGACCCGGATCACTGGAGGGCTGGCTGGGGACAGTAAGATGGAGCATCCTGATGCCGGCGACCCAGGTTTGGGAATGGACCTGGATCAGTGGAGGTCTGGCTAGGGACAGTAGGATGGAGCATCCTGATGCGGCGACCCAGGTTTGGGAATGGACCGGTATCAAAGGAAAGCTGGCTCAGGAGAGTAGGATGGAGCATCCTGACGCTGGTGTCCCAGGTTTGGGAATGGACCCGGATCCCTGGAGGGTTGGTTTGGGACAGTAAGATCGAGCATCCTGAGGCTGGTGACCCAGGTTTCGGAATGGACCTGGATCACTAGAGGGTTCTCTGGGGACAGTAGGAAGGAGCATCCTGAGGCCGGTGACCCAGGTTTGGGAATGGACCCGGATCACTGCAGGGCTGACTCGGCACAGTAGGAAGGAGCATCCTGAGGCTGGTGACCCAGGTTTGGAAATGGACCCAGATCTCTGGAATGCTGGCTGAGGACAGTAGGATGGAGCATCCTAAGTCGCCGACTCAGATTTGGGAATGGACCCGGATCACTGGAGGGCTGGCTGGGGGCAAGTAGAATGGAGCATCCTAAGGCTAGTGACTCAGGTTTGGGAACAGACTCGGATCACTGGAGAGCTGGTTGTGGACAGTAGGATGGAGCATCCTGAGGCTGGTGACCCAGGTTTGAGAATGGACCCGGATCACTAGAGGGCTGGCTGGGGACAGTAGGATGGAGCATCCTGAGGTCTGGTGACCCAGGTTTGAGAATGGACCCGGATCACTGGACGGCTGTCTGAGGACAGTAGGGTGGTGCATTCTGAGGCCAGTGACTCAGGTTTAGGAACGGACCCGGATCATTCGAAGTCTGGCTTGGGACAGTAGGATGGAGCATTCTTACGTCGGCAACCCCGGTTTCGGAATGGACCTGGGTCGCTGGAGGGCTGACTGGGTACAGTAGTATGGGACATCCCGATGCTTGCGATACAGGTTTGGGAATGGACCCGGATCACTGGAGGCCTGGGTGGGAACAGTATAATTTAGCATCCTGACACTGGCAAACCACGGTTTGGGAATGGACCCAGATCACTGGAGGGCTGGCTGAGAACAGTAGGATGGAGCATTCCGACACTGGCAATCCAGGTTTGGGAATGGACCCAGATCACTTGAGGGCTGGCTGGGGACAGTAGGATGTAGCATCCTGATGGTGGTGACCCAGGTGTGGGAATGGACCTGGATCACTGGAGGGCTGTCTGGGGACAGTAGGATGGAGTATCCAGAGGCTTCTGACCCAGGTTTGAGAATGGACCCGGGTCACTGCAGCACCGTATGGGGACAGTAGGATGGAGCATCATGATGCCGGCGACCCAGGTTTGGGAATGTACCTGGATCACTGGAAGGCTGGCTGGGGACAGTAGGATGCGTGTCCTGAGGCTGGTAACCCAGGTTTGGGAAAGGACCTGGGTCACTGGAGGGCTGGCTGGGGACAGTAGGCTGGAGCATCCCTAGGCTGGTGACCTAGGATTGGGAATGGGCCTGGGTCACTGGTGGGCTGGCTGGGGACAGTAGGCCGGAGGATCCCAAGGCTGGTGACCCAGATTTGGGAATGGACCCAGATCACTGCAGAGCTGGCTTTGGACAATGGGATGGAGCACCCTGAGACTGGTGACCCAAGTTTGGGAATGGAGCCGGATCACTGGAGAGCTGGCTGAGGACTGTAGGAGGGAGCATCCTGATACTGGTGACCCAGGTTTGGGAATGGACCTGGATCACTGGAGGGCTGGCTGGTGACAGTAGGATGAAGCATTGTGAAGCCGGCCACCCAGGTTTGGGAATGGACCCGGACCACTAGAGTGCGGACTTGGGAAAGTAGGATGGAGCATCCCGAGGCTGGTGACCCAGGTTTGGGAATGTACCCGGATCACTGCAGGGCTGGCTTCGGACAGAGGGATGGAACACCCTGAGACTGGTGACCCAGGTTTGAGAATGGACCCAGATCACTGCAGTACTGGCTTTGGACAGTGGGATGGAGCACCCTGAGACTGGTGACCCAGGTTTGGGAATGGACCCGGATCACTGGAGGGCTGGCTGGGGACAGTAGGATGGAGTGTCCTGAGGCTGGTGACCCAGGTTTGGGAAAGGACCCAGGTCACTGGAGGACTGGCTGGGGACAGTAGGCCGGAGCATCCTGAGGCTGGTGACCCAGGACTGGGAATGGACCCGGGTCACTAGAGGGCTGACTGGGGACAGTAGGATGGAGCATCCTGATGCCAGTGACCCAGGTTTGGGAATGGACCCAGATCACTGTAGGACTGGCTGGGAACAGTAGGATGGAGCATCCAGAGGCTGGCGACCCAGGTTTGGGAATGAACCCAGAACACTGGAGGGCTGGCTGGGGACAGTAGGATGGAGTATCTTGAGGCTGGTGACCCAGGTTTAGGAATGGACCTGGATCACTGGAGGGCTGGCTGCAGACAGTAGGATGGAGCATTTGAATGCTGGCAACCTAGGTTTGGGAAAGGACCTGGGTCGCTGGAGGGCTGACTGGGGACAGTAGGATGGAGCATTCTGAGGCTGGTGTCCCAGCTTTGGGAATGGACCTGGATCAGTGGAAAGTTGGCAGGGAACAGTAGGATGGAGCATCCTGAGGCTCATGTCCCTGTTTTGGAAATGGACGTGGATCACTGGAAGACGGGTAGGGGACAGTAAGATGGAGCATGCTGACTCAGGTGTCCCAGATCTGGGAATTAAACTGGATCACTGGAGGGCTGGCTGGGAACAGTAGGATGGCGCATCCTGAGTCTGGCGACCCAGGTTTGGGAATGGACCCGGGTCACTGGAGGGCTGGCTGGGGACAGTAGGATGGAGCACCCCGAGGCTGTCGACCAAGGTTTGGGAATGGACCCAGGTTACTGGAGGGCTGGCTGGCGACAGTAGGATGGAGCATTCTGACGCTGGTGTCCCAGGTTTGGGAATGGACCCGGATCACTCGAGGGCTGGCTGGGGACAGTAGGATGGCACATACTGAGGCTGGAGACCCAGGTTTGGGAATGGACCCGGATCACTGGAGGGATGGCTGGAGACAGTAGGATGGAGCAACCTGACGCTGGTGACTCAGGTTTCGGAATGGACCTGGATCACTAGAGGGCTGGCTGGGGACAGTAGGATGGAGCATCCTGAGGCCGGTGACCCAGGTTTGGGAATGGACCAGGATCACTGCAGGGCTGACTCGGCACAGTAGGATGGAGCATCCTGAGGCTGGTGACCCTGGTTTGGAAATGGACCCAGATCACTGGAATGCTGGCTGGGGACAGTAGGATGGAGCATCCCGATGTCGCCGACTTAGGTTTGGGAATGTACCCAGATCACTGGAGGGCTGGCTGGGGGCAAGTAGAATGAAGTATCCGAAGGCTGGTGACCCAGGTTTGGGAATGGACCCGGATCACTGGATGGCTGTCTGGGGACAGTGGGGTGGAGCATCCTGTGGCCAGTGACTCAGGTTTGGGAATGGACCCGGATCATTCGAGGGCTGGCTGAGGACAGTAGGATGGAGCATTCTTATGCCGATGGAGCATCCTGAGGCTGGTGACCCAGATTTGGGAATGGACCCGGATCACTGGACGGCTGGCTGGAGACAGTAGGATGGAGCATCCTGATGCTGGTGACCCAGGTTTGGGAATGGACCCGGACGACTGGAGGGCTGGCAGGGGACAGTAGGATGGAGTATCACGACGCAGGTGATCCAGGTTTGTCAATTGACCCGGATCACTGGAGGGCCGGCTGGGGACAGTAGGATGGAGCATCCTGACGCTGGTGTCCCAGATTTGGGAATGGACCCGGATCACTGGAGGGTTGGTTTGGGACAGTAGGATGGAGCATCCTGAGGCTGGTGACCCAGGTTTGGGAATGGACCAGGATCACTGCAGGGCTGACTCGGCACAGTAGGATGGTGCATCCTGAGGCTGGTGACCCTGGTTTGGAAATGGACCCAGATCACTGGAATACTGGCTGGGGACAGTAGGATGGAGCATCCCGACGTCGCCGACTTAGGTTTGGGAATGTACCCAGATCACTGGAGGTCTGGCTGGGGGCAAGTAGAATGGAGCATCCTAAGGCTGGTGACCCAGGTTTGGGAACGGACCTGGATCACTGGACGGCTGTCTGGGGACAGTAGGGTGGAGCATCCTGTGGCCAGTGACTCAGGTCTGGGAATGGACCCGGATCATTCGAGGGCTGGCTGAGGACAGTAGGATGGAGCATTCTTATGCCGGCAACCCAGGTTTCGGAATGGACCTGGATCGCTGGAGGGCTGACTGGGACAGTAGTATGGGGCATCCTGATGCTGGCGATACAGGTTTGGGAATGGACCCGGATCACTGGAGGCCTGGGTGGGGACAGTATAATGGAGCATCCTGACACTGGCAAACCAAGGTTTGGGAATGGACCCAGATCACTGGAGGGCTGGCTGAGAACAGTAGGATGGAGCATTCCGACACTGGCAATCCAGGTTTGGGAATGGACCCAGATCACTTGAGGGCTGGCTGGGGACAGTAGGATGTAGCATCCTGATGGTGGTGACCCAGGTGTGGGAATGGACCTGGATCACTGGAGGGCTGTCTGGGGACTGTAGGATGGAGTATCCAGAGGCTTCTGACCCAGGTTTGAGAATGGACCCGGGTCACTGCAGCACCGCCTGGGGACAGTAGGATGGAGCATCGTGAAGCCGGCGACCCAGGTTTGGGAATGGACCTGGATCACTGGAAGGCTGGCTTGGGACAGTAGGCCGGAGCATCCTGAGGCTGGTGACCCAGGATTGGGAATGGGCCTGGGTCACTGGTGGGCTGGCTGGGGACAGTAGGCCGGAGGATCCCAAGGCTGGTGACCCAGGTTTTGGAATGGACCCAGATCACTGCAGGGCTGGCTTTTGACAGTGGGATGGAGCACCCTGAGACTGGTGACCCAGGTTTGGGAATGGAGCCGGATCACTGGAGAGCTGGCTGGGGACAGTAGGATGGAGTATCCTGAGGCTGGTGACCCAAGTTTGGGAATGGGCCCGGAACACTGGAGGGTTGGCTGGGGACAGTAGGATGGAGTACCTTGAGGCTGGTGACCCAGGTTTAGGAATGGACCCGGATCACTGGAGGGCTGGCTGAGGACAGTAGGATGGAGCATTCCAATGCTGGAAAGCCAGGTTTGGGAATGGACCCGGGTCACTGGAGGCCTGGCTGGGGACAGTAGGATGGATGCATACCGAGGCTGGTGTCCTAGGTTTGGGAATCGACCCGGGTCACTGGAGGGCTGGCTGGGGACAGTAAGATGGAGCATCCTGAGGCCGGTGACCCCGGTTTGGGAATGGACCCAGGTTACTGGAAGGCTGGCTGGTGACAGTAGGATGGAGCATTCTGACGCTGGTGACCCAGGTTTGGGAATGGACCCGGATCACTGGAGGGCTGGATGGGCATAGTAGGATGGAGCATCCGGATGCTGGTAGACAGGTTTCAGAATGGACCCGGCTGACTGGAGGGGTGGCAGGGGCAGTAAGATGGAGTATACCGTTGCAGGCGACACATGTTTGGGAATGGACCCGGATCACTAGAGGGCTGGCTGTGAAAAGTAGGATGGAGTAATGTGACGCAGGCGACCCAGGTTTGGGAAAGGACCCGGATCACTGGAGGGCTGGCTGGAGACAGTAGGATGGAGTATCCTGACGCTGGTGACCCAGGTTTGGGAATGGACCCTGATCACTGGAGGGCTGGCAGGGGACAGTAGGATTGAGCATCCTGAGGCTGCTGACCCAGGTTGGGAATGGACCTGGATCACTGCAAGATTGGCTGGGGACAGTAGGATGGAGCATCCTAACTCCAGCAACCCCGGTTTGGGAATGGACACGGATCACTGGAGGGCTTGCTGGGGACAGTAGGATGGAGCATCCCTATGCCAGCGACTCAGGTTTGGGAATGGTCCCGGATCACTGGAGGGCTGGCTGGGGACTGTAGGATGGAACATCCTGAGGCTGGTGACCCAGGTTTGGGAATGGACCCGGATCACTGGAGGACTGGCTGGGGACAGTAGGATGGTACATCCTGAGGCTGGTGACCCAGGTTTGGGAATAGACCTGGATCACTGCAGGGCTGGCTGGGGACAGTAGGATGTAGCATCCTGATGTCTGGTGACCCAGGTTTGGAAAAGGACCCGGGTCACTTGAGGGCTGGCTGGGGACAGTAGGCCGGAGCATCCTGAGGCTGGTGACCCAGGATTGGGAATGGGCCTGGGTCACTGGTGGGCTGGCTGGGGACAGTAGGCCGGAGGATCCCAAGGCTGGTGACCCAAGTGTGGGAATGGGCCCTGAACACTGGATGGCTGGCTGAGAACAGTATGATGGAGCATTCTGACACCTGCAACCCAGGTTTGGGAATGGACCTGGATCACTGGAGGGCTGGCTGGGGACAGTAGGATGGAGCATCCTGAGGCTGGTGACCCAGGTTTGGGAAAGGACCCGGGTCACTGGAGGGCTGGCTGGGGACAGTAGGCGGAGCATCCTGAGGCTGGTGACCCAGGATTGGGAATGGACCCAGATCACTGCAGGGCTGGCTTTGGACAGTGGGATGGAGCACCCTGAGACTGGTGACCCAGGTTTAGGAATGGAGCCGGATCACTGGAGGGTTGGCTGGGGACAGTAGGATGGAGCATCTTGAGGCTGGTGACCCAAGTTTGGGAATGGACCCGGATCACTGGAGGGCTGGCTGGGGACAGTAGGATGGAGTATCCTGAGGCTGGTGACCCAAGTTTGGGAATGGGACCGGAACACTGGAGGGTTGGCTGGGGACAGTAGGATGGAGTATCTTGAGGCTGGTGACCCAGGTTTAGGAATGGACCTGGATCACTGAGGGCTGGCTGGGGACAGTAGGATGGAGTATCTTGAGGCTGGTGACCCAGGTTTAGGAATGGACCCGGATCACTGGATGGCTGGCTGAGGACAGTAGGATGGAGCATTCCAATGCTGGCAACCCAGGTTTGGGAATGGACCCGGGTCACTGGAGGCCTGGCTGGGGACAGTAGGATGGATGCATACCGAGGCTGGTGTCCTAGGTTTGGGAATGGACCCGGGTCACTGGAGGGCTGGCTGGGGCCAGTAGGATGGAGCATCCCGAGGCCGGCGACCCAGGTTTGGGAATGGACCCAGGCTACTGGAGGGATGGCTGGCGACAGTAGGATGGAGCATTCTGATGCTGGTGACCCAGGTTTGGGAATGGACCTGGATCACTGCAGGGCTGGCTGGGGACAGTAAGATGGAGCATTCCGAGGCTGGTGACCCAGGTTTGTGAATGGACCTGGATTACTGCAGGGCTGGCTTTGGACAGTGGGATGGAGCACCCTGAGACAGGTGATCCTGGTTTGGGAATGGACCCGGATCACTGGAGAGCTGGCTGAGGACAGTAGGATGGAGCATCCTAACGCTGGTGACCCAGGTTTGGGAATGGACCTGGATCACTGGAGGGCTGGCTGAGGACAGTAGGATGGAGCATTCCAATGCCGGCAACCCAGGTTTGGGAAAGGACCTGAGTCGCTGGAGGGCTGACTAGGGACAGTAGGATGGAGCATTCTGAGTCTGGTGTCCCAGCTTTGGGAATGGACCTGGATCAGTGGAAAGTTGGCAGGGGACAGTAGGATGGAGCATCCAGAGGCTGGTGTCCCTGGTTTGGGAATGGACCTGGATCACTGGAGGGCTGGCTGGGGACAGTAGGATTTAGCATCCCGAGACTGGTGACCCTGGTTTCGGAATGGACTTGGTTCACTTTAGGGCTGGCTGGGGACAGTAGGATGGATCTTCCTGAAGGTGGCGACCTAGGTTTGGGAATGGACCCGGATCACTGGAGGGCTGGCTGGGGACAGTAGGATGGAGCATCCCGAGGCTGGTGACCCTGGTTTCGGAATGGATCCGGATCACTGGAGGGCTGGCTGGAGACAGTGGGATGGATCATCCTGAGGATGGTGACCCAGGTTTTGGAATTGACCCGGGTCACTGGAGGGCTGGCTGGGGACAGTAGGATGGAGCACCCTGAAGCTGGCGACCCAGGTTTGGTAATGGACCCGAATCACTGGAGGGCTGGTTGGGGAGAGTAGTATGGAGCTTCCTGAGGACTGCTCTGCTTCCTTGGGTGAAGGGTGGAGAGTATGTCCGGTGCTCAAATGACCCCTGGCGGAGGCTTGGGTTGTGCAGCTACCGGCACCTGTATCTAGGGGAGTGGGGCAGATGCTGGACATCATTGCCTCCGCCCCTGAAAAAGAGGAAAAATGCCTCATTACTGGCCACATCTGTGAAGCCTGCCTCCGGCATCGATTAACCTCCTGGGCCTGCTCACCCTGGATAGTTGCTGGTAATGCAGCACCAAAGCCTGATGCCACTCCCCCGCCCCCTGTGGGGTAATCCAGGGGTGCCAGAAAAGAGCAGAGAAAACCTGGAGGTGGAATCCCAGGGGCTCTGTGACCAGGCTGCTGTACAGCGGCCGGCAGCAGGGCGAAAAATAAAATAACCATTTCAATGCAACATTGATATCCTGTAAATTGTAATCTAAAAATACACAGAACCCAATAAGTGCTGGTAAATTATACTTGGCATGAAGATGAACCCACTTTGCGTCTTCAATACAAAATTTAACAGCTGTAAAATTACATAGAACTTCATAAGGAAAGAACACTGCAAAACTATCTTCCCCAAGCTATTTAGCACAATTAATTGATCAACAAAACTACAATTCCCCCACCAGTACCCTCCCCCAAAAAAGCTTGCTTCCATAAGATATTTTCTAAATGATCATAGACTCTCTTCTGGTTGTTGGAAACAGATCTGAAATGGTAACATGTTACCAATCCTCCTATCAGTCAGTAATTAAAAAAGAAAAATAAACAGCCTTATGGAAGAGTCTCCAAAAGTAGTTATAAAACAAACAAATGTAAGCCAGTAAAATATCAAAATCACTCGATAAACGCTTTGCCATCAGTTCACAGAATCGTCCACAAAACGCAGAACCACTTGGCCTGGGGGGTTTAGAGCAACTGAAATTTCAGTTGATGCAACATGTAGTTGAAGAATTTAGGGAGAGAATGTTCTGGAAGTTTACAGTAAAAAAGATTGCATAGTACCCTCTTCATCAGCAAAATTGACCATGCCTTAATTCCATAAATCTAATGAAGTAAACTTTGTCATCTGCATCAAAATTTAAAGTGTAGCACAGTACCTTGTATGTGTAGAAATTTGTAATATAAATATCCAAGCAACGCATTGCTCCACAATTGCTGTTAGGTGTACCAGCTCCTGTTTCTTGACCCTAAAGGAGCAAAACAGCTATCAGAAAATCAAACCAGTCAAGCCCTCCTGTCAACATCTTCCGAACTACTTTACAGATGCTAATGTGCACAAAACCTGTCCAACTTCTTCCTTATGGTGCAATGGATCAGTTACAGTTCCTAGTTAACCAACAGCCTACTTCCTCCTACCCCCCACAAGAATTGCCTTATGTGTGTCCCATGCATTCTTGAATTCCCTCACTGTTTTTGACTCCACAAACTCCTCAAGAAAGCTGTTCCATGCATCCACAACCCTCTCCATGAAAAAATTCTTCCTCACATTACCTCTGAGCCATCCCCTCTCTAGCTTCAAATTGTGTCCCCTTGTTTTTACACATCTTTTTTTCTGAAAGACACTACCCTCTTGGACTTTGTTGATTCCCTTGAGATACTTGACAGTTTCTATCATGCCCCCCACCCTCCTTTCCTCAAGGGCATCTGTTAAAAAAAATACATCTAATATCCCTGGTGGTCTAGTGGTACCCCTCCGCCCACCCACTGAGCCCCACTACCCCACTCCCCCCCCGTCAGCCGGTGGGTGGCAGCACCCCACCTACCTGCCACCCTGCTGCCGGCCAACTGTCACCTCAGTAGGGCTGCACACCCAATGGTTCATGGCACCGCACTACACATTCCAGATATGTTCAGATAGCGGTCCACTGGACCACCAGGAATATCGGATGAATTCTGATTTTACACAGATGCCCGTGATCGGGCAGATAACTGTCCACTGAACCACCAGGGATATTGTGAATATTTCCTTTGTTATACAAATGCCTGGATCGGGCTGCAGGGGGCTAAGGTCCCTGAAGGCTCCTGCCTGGCAGGGTGCCAGGTGCAAGTCATCGGGGATCCATGCACCTGCATGCAAATGGGGCCATTATGACATGCAAATGGCCCCATGTGCACCTTGCATACATTATGGCCCCATTTGCATGTCAAGTTTTGAATATCGCAGATGCTGTGCATGGCGCAATGGAACTTACGCTAGCGCATCTCCATGCTCCACTCTGGCCACTTGCACAGGCGCAGTGCCACTGTGCCATACACACTGGGGTGGCCAGGGTGCGATATTCAAGGCTGCTGAGCCATGGCACAGCTCTGTTGAATATCGCCCAGTCCACACCCCTGTGCAGCCAAGTTGTGCTGCGCCCAGGCTTGGCCGCAGCTGGGTGCAGTTTGAATATCCGGGCCTCTAACTCCAAAAAGGTTGCAATACTATAATGACATTTTAGATTAAATTTCAAAATACACTGACTCCAAAAAGGTTGCAATCCTATACTGACATTTTAGATTAAATTTCAAAATATGCCCCATGCCCGATTGAGGGCATCTGTGAAAAATAATAATGCACTTGACTATATCCCTGGTGGTCCAGTGGACCACTGTCTGCCTGATCGCGGGCATCTATGTAAAATCAGAAGTCGTCTAATATCCTTGGTGGTCCAGTGGACTGCTATCTGCCCGATCACAGGCATCTGTATAAAATCAGAATTCATCCTATAACCCAGGTGGTCCAGTGGACTGCTGGCTGCCCAATCGGGCATCTGTTAAAAAATATATGTCCAATATCCCTGGTGGTCTAGTGGTACCCCCCCACCTTCCCACTGAGCCCCACTGCCCTGTTCCCCCATCAGCTGGTGGGTGGCAGACCCCACCCACCTGCTGCCCACGCCTGTCGACTGACACCTCGGTAGGGCTGCATGCCCATTGGTTCACAGCATGAGCCAGTGGGCGTGCAGCCTGCAGGTAAGTCGATCGATCAGTAAGCGGCGGGGCCGGCACGCTGGAGTGGGCGCTGCCAGCTGACGGGGGGAAGCAGGGTGGTGGGGCTCAGTGGTTGGGGGGGTACCACTAGACCACCAGGGATATTGGACATATTTTTTTTTAACAGATGCCCGATAGGGCAGATAACAGTCCACTGGACCACCAGGGATATAGGACGAATTCTGATTTTACACAGATGCCCGCGATCGGGCAGATAGCAGTCCACTGGACCACAAGGAACATAGGACAGTGTATTATTATTTTTCACAGATGCCCATGATCAGGCATGGGGAGGCGCCACCTGGTGCAGCCAGAGCTCTGGTGGCCACCCACAGGTGGCAGCTGCTGTATTGCACCCTGCAATGCTGCAGCTCACCTGCGGGTGGCTATCAGTAGTTCATTTTTTTTTTTTGGCGTAACTTTGTGCTAGCGCAGGTTGAGGTTGCACATGCATGGCTCTGCACATCCCGGGCTGAATATCAGGCTCTGCAGAGTATGCATGGGCACACCCCCCCCACCTGTGCCTGCATACATTACTGATGTGCTTCAGCGCATCAGGGGTTTTGCCGCACAAGTTTCCCTTTTGAATATCATGCTGGGGTGCATCAGTGAGTTGCACATGGTGCAACACTGTTGTGTCATGCACAACCCTTTTCAATATCTATGCGAGTGTATTTAGAAAAGTAATCTAGAATGTCAGTATAGGATTGCAACCTTTTTGGAGTTAGTGTATTTAGAAATTTAATCTAGAATGTCAGTATAAGATTGCAACCTTTTTGGAGTTAGTGTATTTAGAAATTTAATCCAAAATGTCATTATAGGATTGCAACCTTTTTGGAGTTAGTATATGTAGAAATTTAATCCAAAATGTCATTATAGGGTTGCAATCTTTTTGGAGTTATTGTATGTAGAAATTTAATCCAAAATTTCAGTATAGGATTGCAACCTTTTTGGAGTTAATGTATGTAGAAATGTAATCTAAAATGTCAGCATAGGATTGCAACCTTTTTGGAGTTAATGTATGTAGAAATGTAATCTAAAATGTCATTATAGGATTGCAACCTTCTTGGAGTTAGTGTATGTAGAAATGTAATCCAAAATGTCATTATAGGATTGCAACCTTTGTGGAGTTAGTGCATTTAGAAATTTTATCTAACATGTTTTTGACATGTCTTAGAAATAATCTTTTTGCTGACAAATGCACTTTTTTTCAGGTGGACTGCAGGGCCAAGCATTGCAACGTACACAGGTTGTAAGATGGCTGCAAGTTTCGCAAAACTTGCTTCTGCACTCAAGCTTGGGGAAGTAGCTCCAATCAGTTCTTTTTTTCAGTAAGTGCGTATGACTCTTGGTTATAACTACTATGCGGAAATTACATTTGTGGGAAATGTTTGCTGTGTTTGGGGATAGAAGAAACTAAAAGGATTTTGACCCAGGTGCCACAGTGACTGAATTTCAGCATGATGTGTGTGTGTGTGTGTGTGTGTACAGGAGTGATTCCTTTGTTTGAATTGTTTCCACTCACAGTTGGAAAGTGGAGCTGTGCGGCAATTGAGCCTTGAGCAGCAAACATCACAACTATTACAGCAGTTGCCTCCAATACCAAGGTTTAACTTGTTGAGTACAGTGAAAAGATCAGGTCAGTCACACAGGCTGCACACCATTGTGACGTACCGGAGAGTGGAGAGAACAGGAGTGACGAACCCGATTCATAAGATATATTTTTATCTATGAATCAGGTTCGTCAGAGGCTATGATACGTAGAAACACAGAAACATAGACGTTAATGGCAGATAAGGACTGCTTGGCCCACCTAGTCTGCCTATTTCCCTACCTAGAGGATAAGCTGCAGATCCTATTTAACCAACAGCCTATTTCTTCCTACCCCCCCACAAAATGTGCCTTAAGTCTGTCCCATGCATTCTTGAATTCTCCCACAGTTTTAGACCCCACAACCTCCTCAGGAAGGGTGTTCCATGCATCCACCACACTCTGTGTGAAAAAATACTTCCTCACATTGCCCCTGAGCTGTCCCCCTTCTATCTTTAAATTGCATCTCCTTGTTCTTGCACATCTCTTTTTCAGAAAGACGCTACCCTCTTGAACTTTGTTGATTCCACTAAGGTACTTAAATGTTTCGATCATGTCCCCACCTCTCTCCTTTCCAAAAGGGGATGCATATTAAGCTCTTTTAGTCTCTCCTCATACGGCTTCTCTTGCAGACTCTGCACCATTTTAGTTACTCTCCTCTGAATTGCCTCTGTCCTGTCTATGTCCTTGTGGAGATCGGGTCTCCAGAACTGGATGTAGTACTCCAGATGGGGTCTCACCAACTGTCTGTACAGGGGGATAGCAACTTCCTGTTTTCTGCTGGTGATGTCTCTCCCTATACATCCCAGTATCTCCAAGCCCTCCCTGCTGCCTTCTCACATTGCTTGCTAACCTTAAGGTCATCTGGTATGATCACCCCAGGTCTCTTTCCATTTTTGTTGTTGTTACTACCTCCCCCCATTGTGTAATCTTCCCTGGGTTTTTGTTTCCCAGGTGCATTATTTTGCACTTCTTTGCATTGAATCCAAGCTGCAATACTTCTGACCATTCCTCCAACCTTGCCAAGTCCCTTCTCATCCTTTCCATACCTCCTTGTGTATCAACCCTGTTGCAGATCTTTGTGTCATCTGCAAAGAGGCATACTTTACCTTCCAGCCACTCTGCAATGTCACTTATAAAGACATTAAAAGGGACTGGACCCACTTCTGAACCCCGAATACCCCACTAGTAACCCCTTTCTTCAGAGTGGACTCCATTTACAATTCCCTTCTGTGTCCTGTTGTCCAGCCATTGTTTTACCCAGGCTAGCACCCTGGGACCCACTCCCAGGCTGGTTAATTTGACTATTAATCTTTTGTGTGTGACTTTGTTAAATGCCTTGCTAAAGTCCAGGTAGGCCATGTCCACAGACCCTCCCTGGTCTACTACTTTGATCACCTAGTCAAAGAAATCAATTAGATTCGTCTGCCTCACAAGCCTCACAACATGGGGTTCCCACCCTGACTAAGGCACATTGCGGCATGGCAGTTGTCCCAGCTTGGTCTGCCTCACTGCAGTTGGACCTCACCCAGATGAAGACACACTGCTGTTCTGCAGCTGTTCAAGCCAGGCCAGCCTTAAAACATGAGACCCCACCCTGACCATAGCACAGTGCTGTGCTGCAGCAGTCCCAGCCCAACATGGGGATGCTGCCATTACTAAAGCACACTGCAGTGTGGCAGCTGTCCCGACTGGCCAGTCTCCCAACATGGGGACACTGCCCTTGCTAAAGCACACTGCAGTGTGGCAGCAGTCCCAGCCTGGCCAGCCTCTCAACATGGGGACGCTGCCCTTACTAAAGCACACTGCAGTGTGGCAGCTGTCCCGACTGGCCAGTCTCCTAACATGAAGACCCCACCCATGCCAAGACACATGACTGAGCAGCAGCTGAGTCAGCCTTGCCAGATTCACAACATGGGGACCTCACCCTGACCAAAGCACACTGTTGTGCAGCAGCTGCACCATCCTGACCAGAGCCCCAACATGGCTACACTGCCCCAACCAAGGCCCACAGCTGTGCAGCAGCTGCCTCATCCTGACCAGCCCCCAACATGGTTACACTGCCCCAACCAAGGCCCATAGATGTGCAGCAGCTGTCCCATCCTGACCAGCCTCCCAACATGGCTACACTGCCCCAACCAAGACCTATAGCTGTGCAGCAGCTGCCCCATCCTGTCCAGCCTCCCAACATGGCTACACTGCCCCAACCACAGCCCACAGCTCTGCAGCAGCTACCCCATCCTGACCAGCCTCCCAACATGCCTACACTGCCCCAACCAAGACCTATAGCTGTGCAGCAGCTGCCCCATTCTGTCCAGCCTCCCAACATGGCTTCACTGCCCCAACCAAGGCCCATAGCTGTGCAGCAGCTGTCCCATCCTGACCAGCCCCCCCAACATGGCTACACTGCCCCAAACAAGGCCCACAGCTCTACAGCAGCTACTCCATCCTGACCAGCCCACCAACATGGCTACACTGCCCCAACCAAGGCCCATAGCTGTGCAGCAGCTGCTCCATCCTGACCAACCCACCAACATGGCTACACTGCCGCAACCAAGGCCCATAGCTGTGCAGCAGCTGTCCCATCCTGACCAGCCCACCAACATGGCTACACTGCCCCAACCAAGGCCCATAGCTGTGCAGCAGCTGTCCCATCCTGACCAGCCTCCCAACATGGCTACACTGCCCCAACCAGGGCCAATAGCTGTGCAGCAGCTGTCCCATCCTGACCAGACCCTCAACATGGCTACACTGCCCCAACCAAGGCCCATAGCTGTGCAGCAGCAACCTCAACCTGACCAGCCCACCAACATGGCTACACTGCCCAAACCAAGGCCCACAGCTCTGCAGCAGCTACCCCATCCTGACCAGCCCACCAACATGGCTACACTGCCCAAACCAAGGCCCACAGCTCTGCAGCAGCTACCCCATCCTGACCAGACCACCAACATGTCTACTCTGCCCCAACCAGGCCCATAGCTGTACAGCAGCTGTCCCATCCTGACCAGCCCACCAACATGGCTACACTGCCCCAACCAAGGCCCATAGCTGTGCAGCAGCTGTCCCATCCTGACCAGCCCCCCCAACATGGCTACACTGCCCCAAACAAGGCCCACAGCTCTACAGCAGCTACTCCATCCGGACCAGCCCACCAACATGGCTACACTGCCCCAACCAAGGCCCATAGCTGTGCAGCAGCTGCTCCATCCTGACCAACCCACCAACATGGCTACACTGCCGCAACCAAGGCCCATAGCTGTGCAGCAGCTGTGCCATCCTGACCAGCCCACCAACATGGCTACACTGCCCCAACCAAGGCCCATAGCTGTGCAGCAGCTGTCCCATCCTGACCAGCCTCCCAACATGGCTACACTGCCCCAACCAGGGCCAATAGCTGTGCAGCAGCTGTCCCATCCTGACCAGACCCTCAACATGGCTACACTGCCCCAACCAAGGCCCATAGCTGTGCAGCAGCAACCTCAACCTGACCAGCCCACCAACATGGCTACACTGCCCAAACCAAGGCCCACAGCTCTGCAGCAGCTACCCCATCCTGACCAGCCCACCAACATGGCTACACTGCCCAAACCAAGGCCCACAGCTCTGCAGCAGCTACCCCATCCTGACCAGACCACCAACATGTCTACTCTGCCCCAACCAAGGCCCATAGCTGTACAGCAGCTGTCCCATCCTGACCAGCCCACCAACATGGCTACAGTGCCCCAACCAAGGCCCATAGCTGTGCAGCAGCTGTCCCATCCTGACCAGCCCACCAACATGGCTACACTGCCCCAACCAAGGCCCATAGCTGTGCAGCAGCTGTCCCATCCTGACCAGCCCCCCAACATGGCTAGACTGCCCCAACCAAGACCCATAGCTGTGCAGCAGCTGCTCCATCCTGACCAGCCCCCCAACATGACTACACTGCCCAAACCAAGGCCCATAGCTGTGCAGCAGCTGCCCCATCCTGACCAGCTCCCCAACATGGCTACACTGCCCCAACCAAGGCCCATAGCTGCGCAGCAGCTGCTCCATCCTGACCAGCCCACCGACATGGCCACACTGCCCCAACCAAGGCCCACAGCTTTGCAGCAGCTGCCCCATCCTGACCAGCCCCCAGACATGGCTACACTGCCCCAACCAAGGCCCACAGCTGTGCAGCAGCTGCCCCATCCTGACCAGCCCCCAAACATGGCTACACTGCCCCAACCAAGGCCCATAGCTGTGCAGCAGCTGCCCCATCCTGACCAGCTCCCCAACATGGCTACACTGCCCCAACCAAGGCCCATAGCTGTGCAGCAGCTGTCCCATCCTGACCAGCCTCCCAACATGGCTACACTGCCCCAACCAAGGCCCATAGCTGTGCAGCAGCTGCCCCATCCTGACCAGCTCCCCAACATGGCTACACTGCCCCAACCAAGGCCCATAGCTGTGCAGCAGCCGCCCCATCCTGACCGGCCCCCCAAACATGGCTACACTGCACCAACCAAGGCCCATAGCTGTGCAGCAGCTGCCCCATCCTGACCAGCCCCCAAACATGGCTACACTGCCCCAACCAAGGCCCATAGCTGTGCAGCAGCTACCCCATCCTGACCAGCCCCCAAACATGGCTACACTGCCCAAACCAAGACCCATAGCTGTGCAGCAGCTACCCCATCCTGACCAGCTCCCCAACATGGCTACACTGCCCAAACCAAGGCCCATAGCTGTGCAGCAGCTGCTCCATCCTGACCAGCTCCCCAACATGGCTACACTGCCCCAACCAAGGCCCATAGCTGCGCAGCAGCTGCTCCATCCTGACCAGCCCACCGACATGGCCACACTGCCCCAACCAAGGCCCACAGCTTTGCAGCAGCTGCCCCATCCTGACCAGCCCACCGACATGGCCACACTGCCCCAACCAAGGCCCACAGCTTTGCAGCAGCTGCCCCATCCTGACCAGCCCCCTGACATGGCTACACTGCCCCAACCAAGGCCCACAGCTGTGCAGCAGCTGCCCCATCCTGACCAGCCCCCAAACATGGCTACACTGCCCCAACCAAGGCCCATAGCTGTGCAGCAGCTGCCCCATCCTGACCAGCTCCCCAACATGGCTACACTGCCCCAACCAAGGCCCATAGCTGTGCAGCAGCTGTCCCATCCTGACCAGCCTCCCAACATGGCTACACTGCCCCAACCAAGGCCCATAGCTGTGCAGCAGCTGCCCCATCCTGACCAGCTCCCCAACACGGCTACACTGCACCAACCAAGGCCCATAGCTGTGCAGCAGCCGCCCCATCCTGACCGGCCCCCCAAACATGGCTACACTGCACCAACCAAGGCCCATAGCTGTGCAGCAGCTACCCCATCCTGACCAGCCCTCAAACATGGCTACACTGCCCCAACCAAGGCCTATAGCTGTGCAGCAGCAGCCCCAGCCTAATCAGCCTCCCAACAGGGGGATTGCACCCTGACCGAAGCACATGTTGTTGCAGCAGCTACCCCATCCTGACCAGCCTCCCAACATGGCTACTCTGCCACATTCCAGGCCCATAGCTGTGCAGCAGCTGCCCCATCCTGACCAGCTCCCCAACATGGCTACACTGCCCCAACAAAGGCCCATAGCTGTGCAACAACTGCCCCATCCTGACCAGCCCCCCAACATGGCTACACTGCCCCAACCGAGGCCCATAGCTGTGCAGCAGCCGCCCCATCCTGACCGGCCCCCCAAACATGGCTACACTGCACCAACCGAGGCCCATAGCTGTGCAGCAGCCGCCCCATCCTGACCAGCCCCCAAACATGGCTACACTGCCCCAACCAAGGCCCATAGCTGTGCAGCAGCTACCCCATCCTGACCAGCACCCAAACATGGCTACACTGCCCCAACCAAGGCCCATAGCTGTACAGCAGCAACCCCAGCCTAATCAGCCTCCCAACAGGGGGATTGCACCCTGACCGAAGCACATGTTGTTGCAGCAGCTACCCCATCCTGATCAGACTCCCAACATGGCTACTCTGCCACATTCCAGGCCCATAGCTGTGCAGCAGCTGCCCCATCCTGACCAGCTCCCCAACATGGCTACACTGCCCCAACAAAGGCCCATAGCTGTGCAGCAACTGCCCCATCCTGACCAGCCCCCCAACATGGCTACACTGCCCCAACCGAGGCCCATAGCTGTGCAGCAGCCACCCCATCCTGACCGGCCCCCCAAACATGGCTACACTGCACCAACCGAGGCCCATAGCTGTGCAGCAGCCGCCCCATCCTGACCAGCCCCCAAACATGGCTACACTGCCCCAACCAAGGCCCATAGCTGTGCAGCAGCTACCCCATCCTGACCAGCACCCAAACATGGCTACACTGCCCCAACCAAGGCCCATAGCTGTACAGCAGCAACCCCAGCCTAATCAGCCTCCCAACAGGGGGATTGCACCCTGACCGAAGCACATGTTGTTGCAGCAGCTACCCCATCCTGATCAGACTCCCAACATGGCTACTCTGCCACATTCCAGGTCCATAGCTGTGCAGCAGCTTCCCATCCTGACCAGCCTCCCAACATGGCTACACTGTCCCAACCAAGGCCCATAGCTGTGCAGCAGCTGCCCCATCCTGACCAGCTCCCCAACATGGCTACACTGCCCCAACAAAGGCCCATAGCTGTGCAGCAGCTGTCCCATCCTGAACAGCGTCCCAACATGGCTACTCTGCCACATTCCAGGCCCATAGCTGTGCAGCAGCTGCCTCAGCCTGGCCAGCCTCCCAACATGGAGTCCTCACCCTTACTAAGGCGTACTGTAGTGCAGCAGTTGCCCCAGCCCAGTGTGCCTCTCAACATAAGGACCTTGCACTGACCATGGCACAACTTCTGTGAAGCAGTTCCCCAGCCTGGCAATCTCCCAGCATAAGGATCCACCCTGACCAAGGCATATGGCTGCGCAGCTGCTATTCCAGCCTGGCCAGTCCCCCTACACGGGAACCTACCCCAACCAAGAAACACTGGTGTGCAGCAACTGTCCCAGTCTTGCCAGCCTCCAAACATGGGGACCCATCCTGACCAAGACACACATCAGTGCAGCTGCTGTCCCAGCCAGAACAGCCTCCCAACATGGGGACCATGCCCTGAGGCACATGGCTGCAAAGCAACTGTCCCAGCCCGAACAGCCTCACAACATGGGGACTCACCCCATCCCAGGCACACTGCAGTGCAGCAGCTGCCCCAGCCTGGCTAGCCTCCCAACATGTGGACCTCGCTCTGATCTGGGCACACTGAGATGCAGCAGCTCACCCAGCCAAGACTCCAATCATGTGGACTGCTCCCTGACCAATGCTTATTGATGTGCAGCAGCTGTCCCAGCCAGGCTATCCCCCAAACATGGGGATCCTGCACCAACCAAGAGACACTGCAGTATAGCAGGCACCCCAGTCTGACCAGCCTCCCAACTTAGAGACCCTGCCCTGACTGAGGCACACTGCTGTGCAGCAGCTGCCCCAGCCTGGCCAGCCTCTCCAGCATGGGAACCTCACCATGACCAAGGCATATATTGGTGCAGCAGCTGTGCCAGTCATACCAGCCTCCCAACATGGGGACCCCACCCAGACCAAGGCACATTGCTGTTCAGCAGCTGCCCCAGCCTGACCAGTCTCACAACATGGGGACCCCACCCTGACCAAGGCACATTGCTGTTCAGCAGCTGCCCCAACCTGACCAGTCTCCCAACATGGGGACCCCACCCTGACCAAGGCACATTGCTGTTCAGCAGCTGCCCCAGCCTGATCAGTCTCCCAACATGGGGACCTCAACCCGACTGAGGTACACATCAGTGCAGCAGCTGCCCCAGCCTGATCAGTCTCCCAACATGGGGACCACAACCGACTGAGGTACACATCAGTGCAGCAGCTGCCCAGCCTGCTCAGTGTCCCAACATGGGGACCCCAACCCGACTGAGGTACACATCAGTGCAGCAGCTGCCCCAGCCTGCTCAGTGTCCCAACATGGGGACCCCAACCCGACTGAGGTACACAACAGTACAGCAGCTGCCCCAGCCTGACCAGTCTCCTAACATGGGGAACCCAACCCGACTGAGGTACACATCAGTGAAGCAGCTGCCCCAGCCTGCTCAGTGTCCCAACATGGGGACCCCAACCCGACTGAGTCACACATCAGTGCAGCTGCTGCCCCAGCCTGACCAGTCTCACAAGATGGGGACCCCGTCCTGACTGAGGCTCTCATCAGTGCAGCAGCTACCCCAGCCTGACCAGTCTCACAACATGGGGACCCCATCCAGACCAAGGCACATTGCTGTTCAGCAGCTGCCTCAGCCTGACCAGTCTCCCAACATGGGGACCCCAACCCTGAGGTACACATCAGTGCAGCAGCTGCCATAGACTGACCAGTCTCCCAACATGGGGATCCCAACCCGACTGAGGCATACATCAGTGCAGCAGCTGCCTCAGCCTGACCAGTCTCCCAACATGGGGACCCCAACCCGACTGAGGTACACATCAGTGCAGCAGCTGCCATAGACTGACCAGTCTCCCAACATGGGGATCCCAACCCGACTGAGGCATACATCAGTGCAGCAGCTGCCACAGCCGGACCAGACTCCCAACATGGGGACCTCAACTTCACCAGTGCACACTTGTTCTGCAGCTGCCCCAGCCTGCCTAGTCTCACAAGGGGACCCCACCCTGATTGAAGCACACATCAGTACACCAGCTGCCCCAGCCTGCCCAGTCTCACAACATGAGGACCCCTCCTAGACCAAGGCACATTGCTGTTCAGCAGCTGCCCCAGTCTGACCAGTCTCACAACATGGGCACCCCACCCAGACCAAGGCTCATTGCTGTTCAACAGCTGCCCCAGCCTGACCAGACTCCCAACATGGGGACCTCAACTTCACCAGTGCACACCGCTGTTCTGCAGCTGCCCCAGCCTGCCTAGTCTCACAAGGGGACCCCACCCTGATTGAAGCACACATCAGTGCAGCAGCTGCCCCAGCCTACCCAGTCTCACAACATAGAGACCCCACCTAGACCAAGGCACACTGCTGTTCAGCAGCTGCCCCAGTCTGACCAGTCTCCCAACATGGGCACCCCAACCTGACTGAGGCTCTCATCAGTGCAGCAGCTACCCCAGTCTGACCAGTCTCCCAACATGGGGACCACAAGCTGATTGAGGTACACATCATTGCAGCAACTGCCATAGCCTGGCCAGTCTCCCAACATGGGGACCCCAACCTGATTGAAGTACACATCAGTGCAGCAGCTGCCATAGACTGGCCAGTCTCCCAGCATGGGGACCACAACCTGACTGAGGTACACATCAGTGCAGCAGCTACCATAAATTGACCAGACTCCTAACATGAGGGCCCCACCCTGACTGAGGTACACATCAGTGCAGCAGCTGGCCCAGCCTGCCCAGTCTCCCAACATGGGGACCCCAACCTGATCGAGGTACACATCAGTGCAGCAGTTACCCCAGCCTGCCCAGTCTCCCAACATGGGAACCCCAACCTGACTGAGGAACACATCAGTGCAGCAACTGCCACAGACTGACCAGTCTCCCAACATGAGGGCCCCACCCTGACTGAGGTAAACATCAGTGCAGCAGCTGGCCCAGCCTGCCCAGTCTCCCAACATGGGGACCCCAACCTGATCGGGGTACACATCAGTGCAGCAGCTACCCCAGCCTGCCCAGTCTTCCAACATGGGGACCCCACCCTGACTGAGGTACACATCAATGCAGCAGCTGGCCCAGCCTGACCAGTCTCCCAATATGGGGACCCCACCCTGACCTGGGTACAGTGCTGTTTAGTAGCTGCCCCAGCCTCCCAATATGGGGATTTAAGTCTGCTCCAGAAGCTCACCTGCACATCAGTGTGATACACTGACACTATGCCATCAGGGTGTGCCTAACCTGGCACATTTATAAGAGCTATGTGAGAGTACAGAAACAAAAAAGTGCAAATAATTGGCAATTAGAAACACAGAAACATAGAAACATAGTAACACAGAAACATAGAAACAGAGACTTTGATGGCAGATAAGGACCGCTTGGCCTACCTAGTCTGCCCATTTTCCTACTTACAGGATAAGCTACAGATCCTATTTAACCAACAGCATATTTCTTCCGACCCCCCACAAAAATTGCCTTGTGTCTATCCCATGCATTCTTGAATTTCCCCACAGTTTTAGACCTCACAACCTCTATAGGAAGGCTGTTCCATGCATTCACCACTCTCTCCAAGAAAAAATACTTCCTCACATTGCCCCTGAGCCATCCCCCCATTATCTTCAAATTGTGTCCCCTTGTCCTTGCACATCTCATTTTCTGAAAGATGCTACCCTCTTGGACTTTGTTGATTCCCTTGAGGTACTTGAAAGTTTCTATCATGTCCCTCCTCTCCCTCCTTTCCTCAAGGGTATACATATTTAGCTCTTTTAGTCTCTCCTCGTATGGCTTCTCTTCCAGACCCTGCACCATTTTCGTTGCCCTCCGAGGGACTGCCTCCATCCTGCCTATGCCCTTGTGGAGATGGGTTCTCCATAACTGGACACAGTACTCCAGTTGGGGTCTCAACAACTGTCTATACAGAGGGATAACAAATTCCTGTTTTCTGCTGGTGATACCTCTCCCTGCCTCCCCCCCCCATTGTGTAATCTTCGCCAGGGTTTTTGTTCTCGGGTGCATTATTTTGCACTTCTTTGCACTGAATTCAAGCTGCAATACTTCAGTCTGTTTAAACATTTAAACATACTGTAAAGAAAACATTTGTACATCCTATGTTTACATACGCTGAATGGAGACTCATATTACAGACAAATGTATGTTACTCTGTAACCCCTCTGTAAGTAAATAACCAAAACGTTTTATTCATGCACAATGAATTAACTGCTCTACTGAGTCAAGGCTCATTTTCAGTGAGGTCCAAACTTCAATGTCAGTTAGTTTTACTTTTATCATCATACATTTATCTTCATATACATAAATACAATAATTCAACATAAACTGTATACAGCTTCAACAATTACAATGCAAAGTACAACATACACAGAGTCACATTGTTCCATGTTCTATTACTTAGCTGGCACTGCTTATAATATTCCCCATTTTTCCATCAAGGAATTCCAGAATTCTGTACGTACTTCCCTTTGATAAGTAGGTTTTACTGGGTGCTGCCCAGGTCTGAGGCCACGCAGTGTCAGGAGGCATTCTGTTCACTTTACAGCTGATTGGGCTGTATCATTACTGGCACTGAGTCTGTGTACATCACAGTACGCCTTAGCAACAAGGAGGAAGGTATAACAGGACAGCAATCTCAACAGGTTGCTGGTGAGGTGTATCAACATTCTGGTGAAGTATTTGCTGTTTTAATATGCTCAGCAAAGATATCTTTGTAATGCTTATCCTAACAGTGGTCAACTATTAATATTTTTCAGAGCCAGCCAAGGGACTCCAGTAACAAACAAAACCATGACACCCCAAGGCCAGAAGGTGCTGGACCTCAGTCGCTGCACAGGTGACACACTGTGTACAAAAAGCAACATTTCTGCAGAAGAAACCAGGAAGAGTGTGAGTGATCCCCAAGGTAACAGTAGTGCAACTGAATCATCAGATGCAAAGACAGAGGTGGAGCAAAGATCCAGAGGGGAGTCACGGGCTAAAGAGGAACCGAATACTGATCAGCTAAAGACTGAGCCTGAAAACCCTGGTGGAATTAAGGTCTTTCATTTAGGCTGTGCAACACCAACCACATACAAAACAGTGCCATGGAGCTTATTAACAACACCCATGATTACCAGTGTAATGCCAGGGAAGGGAATCGTTTATTACCAGTTACCAACATGTGCTAATAAAAGCGAACCTCTGCTTTCGGAAGGATGTCAGGAACATAAAAAAAAAAAAAAGACTGTCAAAGGAAAATCAAGAAAAGCTACTAAATCTTCACTGAGTAGATTTTGGGGCAGTAAAAGAAAAGCTGCACAGTCAACTGTGCTGCACCCCACAAAGCAGTTGGAAGAGCGTTGTAACAAAAGCATTAGCCAGTCAGTCTATGACATGCCAGAAGATGAAAAGCAATTGCATAACAACTCTAGAAAGATGTCTCAGAAAGCTCCAGTTGAGAGGAGGCTAGGAAAACAAAGCATGTCTTGGCTGAAGATGAGGCCAGAATGGGTTACAGAAAATCACAACAAAAAACAAAGTGCAAAGATTTGGACAGGTATCATGAAACTCAGTGTGCAAGATCAACAGCCAAAGGTCCAGCAGGTGGTATTGCAGCAGACTGAGAAAAAGGCACTGGTGGAGCAGATGGAACTTTCCACTCAGACTCCCATGACAAGAAAAAGACCTCTGCAAACACACAGACAAGCAACTAAGGAGACCTCAAAGGAGATACGGTTCAGTGAAGTTGCTTCTCCTGCTACAGTTCCACAGTGTGAAATAAGCAGTCAGAAAACTCTGGATGCAGCGAGGCGGGCACTTGAAAGACCCCCTTCTGTGGTAGAGGGTCATTCCCAGGCAAAGGCAAGACATGTGCACAAAAGCAGAAGCAGGAGTAGAAGCCCGAATAAGAAAAGAGCTCGTAAGGAATATAGACCTCTAGATGAAGCAGAGACAAACCAGCACACTGGCCAGCAACATTACGTCCTTCCACAAACTCCGGACACATGTCAGCAAACACTTGAAAGACTCTCTTCTATGGTAGGGAATCGTTCTCAAGCAAGGACAAGACATATGCAAAGGAGTAGAAGCAGGAGTAGAAGCCGGATCAGTCAAAGAGGAAAGTAGGAGAGCAGTCAGGAAGAGTTGAAAATACATCCTTGTTGTCGAAGAAGATGGTTATGTTTGTTCTTACAAAGTTATACAAAGTGTCTGCAAGGAGCAGTCTGTTTACTGTAATCCTGTGACAGCTGTTTGATCTTTCAAGAGATGAAGTATTCCTCTTGCAATATGATTTATCCAGATCATCAGAAAGGAAAAAATATTCATCATAGTTTTCTTGTTTCTTCCAGGGGATCCCTCAGTATGCTTAAACTAATGCTGTCAGCCTCCTGTGTTGACCTGCCCCAGAAAGAATGGAACATGTAAGCAATAAGACACAAAGGGGTGTGCAAAGAACAGATTTTACCACATGCCCATGGGCATAGGGAGGCATGAGGTCACAGGCTGAGTGCCTTCAGCCCCTGAAAGTGCTGTAAAATCTGTTCCACGCACATCGCTGGCAGGTGCTGTTATAAAATTAGCTCATTTTTTTACTGTTTATTGTTGGAAAGGCATCTTTATATGCAGAAACAATAGATTTACCCGAGTGCATTTATGGTAAAACAATCCTTCCACCCACTGTAAATGATGTCACAGATGATGTAATTGTATTATTGCCTAGCTTCTTCATCCTTGTTTTTGTTTGTTTTTCCCCATATTCAAGGTATGGAATGTTTATCATGGATTGTTTACCACAGAACACATGGATTTAAAATTCTTCTCAGTTCCACTGGTTGAATGTTCCTCTCCTAACACACTGTACACACACACATACCATAGAGAATAATGTATGGGCAACCGTACACAAGCCTGAGATTGAAACACATGCTGAGTTGTGTGATTGCCCATATGTTGTTTTATATAGTATGTGTTCTTTTACACTGGAATGACAGACCCCCACTGAAGTGAAAACAAAATAATATTGCAGTTTCTTTGTTCTGCTCTATGAATAAAATCAAATGTATAGACTTTTGAAAGTTTAAAGTTACTACTTTGGGCATAGGGTGGTTATTAAGTAGCTAGATGTAGGGTAAATAAGAAATCTTAAACTGAATGACCTTTGAACTGTGCAGAACAGTTCAGAATGTGCACAACACTTTGGAATGCACACAACAATTCAGAATGTGCATGACAAGGATTTTGAGCAGGCTGATTTTTATACAGAACAAAGGCTAGTCATATACTAGAAAGGCCTGTTCTACAGTCAGAGAATCAATTACCTCACTGTCAAGGCAAGCAGAAGAGATATCCCTGATGAGCAGGTAAAGACGGAAGGAATTTTTCATTGTCAACAAAGAAACAGTCGTAATGAAAACTATAAACCTGGAGAGATGGAACACATGCAAATGATGGAACACTTTGCATGTGAGCATCTTTCAAACACTGCCTCTACCAACTCTCTGTGTTCTAACCTCTTCAGAGTTTCCTCCTAACGCCTCGTCACTCAGAGTTCCGCTAGTTCACTTTCTCCTGCGTGAAGGAAACTTCAAATTACTGATATATGTATATTTTGTTTTCATTTACTGCCTCTACTAATTTTTTTTTTATAGTTAATCTTAGTTTACCTTTAAAATTTGTTATTTTTCTTGTTCCTCTCGGTTCGGTAGAACTGTGGGGGAACTTGGTTAGTTTTAGTTAAAATCGTGGTTCTCTGATTAAAGGACCACCTTATTTACTTCAAAAAAAGGTATTTAATTTATTTGTAACTAATAAATCTCAGTTACTGAACTGCTAACCCAGTTCCTTTTCTCTTCTGCTTCAGTTCACTTCCTCAGTTCTTTCTCGGTTTCGGAACTGACTGCAACCGCTAAAAAAAAAAGAGAGAGTTAGTGGTTGGTATTTTTTCTGCAATTTAACATCATGTTGGAGAAACCTAAAACAAAGACTGGTGAACCCAGTTTCAAAAACTCTTTGCAGTGTGGAGAAGTATTTGCAAAGGCAGATAAGCACACTTTATGTGTGGCTTGTCTGGGATTTGAACATTTAAGAGAGGAATGTAAAGTCTGTAAGACATTCCCTGAAAAGACTATTGAAAAATGCCTTGAAAGGCTTAAAAAGAAAACTACTAGGGATCCCTCAGACTTTGGCCAGCTGACACTCCAAGCTACTGTGGCTGAACCCCTGTCTACAGCTGTCCCTGCCCCTGAGATGGCAAAAAGGGCAGAAAAAGAATAAATGAACCGGCTGACTCCCCGGTTCCTTCTAAGAGAACAAAGAATTTAAAAAATACATAACCCTCGCCTTCCAAACTGGGGACTTCTGTATCTAGTCTGACTATGCCTTCAGCCCAGGAGATGGCCCAGGCATTTAAAATAATTCAGACATTGCAGACTATAATCCTCCTCAACAGCCTCCTGCTGCTGCTCAGGGTCCCCAGGCTGGCAACAAGGTTAACCCTCTCCTTCTGTAGCAGGAGGTGTTGATGAAGAAGACTTTGGTGAGAAGGAAGAGACAATAGAACCAGAAGTGCCCCTGAACAGGACTTTGGTTCCCCACCAAGAATGTTTTAGGATTATTCCTCTCACTTTTCATTTTTCAGGAGGATGGCAGATGCACTAGACATCTCCTCCACTGAGCAAATAGAAGATGAGGAGAAGGAGGTAGAATATATGGAAATGATGGGGCTGACACCCACAAAAACCCTCCTCTTCCTCTCTGTGTATAAATTTTTTAAGCAACTTGTCTTGAAGCTTCTTCAGGCACCAAATTCTATCCTTCCCCTTGAAAGGAGGATCTAAAAAAAGTACTAACTGGATAGAGAGGGAGCCGAGTTCCTCTTCTCCTGCCCTGACCACCAGGGAGTTATACAGCAAACTGCCTGCGATAAGGCCACAGTCCCTCTGTCTTCACACCCTCCAGATAAAGACTCCAGAAAAATCGACAGTATGGCCAAGAAGGGTACTTATCAGCCTCCTTGGCCATGTGTCGGGCTAATTTTCAAGCCTACACTGCCCAGTATCAGAAATCACTGTGGCAGTCAGTTTTGGCTATGTCTCAAAAAGCCTCCTCGCCCTTGTCAGACGACCTGGCAGAAACTGCCAGGTTTGGGTTAGAGGCGGCTAAGTATCAATTTCAGATGGCAGCTGACACTAATGACACTGCAGCCAGACGGATGGCAAATACAGTGGCACAGAGGAGATTTGCATGGCTCAGAGCCACAGATCTGACTCAGGATATGCAGTTCAAAGCATTGGATTTCCCCTAGAGGGTAACTCCCTTTTGTGGGGAGTCCACAGTTGCCTACATATAGAAAGGGTATGAGTATAAAGCCAGTTATGAAAGCAACTCTGCTAAAGAGAGAGAGTTTCTCTATCCACCAGGCCTTATGGAAGGGGAGGCCGGGGCAGGGCAGGTCCTTTTATACCAGGCCTTTCTTCCAGCCAGTGGCTTTGCCTCAATATCAGTGGTACCCACAACAAGGATACACTGGGATAGAGGAAGAAGGGGTTCCAGGTAAGGGTCCCAGAATCAGTCTCAGCCTCAAACTAAGCAACCCCCCTGAGGTACAGGCCACCTCTTCCTCCTGTCGAAGGCAGACTACCCCACTTCCTCCAGGCTTGGTCAAACATCACCTCAGACAAGTGGGTCCTGGAGGTGGTGGGTCAGGGTCAGTCTCTGGACTTCAAATCCCTCCTTCCCCAAAATATCAGGATTTTCAGTTCCACCTCTCTAGCAGAAAAGGCACTACTAGGGTCAGAGATTCAAAATCTGCTGCTGAAGAAAACATTGGAATCAGTTCAAACCACCTTGGGAGGAAGGGGTTATTACTCCAGATTATTTATTGTTTAGTGAACATTTTGGATTTATAACCTTAGAGTCAGACACTCATTTTCAAAGGCACCACATCGATATACAGTAACATCGGAACTACATCAATACACAGTGACATCAGAATAATACAATAATTACAGATGTGGGCACACACAATTGCAGAAGTTACTTATCAGGACTGATTAATACCAGATTTATGGATATGTGCAAACAATAGTTTACAGCAGAACTTAATAGAACAGGACAATCGAAGTCAGGATACAGGTCTGACAGAGCCTAGTACAACACTGTTCACCAAACAAGGTATCTTTAGATAATTGTTATGCAGATAGTACAATCTGGGATATAAAGTGGTGTTGAGACAGAGAGGGCTCATAGCCAGGACGTGGACCTGACTGTGTCAAGATTAGTAGTACTGAGTGATCAGGAATGCCCAAACTTGGAGTAAAGAACTGAGGGGTGTGGAGTGGCTGCTGGGAAGTCTGGGATTGGTGAATCAGGGTTTAAGAGGCAGTCCCAGCCATTGGTGACCTGGAGGTGTCCTTTGAGCAGTGATTTGAGAAGACCAAGTTTGGGCTCAGACATAATGGGATGAGGGTGCTGTTCATCCAGAGAAGGTTCAGTCGGCAAAGTTATGCTGGCTGTGAGATGTGTGGAGGTGGGGGACAAGAAATGGTTATTTGACAGAGTTGCAAGTCTGGTTCTGGTAATGGGAGAAGGCGTAAGTAGGGGCTCAAGAATGGGGGGATTGTTCTGAGGTGAACTCTTTGACCATGAGGCAAGAGTGATATTTGACCCTGCTATCAAAGTTGAGCCAGCTGGATTGTTGGTAGAGGGAGCAGCTGTGGATGAAGTGGTCATAGTTAAGAATGAGGTGACAGACTTTATTAATGGACACTCTGACATGCTGGAGGGAGGTGGTGTCAGCAGCACCGCAGATTAGGATGTCGTAGTCAGTGAGGGTGAGTACAGATGAGGAGACGGCTAGACAGAGTGCATTGGGGGTAAGACACTATTTAACTTGGTGAAGTAGACCAATCCTGGTGTTTACAGCAGTGCAGAGATGATGAATGTGTACATGGAAGTTGAAAGCAGGGTCCAGATAAATGCCAAGGTATTTAAAGGTTGTAGTGGGGTTAAGAGGTTGGCACTTGGAGTTGATGATGCTGAGGGTGTAGTCTTTATGCCTATTCTGAGGGTTGTCAAAAAGCATCACTTTAGTCTTTTTACAATTTTGGACAAGCCAGTGCTCAGAGAACCAGGATTCAGCTTAAGAGAAAGCCATTTGAAGGGGATTTTGAAGCTGTAGGGGGTCAGCGTAAGATGTGAAAAGGACAGCATCATCTGCATATAGGACCATCTGACCTGAGCAGGCTGTGGGCAGGGTGTTGAGGAATATGCTGAAAAGCAGGGGCCCTAGGATGGAGCCCTGTGAGACCCCTGACCTGATGTATAGAGATGTGGAGAGAGCAGAGCTTATCTTTACCTACTGAGATCTACCTGAGAGGTAGTTACAGAACCAGCAGGTTACTTCTGGGGAGATTCCAATGTTTGTGAGAGCCATGAGGAGAAGGGAGTGGCTGACCATGTCAAAAGCCTTTGACAGATCCACAAAGACGGCTCCAGCCAAGTGACCTTTGTCCAGAGTAGCATGCAAGGGGGTAGTAAACTCCAGCGGTGTCGAGGTGGTACTGTGGCATTTGCAAAACCATGCTGCTGTTAGCAGAGCAGGTTGTGTTTCATGAGGTGGTACATCAATTGATCAGAGATTATTTTTTCCAAAACTTTAGAGGGAAGGGAGGATGGAAATAGGTTGATAGTTTCCTGCGTTTCAGACTATGGGGAAGGTACCTGGGCAGAGAGAGTGATTGAGGATTCAGGAGAAGGAGGAGATGGCTGAGTCGAGCGTGTGGCATAAGAGGTTAAGGTGAAGGGAGTCTGTGCTGTAGTGAAAGTGGCCTAAGGCTTTTAGCAACTAGGGCCTGGCTACAGTAGGGGAGACTGTCTTGAAGTGAAAGAGTGGGGTGGTCAGAGGTGGACTGGCAGGGTGGTGGTGAGGGATCAAGAAGTGGGAAGGGAGTATACCATTAAGGTCAGAGAAGGAGGTATTTAAAATAGCTGCACAGTGTTTGAGGTCACATACTTCGGTACCATTTTTAATGACTGGGGGGTGACACAGGATTACCATTTCATTCTTTAAGGTTGTCCCAGAATTTCCTACTAGATCCCCAGTTAGAGGTGAGGGAGGACTTATAGTATTCAACCTTTGCTTTTCAGGTTGCCCAGGTGCATTTATTTCTCATGGTCCTATATCTTTGCCTATCTATCGGTTTGCCTGAGTCAAGGGCACGATGCCACAGTGAGTAACAGAGGTGCATACATTCTAGGAGGGACTGGGAAATCTAGGGGGTGGAGTGACCCTTAACAATAATTTTCACAAGTGGTGAAAACCTATCACAGGTGGTAGAGAAAATTGAAATGAAGTGGTTGAGTGCCAAGTCTATATTAGGGGCATTATGGACCAGAGATCAGTCAAGGGAGCTGAGGTGCAGCTTCAGGCCTTAAGCATGCCTGGTCTAAGGAGTTGTTTGTAGGTGTGTTTCGGGTGGTGTTGTGTATGTACAGGACCAGGTGCATGTCACAGGTGAGTGATCACTCATTGCATTTTGTAGGATGGTTTCACCTGAGAGTGTTCATGGGCGGTTAGTTAGTATCAGGTCAAGGAGAGATGTAGTGCTGTTTTATGGGCTGACCCTGGTGGGGAAGGGGACATCTTGGGAGAAGTCTAGAGTGGGTATTGCATTCTTAATAGGAAAGGCTGTGAGTGAGTGCCAATTAACATTAAAATCCCTTAGTGCAATACAGTCAGATTTTGGAGAGAGCTGGGAGAGGTAAGCAAGGGTTGTGAGGAAAGCAGTTTTTTGGTTCCTAGATGGGACAAAGACTGCTGTGACTAGAAGGGGTGCAGATGCTTCATTAGTTAAGATTTGAAGGGTGAGGGCTTAGGCTCCATGGTCAATTTTGGCTGATGGGAGGACGTGGCACTGCAGGGTGCCCTGCAAGTAGATGGCTAGCCCCCACCCCACTTCCTGCACCTGTCAGCCCAGTAGACTGCAAAGCCAGGAATACAGATGGCCCTGTCCGCATGTTACTATTGAGCCACATTTCACCTATGCAGGGTATGTCAGGCTGGTACTAGACAACCTAGACCTGAAGAGTGTCAAGTGTTTTCTGCAGGCTGCAGAAGTTTAGAGAGGAAATATTAGGCCTTTGGCTTTAGAGTGGGTGGGAGAGGTGCAGGTGGGGGGCCCTGGGTTTGGGTGAACATTACTGGACATGAGTAAGGTGAGTAGCAGCAGGGGTCGGAGTAGTAGTAGCGGAAGTTGCTTGTGGAGCATCAGGCCCACGTTGCATGATGGGCATAATCTGGGCTGGGGACGGGAGGGAGGAGAGTATGTGGGCAACTATGAGCAAAGGCAGGGTGGTGAGAACACAGGAGGGAGGGGTGGGAGGGGCAACTATGAGCAAAGGCAGGGTGGTGAGAACACAGGAGGGAGGGGTGGGGGGCAACTATGAGCAAAGGCAGGTGGTGAGAACACAGGAGGGGAGGGGTGGGAGGGGCAACTATGAGCAAAGGCAGGGTGGTGAGAACACAGGGAGGAGGATGTGGGCAGCTATGAGCAAAGGCAGGGTGGTGAGAACACAGGAGGGGAGAGGTGGGGCAACTATGAGCAAAGGCAGGGTGGTGAGAACACAGGAGGGAGGGGTGGGCAACTATGAGCAAAGGCAGGGTGGTGAGAACACAGGAGGGAGGGGTGGGGGGGCAACTATGAGCAAAGGCAGGGTGGTGAGAACACAGGAGGGGAGGTGGGGCAACTATGAGCAAAGGCAGGGTGGTGAGAACACAGGAGGGGGGTGGGGGGGCAACTATGAGCAAAGGCAGGGTGGTGAGAACACAGGGAGGGAGGGGGGAGGGCAACTATGAGCAAAGGCAGGGTGGTGAGAACACAGGGAGGGAGGGTGGGAGGGCAACTATGAGCAAAGGCAGGGTGGTGAGAACACAGGGAGGGGAGAGGGTGGGGCAGCTATGAGCAAAGGCAGGGTGGTGAGAACACAGGGAGGGAGGGGTGGGCAACTACTAAGAGAAAAGGAAGGTGGTGAGAACACAGGGAGGGGGAGGGTGGGCAACTATGAGCAAAGGAAGGTGGTGAGAACACAGGGAGGGGGAGGTGGGCAGCTATGAGCAAAGGAAGGGTGGTGAGAACACAGGAGGGGAGGGTGGGCAGCTATGAGCAAAGGAAGGGTGGTGAGAACACAGGAGGGGGGGGTGGGCAGCTATGAGCAAAGGAAGGGTGGTGAGAACACAGGGAGGGGAGGGTGGGCAACTATGAGAAAGGAAGGTGGTGAGAACACAGGGAGGGGAGAGGTGGGCAACTATGAGCAAAGGAAGGGTGGTGAGAACACAGGGAGGGAGGGGTGGGCAGCTATGAGCAAAGGAAGGGTGGTGAGAACACAGGGAGGGGAGGTGGGGCAGCTATGAGCAAAGGAAGGGTGGTGAGAACACAGGGAGGGAGGTGGGCAGCTATGAGCAAAGGAAGGGTGGTGAGAACACAGGGAGGGGAGGGGTGGGCAGCTATGAGCAAAGGAGGGTGGTGAGAACACAGGAGGGGGAGGTGTGGGGGCAGCTATGAGCAAAGGCAGGGTGGGTGAGAACACAGGAGGGGAGGGTGGGGGCAGCTATGAGCAAAGGCAGGGTGGTGAGAACACAGGGAGGGGAGGGGTGGGGCAGCTATGAGCAAAGGCAGGGTGGTGAGAACACAGGGAGGGAGGGTGGGGCAGCTATGAGCAAAGGAAGGGTGGTGAGAACACAGGAGGGGAGGGGTGGGCAAGCTATGAGCAAAGGAAGGGTGGTGAGAACACAGGGAGGGGAGGGTGGGCAGCTGAGCAAAGGAAGGGTGGTGAGAACACAGGAGGGAGGGTGGGCAGCTATGAGCAAAGGCAGGGTGGTGAGAACACAGGGAGGGAGGGTGGGCAGCTATGAGCAAAGGCAGGGTGGTGAGAACACAGGAGGGGAGAGTGTGGGGCAGCTATGAGCAAAGGAAGGGTGGTGAAAACACAGGAGGGGAGAGGGTGGGCAGCTATGAGCAAAGGAAGGGTGGTGAGAACACAGGAGGGGAGGTGGGCAGCTATGAGCAAAGGAGGGTGGTGAGAACACAGGAGGGGGGAGGTGGGCAGCTATGAGCAAAGGCAGGTGGTGAAAACACAGGAGGGGGAGGGTGGGCAGCTATGAGCAAAGGCAGGGTGGTGAGAACACAGGGAGGGGAGAGGTGTGGGGGCAGCTATGAGCAAAGGAAGGGTGGTGAGAACACAGGAGGGGGAGGTGGGCAGCTATGAGCAAAGGAAGAGTGGTGAGAACACAGGGAGGGAGGGTGGGCAGCTATGAGCAAAGGAAGGGTGGTGAAAACACAGGGAGGGAGGTGTGGGGCAGCTATGAGCAAAGGAGGGTGGTGAGAACACAGGGAGGGGAGAGGTGGGGCAGCTATGAGCAAAGGAAGGGTGGTGAGAACACGGAGGAGGAGGGGTGGGCAGCTATGAGCAAAGGAAGGGTGGTGAGAACACAGGGAGGGGAGGTGGGCAGCTATGAGCAAAGGAGGGTGGTGAGAACACAGGGAGGGAGGGTGGGCAGCTATGAGCAAAGGAGGGTGGTGAGAACACAGGGAGGGAGAGGTGGGGGGCAGCTATGAGCAAAGGAAGGGTGGTGAGAACACAGGGAGGGAGGGGTGGGCAGCTATGAGCAAAGGCAGGGTGGTGAAAACACAGGGAGGGGGAGAGGTGGGGGCACTGGTGTGGTCTGGGCTAGGTGAGCAGAGTGTAGGGTGAGTGTGAAAGACTGGGAGTGGGAGCAGGGTTGTAGTGCGTGTGTTGGGGCAGAGGTAGGATGGTATATTAGGGGTTGGACAAGCAGGAAGAGTATCACTAGGGAGAGGGGGGAGAGAATTGCCATGGCAGAGAGATAGGAAATAGCCACAGGGTGGAGGGATTAGGGTTATAAAAGACAGAGTACTAGTAGATGTACTGCCGTGGAGTAGTGGTAGTGACACCACCTTTGGTGTAGAAGGTGCTAGGTTCAGATCTGGGTGAGGAAGAGTGTGGAAAGTAGCTGGAGAGGCTTAGTATGGCAGAGATAGAGTGGAAGGACAGTGAGGGGAAAGGAGGTAAAGATTGGCCAAAAATGTGAGATCAGTAGTGACTGCTAGTGGTCGGAAAAAATAATGAGCTAATGGGAAAGTGGGCACTTAGTACACAGAGTGGACAGTCACGTGATCAGTCATGTGATGTGGGCCAGGCAATACAATTAGTGCCGCCCCATGTGGGAGGGTGACTGGAGCAGGCGGGGCAGTCTATGCACAGTGTCGATGGGCTAGCACCCAACACAAAGATGTTCCACAAGAAGAGCTAGGCCGGTTTACCTTTGAGCCCCTGCAGTGTCCTGGTTGCTATTCTGGTGCAAGCTAACTACAAGAAAAATGGAGAATGGTGGCTATACTGGATCTCAGAGCTCTAAACAAGCAGCTGAAAAAACAAACAAAATTCAGAATGGTAACTTTGGCCTTGATTCTGCCAACACTCCAAAGGGAGATTGGTTGGCATCACTGGATTAAAAAAGATGCCTATTCCCACATCCCCATAAGGGAGTCTTGCAGACAATATGTCAGATTCAGACTCCCATCAAGCCATCACCAGTTTTTAATCCTGCCTTTCGGTCTTTCCTCAGCCCCAATAGTGTTTACAAAGAGCCTAGCAGCTGCAGTGGAACACCTTCAAAGGCTGGGAATTACTGTTTTTCCTTATCTGGATGACTAGCTGGTGGTAGGGAAATCACCAGACCACGTCAAACAAGATTTGCAAGTTACCCAAGATCTTCTGGAATCTCTGAGTTTCCTAATCAGTCACAAAAAGTCAGTCTTCAGTCCTGCACAAGTATTGTTCATAGGAGCAGAGATGAACACCCTTCAGAAGAAAGCTTTTCTTCCTCTGGACAAGGTAAAAAGTCTGCAGTCAATAGCAAATTCCTTCAGATTACACAAGCCAAAAACTGCAAGACAGTTTCTGCAGCAATTGGACCATATTGCAGCTTCCACAGGCACAGCTGGGCTCCAGGTTTCAAATCAGAGACATCCAGTTCCACCTCAGGGCTCACTGGAGTCAAAGGTTCTTCTCAAAGCTCATTCCAGTAACAAGGTCTCTGTTATAGGCCATCCACTGTGAAAAGAGGAATCAAACTTAAAGCAGAGAATTCCATTTCAAAAAGAATATCCCTGAGTTATTCTCACAACAGATGCATCCCTCCTGGGTAGGGGGCGCCCATTTAGGGGATCACACAACCTAGGGTATCTGGTCAGCTGCAGAGTCCCTGCAGCAGATAAACTTGCTGGAACTCAGAGCTTTGCTACTAGCTCTACAGGCTTTCTGTTCTCTAGTACAGGCAAGGTGGTACAGGTCAGAACAGACAATACCACCACAATGTATTACATAAACAAGCAGGGAGAAACCAGGTCAGACCTCCTCTGCACAGAAGCCATGATAGTTTGGACTCTGGCTTACTCCTTGGAAGTATCCCTCTAGGCAATCCACTTGCCTGGGAATGACAACACCCTGGTCCATGCCTTAAGTCAAATCAATCAGGCCCCTTACGAATGGGCCCTGAACAGATAGGTGGTACAGATTATTTTCACAAAGTTGGGCACTCCAGAGATGAATTATTTGCATCCCTCCAGAACCACCACCTGCCACAGTATTGCTGCCAACCACGAGATCAGGGCACACTTCCTCTGGATGCTCTGTCTCTAGGTAGATCAGCGAGGTTCATGTATGCCTTCCCTCCTGTTCCTCTTTTTTTCAGGATATTACTGAAGCTCAGATCCCACTCAGCATCTCTGAACTTGATAGCTTCAGACTGGCCCAGGCATCTAGGGTACTCTCTTCAGCTCTCCATGCTGTCTCCAAATCAATACACCTCCCTCGGAGGCACAACCTACTGACCTCCAATTTGGGAACCCTGTTGTACTCGAATCTCAAGTCTCTCAATCTCAAGGCCTGGCTCTTGAGGAAATAGAATATGCTGATTTAAACCTTGCTGATGCTGTGTTAAACATCTTAAGAGGTTGCAGGAAGCCTTCTACTAGGAAAACCTTTTCTTCCAAGTGGAAACAATTTTCTGTCTGGAGCGCCACTAAGGACATAGTACCATCTCAAGCTGGAGTACCAGTCGTGCTGGACTATCTGACTCACTTGCATTCCTTGGGTTTCCAACCCAGCTCTCTAAAGGTTCATCTTGCAGAAGTGTCTGCTTAACTTTCTTCTATAGCAAAGGAAGCACTAGCTTCAGAACCTATTTTTAGAAGGTTTTTTAAGGGTTTGAATCATTTGCACCCATCCCCCCACAGGGCACCAGTGCTAGTTTGGGATCTCAACGTATGCACAGCTAAGCTCATGGACCCTCCCTTTGAACCCATTGCTACAGCCCACTTAAAAAAATTCACTTAGAAAATAGTTTTTCTAGTAGCAATGACTTCCACAAGAAGAATTGGTGAGCTCCAGGCTCTTTGTATTGGCCAGGACTATATCTCATTCCTAAGGATAAGGTAGTCCTCGGAACAAACAGAAAATTTCTCCCCAGAGTAGTTTTGGATTTTCATCTTAATCAGTCTGTTACCCTTCCTGTCTTTTTCACAGACCATAGCAATTCTGGTGAAAGAAGATTTCACAGTCTGAATGTAAAAAGGGCTCTCAGTTATTTATATGACAACCACTAAGGACCATAGGCAGGACAGACAGCAATTGTTCCTGACTTATGGGGATGTGGGAAAAGGTCATCTAGTCTCAAAAAGGACCATCTCTAGATGAATAGTCCAGTTTATCCAATTTTGCTACACAAAAGCTGGTAGGGAATCCCCAACAGAGTCAAGGGCCCATTCTACAAGAGGGACAGCTGCTACCTTAGCAGCCACCTGAAATGTCCCATTACTAGGCATTTGTAAAACAGCTACATAGAAAACAGTAAATACCTATACAAAGCACTACAACCTGGATATTCTGTCCAGAAGTGATGCTAGGTTTGGTGCAGCAGTCCTTCAAAGTCTGTTTCCTATATAGGTTCTGTGCCCATCTCCATTGGTACTGCTTGGCAGTCTGCATAAAGTCAAGAAAATATTGAGCATTACTGGGGTTAGAAGATAAAATGACTTACCATAGTAATCTTGTTTCCTCCCAGTGATGCTCAGATATTCTTAACTTCCTTCCCTACCTCCCCTTCCAGAACTTCAACCTCTGCACTCCTCATGCTGGTGCCACCAAATCAGTTTACCCTTTAAGTGCATGTTTTCTGCACTGGGTAACAGTTTTAAACATAGTTAATTTGGGTTCTCTTATTTTAGAGTTTTTCTGACGTGTTCTAATTTTTTGCTACTGTAATTCATAAGTGTTCCTCCAGTTGGAGGCTGGTTATAATGAAAATGTTGAAATTTTGGAAAAAAAAACAATTTTAACAATTAAAATCATAAGTACTTATTACTTAGAACATGCATGTCCAGGCTCCCTGTAAAATCTGAAGAGGTTGGAACACAGACAGCTGGTAGAGACAATGTTTGAAAGATCCTCACATGCAAAGTTTTCTATCATTTGCATGTGTTCTATCTTTTCTGGGCAGTCCAACCCCTCAGGCTTACTGCATAAAGTTATGAATATGTGAGCATCACTGGGAAGAATCCAGATTGCTATGGTAAGTATTTTTTTTCTTGTAGGCACACTGGGAGTGGGCTCCCAGTGTGCCAAACTAAATATGTGTGTGTGTGTGTGTGTGTGTGTGTGTGTGTGTGTGTGTGGTGTGGACACCAGCCAGCTCAAGGACTGGGTACCCTGATGTCAGCTTGGAAAAAATGTGCTAGGGGGGCATTCAACACCAGGAGATGTGCCATCCTGGAGTCAGAAAGATTTATTATTGTGATATGTGAGTTGAGGAGGAGTGGGCACACATGATGCTGAGAGGGAGTTTGGGCACCCCTGTCATCAATTAAAGATGGGAGAACAGGCATCCGACACTGGAAGTGGGCATCTCTGTATCAGAAAGTAAAAACTATATATATAGGCACACTGGAGTGAGCTCCCAGTGTGTCACATCAGTGGGGTTGGATAGGAGGCATGCTGACACGAGGATTGGCCACCCCAATGTTGACTTTGAGGAACTGTTTGGTGGATGGCAGGAGTAGCCAATCTGCAAAGCCACAGTGCAGCTCATTTGTTATGTTTAATTAACTTTATTTATTGGTATGCTTTACCAAGAAAGGCACACGGAGCAAATGGGTTGCTTGTATCTCCAGCCATGTAAATTACTGTGCACTGTAATGCACATGGCTAGAGTCTTCTCTGTCACTGTGTGTCTGGTTCCGGGGGCTGCCACTGCAATCAGAGATGATGAAACTGTTCCTGACTGGAGCACCAGATTTCTTTTAAGTCTGGCACTCACTCTGAACTGCCATCATCAGTAGCTTCCCTGTTAATTGGTGGTTGAGACAAACCCTGAAAGCATTCTCTGGAATGGCCAAACACTGCCACACCTCTGCAATGCTCTACTAACCTCAGTATGTTTCTTGTGCATGTGCAAGCAAACATAAAACCACCATAAAAAAAATAAAGCAAACTAATTAAATGTTGTTCTCCTCATCATCACACTCCCCTCACACACTCAAACAAATCAGAAATGAAATATTGTTTATAGTTTTCATTATAACTGTTTCTTTGCTGGCAATGAAAAATTCCCCTTTTATCTTTACCTGCTGATCAGGGGAATCTCTTCTGCTTGCCCTGACAGTGAGATAATTATTTATCTGGCTGTAGAACTGGCCTTTATAGTATATAGCTAGCCTTTGTTCTGTATAAAATCAACCGCTCAAAATCCTTGGTGTGCACAGATAGAAGCATGGAAACATAGAATTTGATGGCAGAGAAGGGCGGCTTAGCCCACCTAGTCTGTCCATTTCCCTGCCTAACTCCATTTACTATTACCCTCTGCGTTCTGTTGTCCAGCCAATTTTTTAGCCAGGATACCACCTTGTGGCCCACTCATAGGCTGGCTAACTTGTATATTAATCTTTTATGTGGGACTGTGTCAAATGCCTTGCTCAAGTCTAGATAGGCCATGTCCACAGCCCCTCCCTGGTCTACTACTTTGGTCACTCAATCAAAGAAATCTATTAGATTCATCTGGCATGACCTTCCTGCTGTGAATCTATGCTGCCATGGGTTCTTTGCCCCACTGGCCTCCAGGAACTTCTGCGCATTCTGAATTGTTATTGTTGTGCACATTCTGAACTGTTGTTCTGCACAGTTCAAAGGTCATGCAATTTCAAATTTCTCATTTACCTCACATCCAGCTACTTACTAATCCCCAATGCTCAAAGAACTACCTTTTAACTTTCAAAAATCTATAAATCTGATTTTGTTCATAGAACAGAAGAAAGAAATGGCAAGATTTTTTTTTCACTTCAGTGGGGGGTCACTCCAGTGTAAAACACTAAGTACTGTACAAAATAACATATGGGCAACCACACAGTGCAGCATGCATTTCCATTTCATGCTGAGATGACCACATAGACCTCATGAGCTTCACTTTTGAGGTTCATATGCTGTCATCTCAATCCCTTTATGGAAAAACAGCCTTGTTTTTATGGTTGCCTTGCATTATTCCGTGTGTGTGTGTGTGTGTGTGTGTGTGTGTGTGTGTGTGTGTGTGTGTGTGTGTGTGTGTGTGTGTGTGTGTGTGTGTGTGTGTGTGCAGCGTGTTAGGAGAGGAATATTCTGCCAGTGGAGCTGAGCAGAATTTTAATCCATGTATTCCATGGTAAACATTCCATATCTTGAATGTGGGAAAATACCAGGATGAAGAAGCTAAGCACTAATGCAATGGCATCATCATCAGTGACATCATTTACAGGAGTGAGGAAGGACTGTTTTGCTATAAATGCACTCAGGTAAATCTGTTGTTTCTACCTGTGAAGATGCCTATCTCAACAATAAACAGTAGAAAAAGGAGCCTATTTTATAAGAACAATAAGACTCTCAGAGAGTGTGTGGAACAGATTTTACCACACTCCCAGGGGCAGAAGGCACTCTGCCTATGACCTTGTACCTCAATACACCCTTGGGCATGCAGTAACATGTTTTATTGCTTTCTTATTCTTCCACCTTGTGCCACACTCCCCATCAATCCATACCCCTTGGACTCATACCATTCTACCAGACATTTGTTGAATGTCATGATCTTCTGCTTCCTGGCTGCACTAGCTCTTGGTACTGGGAGAATTTTGGAGAATGCCTCTAACCTTCTTTCTTTACTGCATTGTCCTCCCACTTCTCTGAAACTTTTCTGCACCACTTCTACCCTTCTTCCCTCCTGCTCATTCATGCCCAAGTGCACCACCATATGTGGTGTCTCCCCTACCCTCTCCACACATATGTTAATATACTGACCCACTCTTCCTACCTTCATGCCTGGCATGCACTCCACCTAAATGCTGCTTTTCTGGTACTTCTGAACCCCTTCTTACTCTCTTAAGTATTGATGGTGACCCCACCTGACCAAGGACATTGCTGTTCAGCAGCTGCCCCAGCCTGATCAGTCTCCCAACATGGGACCTCAACCCGACTGAGGTACACATCAGTGCAGCAGCTGCCCCAGCCTGATCAGTCTCCCAACATGGGGACCACAATCGACTGAGGTACACATCAGTGCAGCAGCTGCCCCAGCCTGCTCAGTGTCCCAACATGGGGACCCCAACCCGACTGAGGTACACATCAGTGCAGCAGCTGCCCCAGCCTGCTCAGTGTCCCAACATGGGGACCCCAACTCGACTGAGGTACACAACAGTACAGCAGCTGCCCCAGCCTGACCAGTCTCCTAACATGGGGAACCCAACCCGACTGAGGTACACATCAGTGAAGCAGCTGCCCCAGCCTGCTCAGTGTCCCAACATGGGGACCCCAACCCGACTGAGTCACACATCAGTGCAGCTGCTGCCCCAGCCTGACCAGTCTCACAAGATGGGGACCCCGTCCTGACTGAGGCTCTCATCAGTGCAGCAGCTACCCCAGCCTGACCAGTCTCACAACATGGGGACCCCATCCAGACCAAGGCACATTGCTGTTCAGCAGCTGCCCCAGCCTGACCAGTCTCCCAACATGGGGACCCCAACCCGACTGAGGTACACATCAGTGCAGCAGCTGCCATAGACTGACCAGTCTCCCAACATGGGGATCCCAACCCGACTGAGGCATACATCAGTGCAGCAGCTGCCTCAGCCTGACCAGTCTCCCAACATGGGGACCCCAACCCGACTGAGGTACACATCAGTGCAGCAGCTGCCATAGACTGACCAGTCTCCCAACATGGGGATCCCAACCCGACTGAGGCATACATCAGTGCAGCAGCTGCCACAGCCGGACCAGACTCCCAACATGGGGACCTCAACTTCACCAGTGCACACCGCTGTTCTGCAGCTGCCCCAGCCTGCCTAGTCTCACAAGGGGACCCCACCCTGATTGAAGCACACATCAGTACACCAGCTGCCCCAGCCTGCCCAGTCTCACAACATGAGGACCCCTCCTAGACCAAGGCACATTGCTGTTCAGCAGCTGCCCCAGTCTGACCAGTCTCACAACATGGGCACCCCACCCAGACCAAGGCTCATTGCTGTTCAACAGCTGCCCCAGCCTGACCAGACTCCCAACATGGGGACCTCAACTTCACCAGTGCACACCGCTGTTCTGCAGCTGCCCCAGCCTGCCTAGTCTCACAAGGGGACCCCACCCTGATTGAAGCACACATCAGTGCAGCAGCTGCCCCAGCCTACCCAGTCTCACAACATAGAGACCCCACCTAGACCAAGGCACACTGCTGTTCAGCAGCTGCCCCAGTCTGACCAGTCTCCCAACATGGGCACCCCAACCTGACTGAGGCTCTCATCAGTGCAGCAGCTACCCCAGTCTGACCAGTCTCCCAACATGGGGACCACAAGCTGATTGAGGTACACATCATTGCAGCAACTGCCATAGCCTGGCCAGTCTCCCAACATGGGGACCCCAACCTGAGTTAGAGTACACATCAGTGCAGCAGCTGCCATAGACTGGCCAGTCTCCCAGCATGGGGACCACAACCTGACTGAGGTACACATCAGTGCAGCAGCTACCATAAATTGACCAGACTCCTAACATGAGGGCCCCACCCTGACTGAGGTACACATCAGTGCAGCAGCTGGCCCAGCCTGCCCAGTCTCCCAACATGGGGACCCCAACCTGATCGAGGTACACATCAGTGCAGCAGTTACCCCAGCCTGCCCAGTCTCCCAACATGGGAACCCCAACCTGACTGAGGAACACATCAGTGCAGCAACTGCCACAGACTGACCAGTCTCCCAACATGAGGGCCCCACCCTGACTGAGGTAAACATCAGTGCAGCAGCTGGCCCAGCCTGCCCAGTCTCCCAACATGGGAACCCCAACCTGACTGAGGACCACATCAGTGCAGCAGTGACCCCAGCCTGCCCAGTCTTCCAACATGGGGACCCCACCCTGACTGAGGTACACATCAATGCAGCAGCTGGCCCAGCCTGACCAGTCTCCCAATATGGGGACCCCACCCTGACCTGGGTACAGTGCTGTTTAGTAGCTGCCCCAGCCTCCCAATATGGGGATTTAAGTCTGCTCCAGAAGCTCACCTGCACATCAGTGTGATACACTGACACTATGCCATCAGGGTGTGCCTAACCTGGCACATTTATAAACATATGTGAGAGTACAGAAACAAAAAGTGCAAATAATTGGCAATTAGAAACACAGAAACATAGAAACATAGTAACACAGAAACATAGAAACAGAGACTTTGATGGCAGATATGACGGCTTGGCCTACCTAGTCTGCCCATTTTCCTACTTACAGGATAAGCTACAGATCCTATTTAACCAACAGCATATTTCTTCCACCCCACAAAATTGCCTTGTGTCTATCCCATGCATTCTTGAATTTCCCCACAGTTTTAGACCTCACAACCTCTATAGGAAGGCTGTTCCATGCATTCACCACTCTCTCCAAGAAAAAATACTTCCTCACATTGCCCCTGAGCCATCCCCCCATTATCTTCAAATTGTGTCCCCTTGTCCTTGCACATCTCATTTTCTGAAAGATGCTACCCTCTTGGACTTTGTTGATTCCCTTGAGGTACTTGAAAGTTTCTATCATGTCCCTCCTCTCCCTCCTTTCCTCAAGGGTATACATATTTAGCTCTTTTAGTCTCTCCTCGTATGGCTTCTCTTCCAGACCCTGCACCATTTTCGTTGCCCTCCGAGGGACTGCCTCCATCCTGCCTATGCCCTTGCAGAGATGGGTTCTCCATAACTGGACACAGTACTCCAGTTGGGGTCTCAACAACTGTCTATACAGAGGGATAACAAATTCCTGTTTTCTGCTGGTGATACCTCTCCCTGCCTCCCCCCCCATTGTGTAATCTTCCCCAGGGTTTTTGTTCTCGGGTGCATTATTTTGCACTTTTTGCACTGAATTCAGTTGCAATACTTCAGTCTGTTTAAACATTTAAACATACTGTAAAGAAAACATTTGTACATCCTATGTTTACATACGCTGAATGGAGACTCATATTACAGACAAATGTATGTTACTCTGTAACCCCTCTGTAAGTAAATAACCAAAACGTTTTATTCATGCACAATGAATTAACTGCTCTACTGAGTCAAGGCTCATTTTCAGTGAGGTCCAAACTTCAATGTCAGTTAGTTTTACTTTTATCATCATACATTTATCTTCTTATACATAAATACAATAATTCATCATAAACTGTATACAGCTTCAACAATTACAATGCAAAGTACAACATACACAGAGTCACATTGTTCCATGTTCTATTACTTAGCTGGCACTGCTTATAATATTCCCCATTTTTCCATCAAGGAATTCCAGAATTCTGTATGTACTTCCCTTTGATAAGTAGGTTTTACTGGGTGCTGCCCAGGTCTGAGGCCACGCAGTGTCAGGAGGCATTCTGTTCACTTTACAGCTGATTGGGCTGTATCATTACTAGCACTGAGTCTGTGTACATTACAGTACGCCTTAGCAACAAGGAGGAAGGTATAACAGGACAGCAATCTCAACAGGTTGCTGGTGAGGTGTATCAACATTCTGGTGAAGTATTTGCTGTTTTAATATGCTCAGCAAAGATATCTTTGTAATGCTTATCCTAACAGTGGTCAACTATTAATATTTTTCAGAGCCAGCCAAGGGACTCCAGTAACAAACAAAACCATGACACCCCAAGGCCAGAAGGTGTTGGACCTCAGTCGCTGCACAGGTGACACACTGTGTACAAAAAGCAACATTTCTGCAGAAGAAACCAGGAAGAGTGTGAGTGATCCCCAAGGTAACAGTAGTGCAACTGAATCATCAGATGCAAAGACAGAGGTGGAGCAAAGATCCAGAGGGGAGTCGCGGGCTAAAGAGGAACCAAATACTGATCAGCTAAAGACTGAGCCTGAAATCCCTGGTGGAATTAAGGTCTTTCATTTAGGCTGTGCAACACCAACCACATACAAAACAGTGCCATGGAGCTTATTAACAACACCCATGATTACCAGTGTAATGCCAGGGAAGGGAATCGTTTATTACCAGTTACCAACATGTGCTAATAAAAGTGAACCTCTGCTTTCGGAAGGATGTCAGGAACATAAAAAAAAAACAAAAAAGACTGTCAAAGGAAAATCAAGAAAAGCTACTAAATCTTCACTGAGTAGATTTTGGGGCAGTAAAAGAAAAGCTGCACAGTCAACTGTGCTGCACCCCACAAAGCAGTTGGAAGAGCGTTGTAACAAAAGCATTAGCCAGTCAGTCTATGACATGCCAGAAGATGAAAAGCAATTGCATAACAACTCTAGAAAGATGTCTCAGAAAGCTCCAGTTGAGAGGAGGCTAGGAAAACAAAAGCATGTCTTGGCTGAAGATGAGGCCAGAATGGGTTACAGAAAATCACAACAAAAAACAAAGTGCAAAGATTTGGACAGGTATCATGAAACTCGTGTGCAAGATCAACAGCCAAAGGTCCAGCAGGTGGTATTGCAGCAGACTGAGAAAAAGGCACTGGTGGAGCAGATGGAACTTTCCACTCAGACTCCCATGACAAGAAAAAGACCTCTGCAAACACACAGGCGAGCAACTAAGGAGACCTCAAAGGAGATACGGTTCAGTGAAGTTGCTTCTCCTGCTACAGTTCCACAGTGTGAAATAAGCAGTCAGAAAACTCTGGATGCAGCGAGGCGGGCACTTGAAAGACCCCCTTCTGTGGTAGAGGGTCATTCCCAGGCAAAGGCAAGACATGTGCACAAAAGCAGAAGCAGGAGTAGAAGCCCGAATAAGAAAAGAGCTCGTAAGGAATATAGACCTCTAGATGAAGCAGAGACAAACCAGCACACTGGCCAGCAACATTACGTCCTTCCGCAAACTCCGGACACATGTCAGCAAACACTTGAAAGACTCTCTTCTATGGTAGGGAATCGTTCTCGAGCAAGGACAAGACATATGCAAAAGAGAAGCAGGAGAGCCGGATCAGTCAAAGAGGAAAGTAGGAGAGCAGTCAGGAAGAGTTGAAAATACATCCTTGTTGTCAAGAAGATGGTTATGTTTGTTCTACAAAGTTATACAAAGTGTCTGCAAGGAGCAGTCTGTTTACTGTAATCCTGTGACAGCTGTTTGATCTTTCAAGAGATGAAGTATTCCTTGCAATATGATTTATCCAGGACATCAGAAAGGAAAAATATTCATCATAGTTTTCTTGTTTCTTCCAGGGATCCCTCAGTATGCTTAAACTAATGCTGTCAGCTCCTGTGTTGACCTGCCCCAGAAAGAATGGAACATGTGCAATAAGACACAAGGGTGCAAAGAACAGATTTTACCACATGCCCATGGGCATAGGGAGGCATGAGGTCACAGGCTGAGTGCCTTCAGCCCCTGAAAGTGCTGTAAAATCTGTTCCACGCACATCGCTGGCAGGTGCTGTTATAAAATTAGCTCATTTTTTTACTGTTTATTGTTGGGAAAGGCATCTTTATATGCAGAAACAATAGATTTACCCGAGTGCATTTATGGTAAAACAATCCTTCCACCCACTGTAAATGATGTCACAGATGATGTAATTGTATTATTGCCTAGCTTCTTCATCCTTGTTTTTGTTTGTTTTTCCCCATATTCAAGGTATGGAATGTTTATCATGGATTGTTTACCACACAGAACACATGGATTTAAAATTCTTCTCAGTTCCACTGGTTGAATGTTCCTCTCCTAACACACTGTACACACACACATACCATAGAGAATAATGTGGAGCGACATTACACAAGCCTGAGATTGAAACACATGCTGAGTTGTGTGATTGCCCATATGTTGTTTTATATAGTATGTGTTCTTTTACACTGGAATGACAGACCCCCACTGAAGTGAAAACAAAATAATATTGCAGTTTCTTTGTTCTGTCTCTATGAATAAAATCAAATGTATAGACTTTTGAAAGTTTAAAGTTACTACTTTGGGCATAGGATGGTTATTAAGTAGCTAGATGTAGGGTAAATAAGAAATCTTAAACTGAATGACCTTTGAACTGTGCAGAACAGTTCAGAATGTGCACAACACTTTGGAATGCACACAACAATTCAGAATGTGCATGACAAGGATTTTGAGCAGGCTGATTTTTATACAGAACAAAGGCTAGTCATATACTAGAAAGGCCTGTTCTACAGTCAGAGAATCAATTACCTCACTGTCAAGGCAAGCAGAAGAGATTTCCCTGATGAGCAGGTAAAGACGGAAGGGATTTTTCATTGTCAACAAAGAAACAGTCGAATGAAAACTATAAACCTGAGAGATGGAACACATGCAAATGATGGAAGCTTGCATGTGAGCATCTTTCAAACACTGCCTCTACCAACTCTCTGTGTTCTAACCTCTTCGAGTTCTTTCCACCTAACGCCTCGTCACCAGAGTTCCGCTTAGTTCACTTTCTCCTGCGTGAAGGAAACTTCAAATTACTGATATATGTATATTTTGTTTTCATTTACTGCCTCTACTAATTTTTTTTTATAGTTAATCTTAGTTTACCTTTAAAATTTGTTATTTTTCTTGTTCCTCTCGGTTCGGTAGAACTGTGGGGGAACTTGGTTAGTTTTAGTTAAAATCGTGGTTCTCTGATTAAAGGACCACCTTATTTACTTCAAAAAGGTATTTAATTTATTTGTAACTAATAAATCTCAGTTACTGAACTGCTAACCCAGTTCCTTTCTCTTCTGCTTCAGTTCACTTCTCAGTTCTTTCTCGGTTTCGAACTGACTGCAACCGCTAAAAAAAAAGAGAGAGTTAGGGTTGGTATTTTTCTGCAATTTAACATCATGTTGGAGAAACCTAAAACAAAGACTGGTGAACCCAGTTTCAAAAACTCTTTGCAGTGTGGAGAAGTATTTGTAAAGGCAGATAAGCTACACTTTATGTGTGGCTTGTCTGGGATTTGAACATTTAAGAGAGGAATGTAAAGTCTGTAAGACATTCCCTGAAAAGACTATTGAAAAATGCCTTGAAAGGCTTAAAAAGAAAACTACTAGGGATCCCTCAGACTTTGGCCAGCTGACACTCCAAGCTACTGTGGCTGAACCCCTGTCTACAGCTGTCCCTGCCCCTGAGATGGCAAAAAGGGCAGAAAAAGAATAAATGAACCGGCTGACTCCCCGGTTCCTTCTAAGAGAACAAAGAATTTAAAAAATACATAACCCTCGCCTTCCAAACTGGGGACTTCTGTATCTAGTCTGACTATGCCTTCGGCCCAGGAGATGGCCCAGGCATTTAAAATAATTCAGACATTGCAGACTATAATCCCTCCTCAACAGCCTCCTGCTGCTGCTCAGGGTCCCCAGGCTGGCAACAAGGGTTAACCCTCTCCTTCTGTAGCAGGAGGTGTTGATGAAGAAGACTTTGGTGAGAAGGAAGAGACAATAGAACCAGAAGTGCCCCTGAACAGGACTTTGGTTCCCCACCAAGAATGTTTTAGGATTATTCCTCTCACTTTTCATTTTTCAGGAGGATGGCAGATGCACTAGACATCTCCTCCACTGAGCAAATAAAAGATGAGGAGAAGGAGGTAGAATATATGGAAATGATGGGGCTGACACCCACAAAAACCCCCCTCTTCCTCTCTGTGTATAAATTTTTTAAGCAACTTGTCTTGAAGCTTCTTCAGGCACCAAATTCTATCCCTCCCCTTGAAAGGAGGATCTAAAAAAAGTACTAACTGGATAGGGAGGGAGCCGAGTTCCTCTTCTCCTGCCCTGACCACCAGGGAGTTATACAGCAAGCTGCCTGCGATAAGGCCACAGTCCCTCTGTCTTCACACCCTCCAGATAAAGACTCCAGAAAAATCGACAGTATGGCCAAGAAGGGTACTTATCAGCCTCCTTGGCCATGTGTCGGGCTAATTTTCAAGCCTACACTGCCCAGTATCAGAAATCACTGTGGCAGTCAGTTTTGGCTATGTCTCAAAAGCCTCCTCGCTTCTTTAACAGACTGACCTGGCAGAAACCGCCAGGTTTGGGTTAGAGGCGCTAAGTATCAATTTCAGATGGCAGCTGACACTAATGACACTGCAGCCAGACGGATGGCAAATACAGTGGCACAGAGGAGATTTGCATGGCTCAGAGCCACAGATCTGACTCAGGATATGCAGTTCAAAGCATTGGATTTCCCTAGAGGGTAACTCCCTTGTGGGGAGTCCACAGTTGCCTACATATAGAAAGGGTATGAGTATAAAGCCAGTTATGAAAGCAACTCTGCTAAAGAGAGAGAGTTTCTCTATCCACCAGGCCTTATGGAAGGGGAGGCCAGGGCAGGTCCTTTTATACCAGGCCTTTCTTCCAGCCAGTGGCTTTGCCTCAATATCAGTGGTACCCACAACAAGGATACACTGGGATAGAGGAAGAAGGGGTTCCAGGTAAGGGTCCCAGAATCAGTCTCAGCCTCAAACTAAGCAACCCCCCTGAGGTACAGGCCACCTCTTCCCTCCCTGTCGAAGGCAGACTACCCCACTTCCTCCAGGCTTGGTCAAACATCACCTCAGACAAGTGGGTCCTGGAGGTGGTGGGTCAGGGTCAGTCTCTGGACTTCAAATCCTCCTCCCAAAATATCAGGATTTTCAGTTCCACCTCTAGCAGAAAAGGCACTACTAGGGTCAGAGATTCAAAATCTGCTGCTGAAGAAAACATTGAATCAGTTCAAACCACCTTGGGAGGAAGGGGTTATTACTCCAGATTATTTATTGTTTAGTGAACATTTTGGATTTATAACCTTAGAGTCAGACACTCATTTTCAAAGGCACCACATCGATATACAGTAACATCGAACTACATCAATACACAGTGACATCAGAATAATACAATAATTACAGATGTGGGCACACACAATTGCAGAAGTTACTTATCAGGACTGATTAATACCAGATTTATGGATATGTGCAAACAATAGTTTACAGCAGAACTTAATAGAACAGGACAATCGAAGTCAGGATACAGGTCTGACAGAGCCTAGTACAACACTGTTCACCAAACAAGGTATCTTTAGATAATTGTTATGCAGATAGTACAATCTGGGATATAAAGTGGTGTTGAGACAGAGAGGGCTCATAGCCAGGACGTGGACCTGACTGTGTCAAGATTAGTAGTACTGAGTGATCAGGAATGCCCAAACTTGGAGTAAAGAACTGAGGGGTGTGGAGTGGCTGCTGGGAAGTCTGGGATTGGTGAATCAGGGTTTAAGGGCAGTCCCAGCCATTGGTGACCTGGAGGTGTCCTTTGAGCAGTGATTTGAGAAGACCAAGTTTGGGCTCAGACATAATGGGATGAGGGGTGCTGTTCATCCAGAGAAGGGTTCAGTCGGCAAAGTTATGCTGGCTGTGAGATGTGTGGAGGCGGGGGACAAGAAATGGTTATTTGACAGAGTTGCAAGTCTGGTTCTGGTAATGGGAGAAGGCGTAAGTAGGGGCTCAAGAATGGGGGGATTGTCCTGAGGTGAACTCTTTGACCATGAGGCAAGAGTGATATTTGACCCTGCTATCAAAGTTGAGCCAGCTGGATTGTTGGTAGAGGGAGCAGCTGTGGATGAAGTGGTCATAGTTAAGAATGAGGTGACAGACTTTATTAATGGACACTCTGACATGCTGGAGGGAGGTGGTGTCAGCAGCACCGCAGATTAGGATGTCGTAGTCAGTGAGGGTGAGTACAGATGAGGAGACGGCTAGACAGAGTGCATTGGGGTAAGACACTCATTTAACTTGGTGAAGTAGACCAATCCTGGTGTTTACAGCAGTGCAGAGATGATGAATGTGTACATGGAAGTTGAAAGCAGGGTCCAGATAAATGCCAAGGTATTTAAAGGTTGCAGTGGGTTAAGAGGTTGGCACTTGGAGTTGATGATGCTGAGGGTGTAGTCTTTATGCCTATTCTGAGGGTTGTCAAAAAGCATCACTTTAGTCTTTTTACAATTTTGGACAAGCCGGTGCTCAGAGAACCAGGATTCAGCTTAAGAGAAAGCCATTTGAAGGGGATTTTGAAGCTGTAGGGGGTCAGCGTAAGATGTGAAAAGGACAGCATCATCTGCATATAGGACCATCTGACCTGAGCAGGCTGTGGGCAGGGTGTTGAGGAATATGCTGAAAAGCAGGGGCCCTAGGATGGAGCCCTGTGAGACCCCTGACCTGATGTATAGAGATGTGGAGAGAGCAGAGCTTTCTTTACCTACTGAGATCTACCTGAGAGGTAGTTACAGAACCAGCAGGTTACTTCTGGGAGATTCCAATGTTTGTGAGAGCCATGAGGAGAAGGGAGTGGCTGACCATGTCAAAAGCCTTGACAGATCCACAAAGACTGCTCCAGCCAAGTGACCTTTGTCCAGAGTAGCATGCAAGGGGTAGTAAACTCCAGCGTGTCGAGGTGGTACTGTGGCATTTGTAAAACCATGCTGCTGTTAGCAGAGCAGGTTGTGTTTCATGAGGTGGTACATCAATTGATCAGAGATTATTTTTTCCAAAACTTTAGAGGGGAGGGAGGATGGAAATAGGTTGATAGTTTCCTGCGTTTCAGACTATGGGGAAGGTACCTGGGCAGAGAGAGTGATTGAGGATTCAGGAGAAGGAGGAGATGGCTGAGTCGAGCGTGTGGCATAAGAGGTTAAGGTGAAGGGAGTCTGTGCTGTAGTGAAAGTGGCCTAAGGCTTTTAGCAACTAGGGCCTGGCTACAGTAGGGGAGACTGTCTTGAAGTGAAAGGGTGGGGTGGTCGGAGGTGGACTGGCAGGGTGGTGGTGAGGGATCAAGAAGTGGGAAGGGAGTATACCATTAAGGTCAGAGAAGGAGGTATTTAAAATAGCTGCACAGTGTTTGAGGTCACATACTGCGGTACCATTTTTAATGACTGCAGGGGTGACACAGGATTACCATTTCATTCTTTAGGTTGTCCCAGAATTTCCTACTAGATCCCCAGTTAGAGGTGAGGGAGGACTTATAGTATTCAACCTTTGCTTTTCGGGTTGCCCAGGTGCATTTATTTCTCATGGTCCTATATCTTTGCCTATCTATCGGTTTGCCTGAGTCAAGGGCACGATGCCACAGTGAGTAACAGAGGTGCATACATTCTAGGAGGGACTGGGAAATCTAGGGGGTGGAGTGACCCTTAACAATAATTTTCACAAGTGGTGAAAACCTATCACAGGTGGTAGAGAAAATTGAAATGAAGTGGTTGAGTGCCAAGTCTATATTAGGGGCATTATGGACCAGAGATCAGTCAAGGGAGCTGAGGTGCAGCTTCAGGCCTTAAGCATGCCTGGTCTAAGGAGTTGTTTGTAGGTGTGTTTGGGTGGTGTTGTGTATGTCAGGACCAGGTGCATGTCACAGGTGAGTGATCACTCATTGCATTTTGTAGGATGGTTTCACCTGAGAGTGTTCATGGGCGTTAGTTAGTATCAGGTCAAGGAGAGATGTAGTGCTGTTTTATGGGCTGACCCTGGTGGGGAGGGACATCTTGGGAGAAGTCTAGAGTGGGTATTGCATTCTTAATAGGAAAGGCTGTGAGTGAGTGCTAATTAACATTAAAATCCTTAGTGCAATACAGTCAGATTTTGAGAGAGCTGGGAGAGGTAAGCAAGGGTTGTGAGGAAAGCAGTTTTTGGTTCCTAGATGGGACAAAGACTGCTGTGACTAGAAGGGGTGCAGATGCTTCATTAGTTAAGATTTGAAGGGTGAGGGCTTAGGCTCCATGGTCAATTTTGGCTGATGGGAGATCGTGGCACTGCAGGGTGTCCTGCAGGATGGCAGCCCCCCACCCCCCCACTTCCTGCACCTGTCAGCCCAGTAGACTGCAAAGCCAGGAATACAGATGGCCCTGTCCGGCATGTTACTATTGAGCCACATTTCACCTATGCAGAGTATGTCAGGCTGGTACTAGACAACCTAGACCTGAAGAGTGTCAAGTGTTTTCTGCAGGCTGCAGAAGTTTAGAGAGGAAATATTAGGCCTTTGGCTTTAGAGTGGGTGGGAGAGGTGCAGGTGGGGGGCCCTGGGTTTGGGTGAACATTACTGGACATGAGTAAGGTGAGTAGCAGCAGGGGTCGGAGTAGTAGCAGCAAGTTGCTTGTGGGAGCATCAGGCCCACGTTGCATGATGGGCATAATCTGGGCTGGGGACGGGAGGGGAGGGAGAGTATGTGGGCAACTATGAGCAAAGGCAGGGTGGTGAGAACACAGGAGGGGAGGGGTGGGGCGGGGCAACTATGAGCAAAGGCAGGGTGGTGAGAACACAGGAGGGAGGGGTGGGCAACTATGAGCAAAGGCAGGGTGGTGAGAACACAGGAGGGGAGGGGTGGCAACTATGAGCAAAGGCAGGGTGGTGAGAACACAGGAGGGGAGGGGTGGGGCAGCTATGAGCAAAGGCAGGGTGGTGAGAACACAGGAGGGGAGGGTGTGGGGCAACTATGAGCAAAGGCAGGGTGGTGAGAACACAGGAGGGAGGGGTGGCAACTATGAGCAAAGGCAGGGTGGTGAGAACACAGGGGAGGGGAGGGGGGGGGCAACTATGAGCAAAGGCAGGGTGGTGAGAACACAGGGAGGGGAGGGTGGGCAACTATGAGCAAAGGAAGGGTGGTGAGAACACAGGAGGGGGAGAGGTGGGCAGCTATGAGCAAAGGCAGGGTGGTGAGAACACAGGAGGGGGAGGGTGGGCAACTATGAGCAAAGGGAGGGTGGTGAGAACACAGGAGGGGAGGGGTAGGCAACTATGAGCAAAGGCAGGTGGTGAGAACACAGGGAGGGGAGGGTGGGCAGCTATGAGCAAAGGAAGGGTGGTGAGAACACAGGGAGGGGGAGAGGTGGGGCAACTATGAGAAAGGAAGGGTGGTGAGAACACAGGAGGGGAGGGGTGGGCAACTATGAGCAAAGGAAGGGTGGTGAGAACACAGGGAGGGGAGGGGTGGCAACTATGAGCAAAGGAAGGGTGGTGAGAACACAGGAGGGGAGGGGTGGGCAACTATGAGCAAAGGAAGGGTGGTGAGAACACAGGAGGGGGAGAGTGGGCAGCTATGAGCAAAGGCAGGGTGGTGAGAACACAGGGAGGGGAGGGTGGGCAGACTATGAGCAAAGGCAGGGTGGTGAGAACACAGGGGAGGGTGGGGGCAGCTATGAGCAAAGGAAGGGTGGTGAGAACACAGGGAGGGAGGGGTGGGCAGCTATGAGCAAAGGAAGGGTGGTGAGAACACAGGGAGGGAGAGGTGGGCAGCTATGAGCAAAGGCAGGGTGGTGAGAACACAGGGAGGGGAGGGTGGGCAGCTATGAGCAAAGGAAGGGTGGTGAGAACACAGGGAGGGGGAGAGGTGTGGGCAGCTATGAGCAAAGGAAGGTGGTGAGAACACAGGAGGGGGGGTGGGCAGCTATGAGCAAAGGAAGGGTGGTGAGAACACAGGGAGGGGGAGGGGTGGGCAGCTATGAGCAAAGGCAGGGTGGTGAGAACACAGGAGGGGAGGGGTGGGCAGCTATGAGCAAAGGCAGGGTGGTGAGAACACAGGGAGGGGAGGTGTGGGGGCAGCTAAGAGCAAGGAAGGGTGGCGAGAACACAGGGAGGGAGGGTGGGCAACTATGAGCAAAGGAAGGGTGGTGAGAACACAGGGAGGGAGGTGGGCAACGCTGAGCAAAGGCAGGGTGGTGAGAACACAGGGAGGGGAGGGTGGGCAGCTATGAGCAAAGGCAGGGTGGTGAGAACACAGGGAGGGAGGGTGGGCAGCTATGAGCAAAGGCAGGGTGGTGAGAACACAGGGAGGGGAGATGTGGGGCAGCTATGAGCAAAGGAAGAGTGGTGAAAACACAGGGAGGGGGAGGGTGGGCAGCTATGAGCAAAGGAAGGGTGGTGAGAACACAGGAGGGGGAGGTGTGGGGCAGCTATGAGCAAAGGAAGGGTGGTGAAAACACAGGAGGGAGGTGGGCAGCTATGAGCAAAGGCAGGGTGGTGAAAACACAGGAGGGGGAGGGTGGGCAGCTATGAGCAAAGGCAGGGTGGTGAGAACACAGGGAGGGAGGGTGGGGGCAGCTATGAGCAAAGGAAGGGTGGTGAGAACACAGGGAGGGAGAGGTGGGCAGCTATGAGCAAAGGAAGAGTGGTGAAAACACAGGGAGGGGAGGTGGGCAGCTATGAGCAAAGGAAGGTGGTGAGAACACAGGGAGGGGAGGGGGGCAGCTATGAGCAAAGGAAGGGTGGTGAGAACACAGGAGGGAGGGGGGGCAGCTATGAGCAAAGGAAGGGTGGTGAGAACACAGGAGGGGGAGTGGGCAGCTATGAGCAAAGGAAGGGTGGTGAGAACACAGGGAGGGGGAGGTGGGCAGCTATGAGCAAAGGAAGGGTGGTGAGAACACAGGAGGGAGGGTGGGCAGCTATGAGCAAGGCAGGGTGGTGAGAACACAGGGAGGGAGGGTGGGGGGCAGCTATGAGCAAAGGAAGGGTGGTGAGAACACAGGAGGGGAGGGTGGGCAGCTATGAGCAAAGGCAGGGTGGTGAGAACACAGGGAGGGGGTGGGGGCACTGGTGTGGTCTGGGCTAGGTGAGCAGAGTGTGGGGTGAGTGTGAAAGACTGGGAGTGGGAGCAGGGCTAGTAAGTCGTGTGTTGGGGCAGAGGTAGGATGGTATATTAGGGGTTGGACAAGCAGGAAGAGTATCACTAGGGAGGGGGGAGAATTGCCATGGCAGAGATAGGAAATAGCCAAAGGGTGGAGGGATTAGGTTATAAAAGACAGAGTACTAGTAGATGTACTGCCGTGGAGTAGTGGTAGTGACACCACCTTTGGTGTAGAAGGTGCTAGGTTCAGATCTGGGTGAGGAAGAGGTGGAAAGTAGCTGGAGAGGCTTAGTATGGCAGAGATAGAGTGGAAGGACAGTGAGGGAAAGGAGGTAAAGATTGGCCAAAATGTGAGATCAGTAGTGACTGCTAGTGGTCGGAAAAAATAATGAGCTAATGGGAAAGTGGGCACTTAGTACACAGAGTGGACAGTCACGTGATCAGTCATGTGATGTGGGCCAGGCAATACAATTAGTGCCGCCCCATGTGGGAGGGTGACTGGAGCAGGCGGGCAGTCTATGCACAGTGTCGATGGGCTAGCACCCAACACAAAGATGTTCCACAAGAAGAGCTAGGCCGGTTTACCTTGAGCCCTGCAGTGTCCTGGTTGCTATTCTGGTGCAAGCTAACTACAAGAAAAATGGAGAATGGTGGCTATACTGGATCTCAGAGCTCTAAACAAGCAGCTGAAAAAACAAACAAAATTCAGAATGGTAACTTTGGCCTTGATTCTGCCAACACTCCAAAGGGAGATTGGTTGGCATCACTGGATTAAAAAAGATGCCTATTCCCACATCCCCATAAGGGAGTCTTGCAGACAATATGTCAGATTCAGACTCCCATCAAGCCATCACCAGTTTTTAATCCTGCCTTTCGGTCTTTCCTCAGCCCCAATAGTGTTTACAAAGAGCCTAGCAGCTGCAGTGGAACACCTTCAAAGGCTGGGAATTACTGTTTTTCCTTATCTGGATGACTAGCTGGTGGTAGGAAATCACCAGACCACGCCAAACAAGATTTGCAAGTTACCCAAGATCTTCTGGAATCTCTGAGTTTCCTAATCAGTCACAAAAAGTCAGTCTTCAGTCCTGCACAAGTATTGTTCATAGGAGCAGAGATGAACACCCTTCAGAAGAAAGCTTTTCTTCCTCTGGACAAGGTAAAAAGTCTGCAGTCAATAGCAAATTCCTTCAGATTACACAAGCCAAAAACTGCAAGACAGTTTCTGCAGCGATTGGACCATATTGCAGCTTCCACAGGCACAGCGCTGGGCTCCAGGTTTCAAATCAGAGACATCCAGTTCCACCTCAGGGCTCACTGGAGTCAAAAAGGTTCTTCTCAAAGCTCATTCCAGTAACAAGGTCTCTGTTATAGGCCATCCACTGTGAAAAGAGGAATCAAACTTAAAGCAGAGAATTCCATTTCAAAAAGAATATCCCTGAGTTATTCTCACAACAGATGCATCCCTCCTGGGTAGGGGGCGCCCATTTAGGGGATCACACAACCCAGGGTATCTGGTCAGCTGCAGAGTCCCTGCAGCAGATAAACTTGCTGGAACTCAGAGCTTTGCTACTAGCTCTACAGGCTTTCTGTTCTCTAGTACAGGCAAGGTGGTACAGGTCAGAACAGACAATACCACCTGATATGTATTACATAAACAAGCAGGGAGAAACCAGGTCAGACCTCCTCTGCACAGAAGCCATGATAGTTTGGACTCTGGCTTACTCCTTGGAAGTATCCCTCTAGGCAATCCACTTGCCTGGGAATGACAACACCCTGGTCCATGCCTTAAGTCAAATCAATCAGGCCCCTTACGAATGGGCCCTGAACAGATAGGTGGTACAGATTATTTTCACAAAGTTGGGCACTCCAGAGATGAACTTATTTGCATCCCTCCAGAACCACCACCTGCCACAGTATTGCTGCCAACCACGAGATCAGGGCACACTTCCTCTGGATGCTCTGTCTCTAGGTAGATCAGCGAGGTTCATGTATGCCTTCCCTCCTGTTCCTCTTTTTTTCAGGATATTACTGAAGCTCAGATCCCACTCAGCATCTCTGAACTTGATAGCTTCAGACTGGCCCAGGCATCTAGGGTACTCTCTTCAGCTCTCCATGCTGTCTCCAAATCAATACACCTCCCTCGGAGGCACAACCTACTGACCTCCAATTTGGGAACCCTGTTGTACTCGAATCTCAAGTCTCTCAATCTCAAGGCCTGGCTCTGGAGGAAATAGAATATGCTGTTTTAAACCTTGCTGATGCTGTGTTAAACATCTTAAGAGGTTGCAGGAAGCCTTCTACTAGGAAAACCTTTTCTTCCAAGTGGAAACAATTTTCTGTCTGGAGCGCCACTAAGGACATAGTACCATCTCAAGCTGGAGTACCAGTCGTGCTGGACTATCTGACTCACTTGCATTCCTTGGGTTTCCAACCCAGCTCTCTAAAGGTTCATCTTGCAGAAGTGTCTGCTTAACTTTCTTCTATAGCAAAGGAAGCACTAGCTTCAGAACCTATTTTTAGAAGGTTTTTTAAGGGTTTGAATCATTTGCACCCATCCCCCCACAGGGCACCAGTGCTAGTTTGGGATCTCAACGTATGCACAGCTAAGCTCATGGACCCTCCCTTTGAACCCATTGCTACAGCCCACTTAAAAAATCACTTAGAAAATAGTTTTTCTAGTAGCAATGACTTCCACAAGAAGAATTGGTGAGCTCCAGGCTCTTTGTATTGGCCAGGACTATATCTCATTCCTAAGGGATAAGGTAGTCCTCGGAACAAACAGAAAATTTCTCCCCAGAGTAGTTTTGGATTTTCATCTTAATCAGTCTGTTACCCTTCCTGTCTTTTTCACAGACCATAGCAATTCTGGTGAAAGAAGATTTCACAGTCTGAATGTAAAAAGGGCTCTCAGTTATTTATATGACAACCACTAAGGACCATAGGCAGGACAGACAGCAATTGTTCCTGACTTATGTGGGAAAAGGTCATCTAGTCTCAAAAAGGACCATCTCTAGATGAATAGTCCAGTTTATCCAGTTTTGCTACACAAAAGCTGGTAGGGAATCCCCAACAGAGTCAAAGGCCCATTCTACAAGAGGGACAGCTGCTACCTTAGCAGCCACCTGAAATGTCCCATTACTAGGCATTTGTAAAACAGCTACATAGAAAACAGTAAATACCTATACAAAGCACTACAACCTGGATATTCTGTCCAGAAGTGATGCTAGGTTTGGTGCAGCAGTCCTTCAAAGTCTGTTTCTATATAGGTTCTGTGCCCATCTCCATTGGTACTGCTTGGCAGTCTGCATAAAGTCAAGAAAATATTGAGCATTACTGGGGTTAGAAGATAAAATGACTTACCATAGTAATCTTGTTTCCTCCAGTGATGTCAGATATTCTAACTTCCCTCCTACCTCCCTTCCAGAACTTCAACCTCTGCACTCCTCATGCTGGTGCCACCAAATCAGTTTACCCTTTAAGTGCATGTTTTCTGCACTGGGTAACAGTTTTAAACATAGTTAATTTGGGTTCTCTTATTTTAGAGTTTTTCTGACGTGTTCTAATTTTTTGCTACTGTAATTCATAAGTGTTCCTCCAGTTGGAGGCTGGTTATAATGAAAATGTTGAAATTTTGGAAAAAAAAACAATTTTAACAATTAAAATCATAAGTACTTATTACTTAGAACATGCATGTCCAGGCTCCCTGTAAAATCTGAAGAGGTTGGAACACAGACAGCTGGTAGAGACAATGTTTGAAAGATCCTCACATGCAAAGTTTTCTATCATTTGCATGTGTTCTCCATCTTTCTGGGCAGTCCAACCTCAGGCTTACTGCATACAGTTATGAATATGTGAGCATCACTGGGAAGAACCAGATTGCTATGGTAAGTATTTTTTTTCTTGTAGGCACACTGGGAGTGGGCTCCCAGTGTGCTAAACGTGTGTGTGTGTGTGTGTGTGTGTGTGTGTGTGTGTGTGTGTGTGTGTGTGGTGTGGACACCAGCCAGCTCAAGGACTGGGTACCCTGATGTCGGCTTGGAAAAAATGTGCTAGGGGGGCATTCAACACCAGGAGATGTGGCATCCTGGAGTCAGAAAGATTTATTATTGTGATATGTGAGTTGAGGAGGAGTGGGCACACATGATGCTGAGAGGGAGTTTGGGCACCCCTGTCATCAATTAAAGATGGGAGAACAGGCATCCGACACTGGAAGTGGGCATCTCTGTATCAGAAAGTAAAAAAAAAACTATATATATAGGCACACTGGAGTGAGCTCCCAGTGTGTCACATCAGTGGGGTTGGATAGGGAGGCATGCTGACACGAGGATTGGCCACCCCAATGTTGACTTTTGAGGAACTGTTTGGTGGATGGCAGGAGTAGCCAATCTGCAAAGCCACAGTGCAGCTCATTTGTTATGTTTAATTAACTTTATTTATTGGTATGCTTTACCAAGAAAGGCACACGGAGCAAATGGGTTGCTTGTATCTCCAGCCATGTAAATTACTGTGCACTGTAATGCACATGGCTAGAGTCTTCTCTGTCACTGTGTGTCTGGTTCCGGGGAGCTGCCACTGCAATCAGAGATGATGAAACTGTTCCTGACTGGAGCACCAGATTTCTTTTAAGTCTGGCACTCACTCTGAACTGCCATCATCAGTAGCTTCCCTGTTAATTGGTGGTTGAGAGACAAACCCCTGAAAGCATTCTCTGGAATGGCCAAACACTGCCACACCTCTGCAATGCTCTACTAACCACAGTATGTTTCTTGTGCATGTGCAAGCAAACATAAAACCACCATAAAAAAAATAAAGCAAACTAATTAAATGTTGTTCTCCTCATCATCACACTCCCCTCACACACTCAAACAAATCAGAAATGAAATATTGTTTATAGTTTTCATTATAACTGTTTCTTTGCTGGCAATGAAAAATTCCCCTTTTATCTTTACCTGCTGATCAGGGGAATCTCTTCTGCTTGCCCTGACAGTGAGATAATTATTTATCTGGCTGTAGAACTGGCCTTTATAGTATATAGCTAGCCTTTGTTCTGTATAAAAATCAGCCTGCTCAAAATCCTTGGTGTGCACAGATAGAAGCATGGAAACATAGAATTTGATGGCAGAGAAGGGCGGCTTAGCCCACCTAGTCTGTCCTTTCCTGCCTAACTCCATTTACTATTACCCTCTGCGTTCTGTTGTCCAGCCAATTTTTTAGCCAGGATACCACCTTGTGGCCCACTCATAGGCTGGCTAACTTGTATATTAATCTTTTATGTGGGACTGTGTCAAATGCCTTGCTCAAGTCTAGATAGGCCATGTCCACAGCCCTCCCTGGTCTACTACTTTGGTCACTCAATCAAGAAATCTATTAGATTCATCTGGCATGACCTTCCTGCTGTGAATCTATGCTGCCATGGGTTCTTGCCCCACTGGCCTCCAGGAAACTTCTGCATTCTGAATTGTTATTGTTGTGACATTCTGAACTGTTGTTCTGCACAGTTCAAAGGTCATGCAATTTCAAATTTCTCATTTACCTCACATCCAGCTACTTACTAACCCCAATGCTCAAAGAACTACCTTTTAACTTTCAAAATCTATAAATCTGATTTTGTTCATAGAACAGAAGAAAGAAATGGCAAGATTTTTTTTTCACTTCAGTGGGGGGTCACTCCAGTGTAAAACACTAAGTACTGTACAAAATAACATATGGGCAACCACACAGTGCAGCATGCATTTCCATTTCATGCTGAGATGACCACATAGACCTCATGAGCTTCACTTTTGAGGTTCATATGCTGTCATCTCAATCCCTTTATGGAAAAACAGCCTTGTTTTTTATGGTTGCCCTTGCATTATTCCGTGTGTGTGTGTGTGTGTGTGTGTGTGTGTGTGTGTGTGTGTGTGTGTGTGTGTGTGTGTGTGTGTGTGTGTGTGTGTGTGTGTGTGTGTGCAGCGTGTTAGGAGAGGAATATTCTGCCAGTGGAGCTGAGCAGAATTTTTAATCCATGTATTCCATGGTAAACATTCCATATCTTGAATGTGGGGAAAAATACCAGGATGAAGAAGCTAAGCACTAATGCAATGGCATCATCATCAGTGACATCATTTACAGGAGTGAGGAAGGACTGTTTTGCTATAAATGCACTCAGGTAAATCTGTTGTTTCTACCTGTGAAGATGCCTATCTCAACAATAAACAGTAGAAAAAAGGAGCCTATTTTATAAGAACAATAAGACTCTCAGGGGAGTGTGTGGAACAGATTTTACCACACTCCCAGGGGCAGAAGGCACTCTGCCTATGACCTTGTACCTCAATACACCCTTGGGCATGCAGTAACATGTTTTATTGCTTTCTTATTCTTCCACCTTGTGCCACACTCCCCATCAATCCATACCCCTTGGACTCATACCATTCTACCAGACATTTGTTGAATGTCATGATCTTCTGCTTCCTGGCTGCACTAGCTCTTGGTACTGGGAGAATTTTGGAGAATGCCTCTAACCTTCTTTCTTTACTGCATTGTCCTCCCACTTCCCTGAAACTTTTCTGCACCACTTCTACCCTTCTTCCCTCCTGCTCATTCATGCCCAAGTGCACCACCATATGTGGTGTCTCCCCTACCCTCTCCACACATATGTTAATATACTGACCCACTCTTCCTACCTTCATGCCTGGCATGCACTCCACCTAAATGCTGCTTTTCTGGTACTTCTGAACCCCTTCTTACTCTCTTAAGTATTGAGATTGCCAAAATGATAACCCTTCTTTCTCATGCTATTCCTCTGCCCAGACTCAATTCCCCTCCCCTACTCCTCTTTAAATTGACCCTTGTGCGTCCCTTGAACCTTGCTTATCCACTATTTTTGCCCTTCTTCCTTCTCCTTTTTTACTCCCCTGCTTGATCTGTCTGCTTCCTTCCTCCTACCATTTCCCATCCTGTGTCTGCAACCCCGACCAGAATCTAAACACCTCCCCTTGTCACTGTTCAGTTTACTTCATTTTTATTTAAGAACTGTATAAAATCATTGAGATTTGTGACTTTATAATATCAATATAGATGACTAAGACATTTTACAGTACAATGCAGCAGCGTGCATATAGATAAACAGTATATAAAAGAACTTGTATTTTTTTCAATATAAACTGAGGGACCAAAAGTATCAATAACAGATATTTGTATTAGCAGTTCAAAATATAGATTAAATAAAAGCGGTGCCAGAAGGCACCCTTGTTTAACTCCTCTGTTCACATTTAGAACATCTGTCAGAGCTCCACCACAAGAGGACTGAATCTCAGCTGTGGTGGTTTGATGTAGCATTTCTAATATTGCAAGTAGGTGAGAGTCAATCCTTGCATTAGCCAGAGTTTCCCATAGTATCTGCCTGCCAAATTAATTAGAGGCTGCCTTTATGTTGATAAACCCAACAAAGAGTACAGAATTTCTCCCCTTGACATATTTATCCACTAAATAGTTAAGTGCAAATAATAAATTTAGAGAACTGTGTTTTTGTGTTAAATCCACACTGGGATTTAGAGACTAAATTATTACAGTCTGACCATAATAGAAGTCTGTCCAGAATTATCCTTGCATAACTTTTTTGTAATACTAGTAATAGAGTCATTGGTAAAAAGTCAGAGTTATAAAAAATCATTTCTGCTGGCAGGCTGTCCGCCCCTGCTGCTTTGTTTCTTTTGACTTTCAATAGCTAATTTAACCTCCTCTCTTATACAGAACTGAAACATATTATAGATCCCAGAATCCAGGGCTACATCCATTCTTATGTCTGACTCCTCATCTTCATCTACCACCTGATACATTTCTGAAAAATGCTCTAACCACATATCTACGGGGATTATACTGTCAGTGTTATAACATATATTATTTGTGTCTTGCCCATAAGCTACAAGAGCCCAGAAAATGCTTGAGTCTTTCTTTCATGTGGCATCCTGTATACTCTCCATAGCTTATTTTATCAATTTTTTTCAAATTAGCAATTTCCTGTATTCTTCTCTAAGATTTTTAAGTGCTCTTATGATAACACAAGAGGGATTTCTAGCTCTAATCCCATCTGTTTTGTTTACTTCTTTTTTTATTATCAAACACTCATTATCATACCAAGGGTTTATTGCACCTATATAACCAGAATTATCTGTTCTTTTATTTGCACATAATTTAATTTCAGAGGTACCTATACATCTAGGAAAGTTTCCCACTAAATGAATGGCTTCACTATATAACATTATATTAGTTAAACACTTACGGTCATACTGTAAGTTAGTAATGATACTATCCAGCACATCTTTTGAATACCGATTCCAAGAAACCTCTTTCCAATACTTAATACACATATGTTGATCTTCTTCCTTTTCTGCATTTACATTTTTTGCAACATTGTAAAAAGTATTCTCAAAACAACATTCAGTAGCAGAATAGTCACTACCCTACATTTTATTAATTTTAAAATACCTTCTCAAATCATAGGTTGGGCTTCTTCCAAACACAAATCTAACTCTCCACCCTTCCCATTTTATGTTGGAAAGGTGACCTCACCGTCCCAGTCTTCTTTAGATCTACCATTTAATACTCTTAAACTAAACTTTTCAATTAACTTTAGCAAAGACCTGCCTTTTTATTTACTAATTTATCATTTGACTGTCTCACAGGAATTTTACCTGTATCATCTATACACCAATCGGTAGAGTGTCCACCAGTAAATTACCTGTATGGGTATTTACTTACTAATTTATCTTTGACTGTCTCACAGGAATTTTGCCTGTATCATCTATACACCAATCAGTAGAGTATCCCCCCAGTAAATTACCTGCATGGGCATTTACTTACTAATTTATCCTTTGATTATCTCACAGGAATATTGGCTGTATCATCCATACACCAATCAGTAGAGTATCCCCCAAATAAATTACCTGAATGGGCATTTCCTTACTAATTTATCCTTTGACTGTCTCGAAATAATATTCACTGTATCATCTATGCACCAAAAAGAAGAATAACCCCCAGGAAATTATCTGTATGGGCATTTACTTTCTAATTTATCCTTTCACTGTCTCACAGGAATATTGACTGTATCATCTATACACCAATCAGTAGAGTGTCCACCAGTAAATTACCTGTATGGGCATTTACTTACTAATTTATCTTTGACTGTCTCACAGGAATTTTTGCCTGTATCATCTATACACCAATCAGTAGAGTATCCCCCCAGTAAATTACCTGTATGGGCATTTACTTACTAATGTATCTTTTGATTATCTCACAGGAATATTGGCTGTATCATCCATACACCAATCAGTAGAGTATCCCCCAAATAAATTACCTGAATGGGCATTTCCTTACTAATTTATCCTTTGACTGTCTCACAGGAATATTCACGGTATCATCTATGCACCAAAAAGAAGAATAACCCCAGAAATTACCTGTATGGGCATTTACTTTCTAATTTATCCTTTCACTGTCTCACAGGAATATTGACTGTATCATCCATACACCAATCAATAGAGTATTCCCCCAATAAATTACCTGTATGTTTATTTACTTCTAATTTATCCTTTGACTGTCTCACAGGGGTATTGTCTCTATCATCTATAGACTAATCAATAGTGTATTCCTCCAATAAATAATATGTATGTGTATTAAAATCTCCTTTGAGAAAAAATTTGGCATCACAGTATCTAGATTTTAGTGACTCTAAATCATATTTCATTTGCTTTATCACCCTTTCAAATTCTATCTGAGTTAGAGCAGGAGAGATGCAGTATAAGTGTTAAACAATGTTAATACTTCTTTTGTGTTTCTAATAATTAGATACATATATGAATTATTATAACTGCTAAGCTCTGCTTACTTGAAATCAATAGTTACATCAATAAAAATAGTTAGGACTCCCTTAAAATGGCCAAATTTATTAGTCCTAGGTGCAGATGAGATCCTTGCATGGTAACCATCAGTTAATTAGTCCTCAACTATACTTATCTGTGATTCTTGTATAAAAAAGAAATAGAAAACATGTTTAACCACTTAACACAGTCCTTATCTAAAAGTTTCATCCTAAGCCCAGCTACATTCCAACCTAACAACTCCAAGTGTTTATTGTTCTCTTTTTCATGTTTTTCTCAATTTGAGGTATCTGACATCAATATTGTTATATTTGTCTTGTAACGACTGGACTCAGAAGAATCCTCAGAATCAGTGACTGTCTCAATTATCGATTCCTCGGTTTCCAGAGTAACCCTGTTCTTTATTCTTACTCCCAGCTGCTTCCTTCCCCTTCTGTTTATACTGATTGTCTCATCACCTTGCATGCTGTGGTCAGCGTCTACTATATTTAAATATTCTGTTATTGATGCTTCCTTCCCCTTCTGTTTATACTGGTTGTCTCATCACCTTGCAGGCTGTGGTCAGCGTCTACTATATTTAAATATTCTGTTATTGATGCTTGCTTTGATACAATCACACCCTCTTTTTGTTACTGCTTTTACACTTTAGTAAGAGTCTTGGGGAGTTTAGGAACAGCATTCACATTGGAACGTCTTTCTCCTATTGTAGTGTCTAATGTTATACTAATGTCTGAGAGATCATTTTTTCTGAGAAGGACTTTTGCCCTCTTTTCTTGACTTTTTACAACAATATACACCCAGCCCTTACATGGTTGATTTATGTAAGGATTAGTTGTTGGTTTAATGTCTTGCCAATTTATTTTACTTTTCAGTAATCCCTTTAACAGATTATAGGTTGCTAATCTTAACATATAATTGTTTCTGTTTCTGGATTTTGGCAGTCCATTCAAAAATAGGGAAGATAGTATATCTCTAGTTGAAATTAGGTGTTCTTTTTCCATTTCTCACTACTTCTTTTCCTTTTTCTGCTTTATTTTTTCCTAATCGTCTAACTTTTCTTCAGTTTTCTCAGAGTGCTTATTTTTTTCCCTTGTTACTTGGGTTTGACCTCTGTTTTCCTTGCCCATTTGGATAATTTTGTTTTGGTTTGCTACTTTTGTTTTTTTAATCAATAGGTTTACTGTTTTTTTTTTATTACCAAAACAAGATGCGTTAATTAGTTTTGTCCTCAAATTTAATTTTGAGACTAACTGTTCAGTTTCCTTAATTTCCTTATTAGCCACCTCTTCTGTAATTGATTTTTGGGATTTTTTTTATTTTTTCCCATCAGGTATCTTTCCTTCCCCATCACCCTTGGTTTGATTTGATTTTAACCTGTTCTTTTGGCTTAGTGAATGGTTAACTGTGCAATTCTCCTTATTTTTTAAACCATTTCCAGTTTGGTCCTTCACTTGTTCTGCATTCCCACAGTTCTTTCCTTCATTCATATGGAAATCAATAAAGGTCCCAATAGGGTTACCAACTCCAAAAGCTGCGTATTTCCAAAATGAACCTCTGTTTTAACATCATGAATTTGTTTAGCTAATATAAAGATTTCTTTATGAACACATGAACATACAAATTTGCCAGCAGATAAAGGCCTTAGGTTCTATTGAGTCTGCTCTAGTGTGCAGCTAGCAACCCTTATACTGCAGCTGCCCCTCGCTCCCTTCCCCGACCCTCCCTCTTACCATATCCATCCTCTTTTGAAGCAGTTGACTGTTCAACAGGATATCACTTCCACAGGTAACACATTCCACCCAGACACCACTGTCTTCATGAAAAAGTGCCTTCTCATTTCTCTCCTGAACCTTCCTCCTCAGTCTGAGATTGTGACCTCCAGTGTCCCTACCCCCATTAACTTGAATCTTCCCTCTGTGCCTGTCTTGTGTATTCTCTTCATGTACTTGAAGGTTTCAATCATGTCCCCCATCTCTTCTCTCCTCTCCTCCAGTGAGTACTTGTTCATCTCCCCATCTTGCCCATGTAGGGTATGTCTCCTAGTCCCTGGATCATATTTGTTGACCTGTGCTGCAGCCCCTTCAGTAACTTACTGTCTCTCTCTTCATGTATGGGTGCCAGTATTGCATGCAGTACTCCAGGTGTGGCCTACCCAGTGACATGTACAATGGCAGGATCACCTCCCCACTCCTTGAAGATATACACCTGGCATTGGCCCAGTGATGCTGAGTGCTGAGGTGTTGGATGCCTTACCTCATGCTATGCCAGTGACCCAGGTTCGAGAACAAGCATGGGTTTCCAGGGTTAGGCAGGGTTGGAGAAGGACTGAGCATCTGGAGGATTGCTTTCCTTTCCCGGAGGGGGATCAGTGGTTGGCTGGTCCCTAATGGAGACTGGGGGCAGTACACCAGTGCTGCAGAAAGATGGGTGGGAGGGTGCATCAGTGGTGGGCTGGCCCCTAATGGAGCCTGGGGACAGTACACCAATGCTGCAGAAAGATGGGTGGGGGGGGAATCAGTGGTGGGCTGGCCCCTAATGGGGACTGGGGGACAGTACACCAATGCTGCAGAAAGATGGGTGGGAGGGGGCATCAGTGGTTGGCTGGCCCCTAATGGAGACTGGGGGGCAGTACATCAATGCTGCAGAAAGATGGGTGGGAGGGGAGCATCAGTGGTTGGCTGGCCCCTAATGGGGATGGGGGACCGTACACCAATGCTGCAGAAAGATGTGTGGGAGGGGGCATCAGTGGTTGGCTGGCCCCTAATGGGGATGGGGGGACAGTACACCAATGCTGCAGAAAGATGGGTGGGAGGGGGCATCAGTGGTTGGCTGGCCCCAATGGAGACTGGGGGCAGTACACCAATGCTGCAGAAAGATGGGTGGGAGGGGGCATCAGTGGTTGGCTGGCCCCTAATGGAGACTGGGGGACAGTACACCAATGCTGCCAAAAGATGGGTGGGAGGGGGCATCAGTGGTTGGCTTGCCCCTAATGAAGACTGGGGGGCAGTACACCAATGCTGCCAAAAGATGGGTGGGAGGGGGGCATCAGTGGTTGGCTGACCCCTAATGGAGACTGGGGGACAGTACACCAATGCTGCCAAAAGATGGGTGGGGGGGCATCAGTGGTTGGCTTGCCCCAATGGAGACTGGGGAACAGTACACCAATGCTGTAGAAAGATGTGTGGGAAGGGGCAGATGCCAGGAGGAGCATGTGGAGATGTGTTTGTGCTCCTTCCAGGGGCATCTTTCCACATCCCTTCCCACAGGGGACAACCACAGGAAATCTTTCGCAGTATTAAATGCAACTCCGAAAGCATTGCCATGGTCATGCACAAGTTATCTCCCTCCTGGGTCCACCCTCCAAGACTCTGCTGTGGTGGGGTAAATACCCACTGCAATACGGCTGGAGAGGCTGTGATGGGGATGTTTGAGCTCTGTCCATCACTGGAGCAGCATCTGTGAAGGTTTCCTGAAAGGGGGTAACCAAAGGCACAACCCCCACTAGCTGAGAATGTAAAATAAATTAACTAAAAAACAAAAGATATACCCCAGCAATACAACCCAGCATTTTGTAGGCCTTTGCAACTGCCTTCTTGTGTTGTGCTGAGTTGTTCATTGAGTCTCTTATAATCTCCCCCAGATCCTTCTTCTCTGTCATGGCTAGCTGAACCCCCCCCCACTGGTAGCTTCTTTTTGGCTTTTTCACCCCAAAATGTAGCACCTTGCACTTTTTGGCATCAAACCCCAAATACCAGGTGCCCAACCAGGTCTCCAATTTTGAAAGAATATCCTGAAACCCATGCCACCCTCCTAGGTCATCCACTGATGCTCCCATCTTGGTGTCATCTGCAAACAAACTGATTTTGCTCTTGCTACCCATTGAGATGTCTGATATGAACAACCCAAATAACACCAGTCCCAGCACTGAGTACTGCGGTACATCTCTTGTCACTACTCTTGGGATAAGAGTTCCCCTTCCACCACCATGCTCTGTTGCCTTCCCTGTAACCAGTTTACTACCCACCTTGCCAGTGTCACCTCGGCACTTGTAACTTTTTCACGTTACTGTGAACATTATTCACGTTATATTTCTGTCTTCAGGTTGAGATGGTCTTTATCTTTGTTCATATCTAGATTTACCTCATCATTATTTGAGTTATGATTTGGATCAGCAGAACAGAGTTTACCATTCTTTAACTGATCTAGTCTGGGGGGGTGCACATAATTCTGTTTTACATATGGAGTTAAAAATGACTCCTAGTCATTTAAAAATTAACCCTGATTGCAGTTCTGTTCAACTACAGAAATAACCAAATTAATACCCTCTGGAGACAGTACAGCCTTGGAGATGGTTATTACATTTTCATCTTCTATAACTGTTACAGCCCCTTTATTAGTTGTTTACTGTTCTTAACACAGACGCAGTTACAAGTACAGTGATTTTCATATTTATTAGGCATAGTTTGTTTCTGGCCAATCACCGAAGGACCTTTATTCTTTATTTCATCAAAATCAGAGAGCTGTAACTCTGGGCCAGTCACATTAATAGAATTCACCTTATTGTTCACGTTCTCTTTCTCCTTATTTACCCAGCTGGTTCCTCCCTGCTTCTGATCTCCTTTGGTAGGAGATGCATCCCTCCATATGAAAGTTGTAATAATTGAGGGCCAACTGTACCACTCTTTTGGAGAAGAAGTCAAACATGGATTAATGATTTTTATTACTTTTTATTGCCTCTAAGTTCTAATTGATTAATTGAAGGACTCAGAAATTGAGTTATCTTAATAGAGTCCTTTTTAATACCTTTAACTGGTTCATCCACCTGGGCTGCTCCCTGTGGTACACTTTTACTGCCCCTTTTACCATAGGTCTTTAGTTCCTCTGTTATCAGCTCTTGTTTAGATATCGTAGTAAAAAAGTAGAGAGAAATGTACTCACACAGTAGAAAATAACAAATAATTACAAATCCGAAAATGTTAATATATAATATAAATGTATATTAAAATATAAGGGAACCAGAAACCATAAAAAGAAACAAGTTTTAAATTATCCCTTCTCTACACACTAAGCTTTCTATGCATTATACTCTATGTATATACTATGTAAACAGAGACAAATCCAAACTGTTTAAATCAGCGTGCTATAGAGTCAGTTAGAGTCCATTGAGATGCCAGACTGAAGTGCTGAGGTCCACATTTCCAAACTCTCTCAGGTGAGCATCCAGAAACTGAGCAGCATTACAACTGCAATCTTTGGCTTTTCACCCAGTGCTTCAGCCATTCCAAGTGGTGCTCTGCCTCTTTCGGGTCCTGCTTCCACCTCCGGTATCTTCAGTCACACTGCCAGACGCACTGCTAGAACACCTCGGTCCCTGGATTCTACCAATAGTAAGGCCTTATTTCACCTGAACAAAAAAAGTAGAACACACTGGTGAGATGCTACACTGACCAGAGTCAATGAAAGATCGCCCTTTAAAGATACAAACAATGCGGGAATGGTGGCGTACCTTTTAAAAATTGTATTTAAGCATTGTATCCCTGCTTCAGTACTCTTCTCCCAAGAGTACAAAGCATAAAGTGGCGATTGTCTCATCTCGATACCTCATCACTCCCAGCTCACAGAATGACTACACACCAACCAGCATGACTTGCACTGAACTGCATCTGAGCAGTCTCCTCTTTTAAAAAAAAAGTAATAGTCAAGTAGTAGCTAACTGTGAGAGGGATGAATTTGTTAGCTGATGCATTTGTTAGTGTGCTGCTGGGACTCCCTTGTCACTGGCTACTCGTGACTCCCCTGACCCACACTCTTCCTCTTCCTTGTGCCCCTCGATTGTACTTTTCTTGATTGGGCTACCTGCTGTGTCTCCCTTTCTATTCTCAACCTGCCCCAAATCTCCTCTCCATTAACTACTTCCAAGCCTCCTACCTTTGCTCCCCTCCTGCCTCTGCTGCTATCTAGACTACTGATTTTGCCTCCCACCTCTCTGCTGTCTTCCCTGACCTTCCTACTACCCACCTCCCCCTCTCCCCTGCAATACCCCCCACTCACTCCTCCAGGCTAATCAACACTGATAACCTGTTCATATGCTCATTTCTTATTTCCCAAGATGCCCCAGTTACCCCTCCCTATGAGCTATGTTCCTTTTCTGCCCCATTCCCATCTTCCCCCATTCTTGACTACCCTCCAGTCATCAGCTCTTGTTCTCAGCTGTTTTCCCATTACAGTGTCTACTCCCCAAACTCCCCCCCCCAAATGTGGCCTGCATCTTGTGGTCCTCCCTATGGATGAGCTGCAGACACCACCTATTCAGATACCACACACCTTCTTTGTGGCACTCATGCTTTAGGGTTGCTCATGTGAGGGGTCACTTGGCCCCTGGGAGGGAGGAGATGATATATATATATTATTGTGTTACTGTGACAAGGTACCTTTGTAAATGAGCCTATGGCTCAAAGGTTTTCCAAACTGCTGTTTAAATAAAATAAAAATAAAAAATAAAATATATATATATATATATATATATATATATATATATATATACACACATATATATATATATATATATAGATCTCAGCTGAATGGATTACACAGAACTAGTACCTGAGTATGTGGAATGTCTCCCAGGCATTATTAACTGATAGAGAATTGCTGTACAGGATTGTCCAAGCAACAAGATGTGTTTCCACTATGTGGGAGACAGTGCTCGCCCACCTCTGTTTGTATTACTTTAAGCATACTGAGAGCTTCCTGGGGTTTGAATTAAACTTTTCTTTTTCAACAAACTTTATTTACTGTAAGTAAAGTCATAACCAGAGACCCTCAGATCAATAAGTGAGTAAACAATTTGCTTTTTGGTTTGTTAAAAGGTATTCTCTAAAATGAATTCTGTATTTGTCCTTGTGTAATTCTATTAACATTTAAACTAATAAAATCTTTACTGGAAAATTAATACAGACTCTCTTTCTCTGTCTTGGAATTTTGTAATCTAAATGACTCTTGCACATTAAGTAGCAGAGACTAAAACAGGAAACTACTTTTTTGTTATACAGTAGTTCTCATTCCTGTCTCGTTATCTCCTTCGATGAGTAAGTGATAACACATGAGAGGATGTGCAGTCATGTGGAGTGAATTCATGCTTTGAGTGGCTGTTTTGCACAAAGCAAAGCCAAGTGTCACTGAACCACGTGAGAAGTGTATTTATTCCAATTGAACACTTGCCCTGGAGTGTGCTGTCACACTTATAAAGTAGCAAGAAGTGCATTTATTCCAGCACTGCCATGTATGGAGTGTGCTGGCACATTTATAAAGTAGCAAGAAGTACATTTATTCCAGCCTGGCCACGTACCATGTAGAGTGCTATCACATTTATAAAGTAGAGAGAAGGGCATTTATTCCAGCCTGGCCACATAACCCCGGAGTGAGCTGTTGCACTTATAAAGTAGCAAGAAATGCATTTATTCCTGCATGGCCACGTACCCTGGAGTGTGCTGACACACTTACAAAGTAGCAAGAAGTGCATTTGTTCCAGCATGGCCACATACCCTAGAGTGTGCTGACACACTTATAAAGTAGCAAGAAGTACATTTATTCCAGGCTGGCCACGCACCGTGGAGTGTGCTATCACATTTGTAACATAGCATGAAGTGCATTTATTCCAGCATGGCCAGGTACCCTGGAGTGTGCTATCACACTTATAAAGTAGCAAGAAGTACATTTATTCAAGCATGGCCAGGTACCCTGGAGTGTGCTATCATACTTATAAAGTAGCAAGAAGTACATTTATTCCAGCATGGCCACGCACCTGGAGTGCACTGACACACTTATAAAACAGCAAGAAGTGCATTTATTCCAGCATGGTCATGTACCCTGGAGTGTGCTGACACACTTATAATGTAGCGAGAAGTACATTTATTCCAGCATGGCCACATACCGTGGAGTGTGCTATCACATTTATAAAGTAGCGAGAAGTGCATTTATTCCAGCGTGGCTACATAACCTCGGAGTGAGCTGTTGCACTTATAAAGTAGCAAGAAGTGTGTTTATTCCAGCAGGGCCACGTTATGCTGGAGTGTGCTGTTACACTTATAAAGTAGCGAGAAGTGCATTTATTCCAATGGACCACATGCCCTGGAGTGTGCTGACACACTTATAAAGTAGTGTACCTGGGTTTTTTTTATGTTAAAAAGTAAAGCAACCTAAACAAGCATTTGTCAATGCCTAATGTTTGCTTGCAATGTCAGGACAATTCTGGAAAACACAATGTCTAGACAACATGTAGGTTACATTTCACACTTAGTTTAGCTTAGTGCAGATTTCTATCAAAACAGGGGCCAAGATACTGTATGTTATGACTTTTGTTTCATAGGGAGGACCTAAAACCCCAAGGCTGACCATAACTTTGAACATGGTCTGTGTGATTCTCACAGAGGGTGGTGTGCTTTTGGAACAGTTTGCACATTGAAGTTGTAGGATGTAGGAGCCTAGAGGAACTGAATAGTAAGCTGGACGAGCACTGCATCAATAACAAAGTGGGAGGTTACACCCTTTGAGAAAAGGGCGAGTAAAAAGGGCAACACTACCTACTACTGCTCATATACAACCTAAGCAACCTATAAATAATACCAAGGTACTATGTCTTGCACTTTCAGATTTGAAATGGGGAATACCCAGGGTCTCCACACAGCATTGCCTTTTATACATCTGAAAATGTTACAAAATGAAAGCCTCATGTTTTTTACACAGTTACCAGCATATATTCTTGTGTCAGTTTACTATTATTGGAAAGCTTTCTAATGCCTTGCAATGCTCCCAATGCAGAGGATGCAGTTCCATACTGAGCTGTATTTTGCCTGAATACTTTAAAAACTACTGTGGCCTTGAAACACTTATCTTGTGTTTGCCTATATGATGCATGCAGTATTTAATGTCCCAAGCCCACTTCTTGCTAAGCTCACACTGCCCACCCCTAAGTGCAGTCCGTGATTGGGAAGGAACAGGAATACCCTCCTTGTGCCCTCATATAGTGCTGACTGTGTTCACAACTAAACACTTGCCACAAGATCCCAGGGCTTCCTCTCAAATCTGGGGAAGGGTAAAATACAGTCTCAACTCTGTAGCCAGGTAAAGACCCTCCATGGTTATTGTGCGGGGGAGGCCCAGGCATTATAACCTCTTCTGGGCTGGCACTTCATAACCCTGATCGGTGTATTCTACCGTGGATTGTACAGCAACCTAGTTCTTCCTTACAGACTCCTCCTGAGGCCTGTGTATCTCCCCTGCTTTGGCACCCAGATTTCCTTTCAGGATCCTAGTCTTGGTAGTGAATGGTAGCACTTTAGCAATCAAATAGGCTGGTCTCAGAATTTAATATACCTTTTACCTTGACACCCACAAATCTCTCATAGGCAGATTTTAAAAGTAAGGTACTTTTACTAAATTACTTAAATAATTATAACACAATCTTTTACAAACAGAAGATTTCTGAAATCTGGTTACAGAATAACAAAATAAAGTGGAAGAAATATAAATACAAAATGCACTATAAAACTTTTAACTCTCTAGTTTCTGCCTGGTTCATGGATGAACAAAGTCCAGAAAATTAAAGAGCTTTCAAAGACCCAGTTCACTCTTGCATTCATTGGTCCTTAGTCTGTCTCTGTGGCAATCTTGCTTCTCTTGTGTGTCAGGAACAAGTGTCCAAAATGCAATGCAATGCTCTGAGTTTCTGTTTAGAGATCCTTTTTATGACCTGGTTATCTCCAAGTCCAGCTGTTTATTTTCTAACATACTGACATACTAGAATGCCAGCAGAATAGGCCTAATGGTCTTTCATGTCTGCTCATTTGATCAGCCCCCACCCTGGGAGCTGACCTTGCTGCCCTCTCCCTCTCTGGCTTCTCCCTCCCCAATCCTGGATATTCTTGCTGCACTGTTTTTTGCTTCCAGAACCCTTCCCATGTACCTGTCCCCCCCCTCTTGAACCACTCCACTGTTTCTGCCTCCACCAGCCCCCTGGGCAGCATATCCCATGGCTCTACCACCCTCTCAGTGAAGTAGCACCTCCTCCTTTCTCCCCTGAATCTCCCCCTCCAGCTTCCACCCATGTCCTCTAGTTGCCCCCCTTCCTTCAGAGCATCTTGACTGCTCCTCCCCTATTTACCTCCTTCATGTACCTGAAGACCTCTATCATGTCCCCCTGTTCCCTTCAAACAGAGATTGTTCAAATCATATGATTTTCAGGCTTGTCTGGGATTTGAACCCTGGACCTCACGCACCCTAAGCAAGAATCATACCCCTAGGCCAATGCGCCATTTCTAGGCCAGCAAGGGTCTGTCTTGTTCTTTCCCAGTTTTTAAGTGAACCCTATTATTCATTAGCTATATTCTGTTACAGTTCCAATATCCTGCCAGCTAATAAAATGCAAATAGACTGGTGGCAACCATGCTGACACCTCCTGCCTAAAATCCACTTCTCAGAGTTTATTACAATGTGAGTTGGCTTCCAGTTACTGTCACTTAATAACATGTAAATATACCATGAAAGTTTCTGGAAAGCAAGGAGTTTCCTTTTGAAGTGTAAAGTTTATGACAAGTGACAGATTCTGCATTCTACTGAGCTGTATTACCTGTTTTCTATTGTCAAAGCTCATTCTCCTGGCCTGTTTGGGAATTTAAACATAACTAAGTTCCTCTGTATGTAACCCTTTAAAAACACATGGGCATCTTTCTGTCATCTTCATCACCAGGCCCTTTTTGGAGGATTTAAAACATACACAAAATCACAGAAAAATATAACAAAAATATGTATGCAATGGGCCGGCCTGCTGGCACTGAGGGTAGAGGCACTGGATGCCACACTTCATGCCATGCTGGTGACCCAGGTTCGAGAACAGACTCAGTCTGCCAGGGATCAGCAGGGGAGAGAAGAGATTGAGAATCTGGAGGACAGCTCTCCCTTTCCTGGGAGGGATCTGGGCCATGCACCACCCCTTAGTGGCCTCTGATGGAGATCAGGGACAGTGCAAGAAATGTGCAATGCAGCAACTTGGTGGTGGAACAGTGGCAAACGTCAGCACACCAGTGCCAAGACATCATTGCACATCTGTGTTCCAGAGGAGAAATTAAAGTGAAAATACCCCAGAGGACCAGGGAGGCAATTTGGGCTCCAGGGACCTAGCCCACATCCCCAGCACCAGAACAGCCCTCCAGTGGTCACCCAGGGCTCTCTATGAGAACTGACCCTCTAATCACAAGAAGACCACCAGGTAGGTGGACTGGCCCACCTCGGGGAAAATCCAGTGGAGTTGGAAGGTCTTGGTGAGGGAGCCAGAGGAAGGTGGTCTCAGTGGGCAGTAGTGGTGATGGTCTAGTGAGCATCTCCAAAAGATACCTTGGTCTACTGGACCAATAAATAGTATAAAAAAAATGTATGCCATTATTATTACCACAGTATCCAAATTGCAGCAGCCATCTCTCCTGAAACTGAATTTATGGGAACACACCCCTTTTGTGTGATATAGTTTCCATGATTCCATTTACTGATCTAACTGGTGAGATAGGCCATCTGTGTTTGCTGACCCAGACCTCTGGGAAATTGTCACTTCATAGGCCTTCAGGACACTAGTCCATCTAAGTAGCCATCCATTTGTTTTCCCATCTGATTCAACCACATCAGGGGGTTGTGATCAGTCTGTACTTCAAAGCAACTCCCATAGAGGTACAGATCTAATTTCTTCAGAGTCCATACGAGCAGAAGGCATTCCTGTTCAACTGTGGAGTATGCCTGCTCCTGGGGATGTAACTTCTTACTCAGGTACACAATCGGGTGGTCTTTTCCCTGATTAAATGCCTGGCTGATGACTGCTCCAAACCCCACATCCAAAGATTCTGTCTGGACTACAAATTGCCTAGTGTAATCTGGACTGGCCAATGCAGGGGCACTGTACAGTGTCTCTTTTGTCTGTGTGAAGGCTTATTCACAGGCTGGGTCACATTTACTCTTTTGGGCTGTCTTTTCTTCAGCATGCTAGATACCACCTGGGAGCCACCAGGGTACTGTAAGTAGGCAGAAACTTTTGGTAGTACCCTATGATCCCTAGGAAGCCTCTAACCAGCTTCTGGGTTTTCAGCATGGGCCACATCTCTATTGCCTCAATTTTGCTTGATTAGGACAAATCTGCCCCCACCCCACTACATGGCCTAAGTATGCCACCTTTTGCCATAGCCACCTGGCACTTTTCAGCCTTGACAGTGATCCCTGCTCTCTGTATCCTGCCCAACACTTCTTTCAGGTGGGACAGGTGTTCCTTCCAGCTGGTACTGAAGATGGCAATATCACCCAGATAATCCACAGTGTACTCTTCAGTACCATGTAACACCAGGTTGACCAACCTTTGGAATGTAGCTGAGGCATTCTTCATTCTAAAAGGCATTTTCCCAGAATTTGAATAATCCTATTAGAGTGATGAACACTGACCTTTTCCTAGCTCTGGCAGTTAACTCCACCTGCCAGTACCCTTTTGCCAAGTCAATACTGGTAAGGTAGGTTGCCCCTCCAAACTTGCCCAGTAGTTCATCCATCCATGGCATTGGGTGGGCATCTAACACTGTGACTGTTCTGAGTCTGTGATAATCCACACAAAAGTGAGTAGAGCTATCTGGCTTGAGAACAGGTGAGGCCCAGGGACTGTGGGATTTCTGGATTTCTTAAATCCAACATTTCTGCCACCTTCCTTTTAATGTCCTTAAGTACAACCTCAGACACTCAGTAGGCTGTTCACTGTATGGACACTTGCATCCCCATGTCTACATTGTGTGTCACTAAAGTCCAGGGTTCACTGTAAACAAAGGGGCCAAATCCTCTAACTCCTCCCACACTTCCTGGGATTGTTCTGGGGTCAACTGGGGCAATAGTTGGATTGTCACCTCATATGACTCCCAGTTCCACTTGCTTTCCTCCAGCAAGTCCAGGAGGGATCTTCCTCATCAGTTCCCCTCCCCAAGACTGCACACTGCACATATTATGTCGGGCCTATTTACATATATACTGTTTGCTGATGATACCAAGGTAGGCGCGGTGGTGGATGACCTAGGGGGATGGCAGGGGTTTCAGGATGATCTGGCAAAGCTTGAAACCTGGTCAGACACCTGGCAACTGGGCTTTAATGCCAAAAAGTGCAAGGTGCTGCATTCTGGGATGAAGAACCCAAGGAGGAGTTACCAGCTAGGAGGAGTGCAGCTAGCCCAGACAGAGGAGGAGAAGGATCTGGGTGTGCTCATTACAGGGTCAATGAACAACTCAGCACAATGTAGGAAGGCAGCTGCAAAGGCCAACAAAATGCTGGGTTGTATTGCAAGGGGGTATATCCTCGAGGAGGGATGAGGTGATTCTGCCACTGTATAGGTCATTAATTAGACCACACCTGGAGTACTGCGTGCAGTACTGGTGTCCGTATCTGAAGAGGGACATTAAGTTACTGGAAGGGCTGCAGCACAGAGTGACAAAGATGATCAAGGGACTGGGGGACTTATCATATGAGAGAAGGTTGAAGGAGTTGAACATGTACTCACTGGAGGAGAGGAGAGACAGGGGTGACATGATTGAAACCTTTAAATACATGAAAGGAATAAACAAGATGGGTTCAAAGTAAGGGAGGGGGAGGGCCACCAGGGGCCATGATATGAGACTGGAGTGAGGAAGGTTCAGGAAGGAGATGAGGAGACACTTTTTTACAGAGAGGGTGGTGGCTGGGTGGAATGCATTACCTGCTGAAGTGGTATGCAGTAGAACAGTGGACTGCTTCAAATGAGGATGGGACAGGACAAGGGGAGGTTTAATGAAGGGGAAGGGTAGAAGGGAGGAGCAGCTGCAGAATAAGGGGTGCTAGCTGCACATTTGAGCAGACTTGATAGATCTCTAGGCCTTTATCTGCTGGCAAATTTCATATGTTCATATGTTCGTATATGGCTTCATCATTTTGACATGGTACATCCTATAGGTATGTCTCCTGTCAGGCATTTTCACAATATAATTTATGTCATTGACCCATCAGACTACCTTATATGGTCCTGCCCACTCAGCCTGCAGCTTGTCCTTCTGGACTGGAAATAAGACCATGACTTCCTAACTTGCTGTGTATGGTCGAGCTCTGGCTCCACAATCATACCAGACTTTTTGCTTCTGTTGAGCAGCTGACAGGTTGATTTGAGCAACTCCATAAGTTCCTTCTGCTTTTCCTTAAACGTAAGGACATACTCCACTATGGGATTGCCCTGGGTAGCGTGCTTGCCTTCCCAGTCTTCCCAGATCAAGTCTAGGGGTCCACGTACCTCATGACCATATCAGAGTTCCAAGGGGAAGAACTCTGTTGACTCTTGGGGCACATCCCTGTATGTGAATAACAGATGGGGAAGGTATTTCTCTCAATCCTTTTTGATGCTGTACAGCGAACACTTACAGCATTGAGTTTATGATACGATTAAAGTGTTCCACAAGCCTATTGGCTTGTGGGTAATAAGGTGTCGTCCATCTCTGCACCATTCTACACTTCTCCCACAAATGCTTCATCATCTCAAGCCAGCCTGGTGACACTGAGAGTGCTGGATGTCACACCTCATGCCATGCCAGTGACCCAGGTTGGGAACGGACTTGTGCCACTGTGAGTTGGCAGGGGAGAGAAGGGATTGAGCATCCGGAGGAATGCTCTCCTTTTCCAGAGTGGACTAGAGGACTCACACCACTCCTTAGCAGCCCCTGATGGAGATCAAGGGCCCTGCAAGGTAGAGGTGCCATAATTCTGGGGTGGATCATCAGCAGACATCAGCACGTTAGTGCCTGGAAGTCATTGCAATTCCACGCTCCAGGGGACAACTACAATTAAAATTTCCCAGAGGACCAGAGAGGTGATGAGAGCTCTAGGAGCTTTACCCATATCCCCAAAGTTGGAACATTCTTCCACCAGCTCTCCCGAGCTCACCTAATCAAGGACCATCTCTCTAATCTCAGATAGGCCATCAGATAGCTAAAGCAGGCCCTCCCTCAGTGGGTGTAATCCAAGGGGCTGGAAGGTCCTTGGGAAGGGTGCTTTAATTTCATTCTCAGAGGAGGAGGAGGAGGATCTCGGTGGGAAGTAGAGGTGATGGCTAAGTTGGCACCTCTAAGTGATGCTCTGGTTCACAGGAGCTAGTAAAAATATTTTAAAAAAAAAAAAAAAAAACTTTATCAGGTCTGCCATGAAGCTACCGCCTCGATGAAAGATAACCTCTTGCAGAAACATGACATGGTAGAAAATCCATAGCAAGGTGTCTGCCACTTTGTCTGCCCTAAGTGAGGAGCTGGGCAAGCAATGTGAGAAGGCAGTAAAGAGGGCTTGGGGGATACTGGGATGCATAGGGAGAGGCATCACCAGTAGAAAACAGGAAGTTGTTATCCCTCTGTACAGACAGCTGGTGAGACCCCATTTGGAGTACTGCATGCAGTTCTGGAGACCCCATCTCTGCAAAGACATAGACAGGATGGAGGCAGTCCAGAGGAGGGCAACTAAAATGGTGCAGGGTCTGCACCAGAAGACATATGAAGAGAGACTTACAGAGCTTAATATGTATAGCCTCGAGGAAAGGAGGGAGGGAGAGGGGAGACATGATAGAAACTTTCAAGTACCTCAAGGGAATCAACAAAGTCCAAGAAGGTAGCATCTTTCAGAAAAAGAGGTGTGCAAGAACAAGGAGGCAAAATTTGAAGATTGAAGGGGGATGGCTCAGAGGTAATGTGAGGAAGTATTTTTTTTTCATGGAGAGGGTTGTGGATGCATTGAACAGCCCTTCTGAGGAGGTAATGGAGTCAAAAACAGTGGTGGATTTCAAGAATGCATGGGACAGTCATAAGACAATTCTAGGGGGTGGGGATAGGAAGAAGTCGGCTTTTGGTTAATTAGGATCTGCAGCTTATCCATTACATAGGGAAATGGGCAGACTGGGTTGGCCAAGCGGTCCTTATCTGCCATCAAATTCTATGTTTCAAACAACATGAAGTCTTGCTATATTATGACAAATGCAGTTTGTCCCACCATTAGAACTGCTCCAGAGGTGAAAGAGTTAACTCCATTCTAAGAATGGAACTTAGAGCACGAGCTCGGTTAGAGAAGCTCTGTCTGGGTTATTTCAAACCCAAACTGTCAGATTCTTTACTCCACCTCACTGAACAGTCGCTCCGGAGATTTCTCCTACTGCTCGGTTCATTTCTCGGTTCAAACAGTGTTTTCTCAGTTCAAATCAACCGAGAATATTATTATTTTAACCGCAAAACCGATCGGTTCAAGCTCTGTCTGTGGTATCGTAAGTAATTTCTGTTTATTCTCTGTGTGGAACTTGTAAATGTTATCGGTTCGGTTTTGAACCGATCAGCTTGCTTTAAAACTTGAAGTTACAAAAATCTGAGGTTTTTAGAGTGCGGTTCCTGGTTCTTATCGGTTCTAAAAAAAATGGATTTCATTACGTTTTTTTCCAAGACCCATGACACGGTTAGGAACCGATAAGGGTGACTTGCCTGGCACTGCCGTTTAAAAGGGCAAGTTTTTGGTTAGGCTGGCATTATGTCTGAGAAACCCAAAAGAAAAACCGGGCCCACTGGGTTTCAACACTGTGATGCCTGTGGGGAAGTCTTTGCCAAGGCTGACCACACCACATCGATATTGTCTGGGGTTTGACCACCTCAATTCAGACTGCCAGATTTGTAAAATTTCCTGCAGCCACCCTGGAAAAGAGAGTTGGCAGGCTCAGGGAATGAGAGGCCAAAAGTCCACTGACCCGGATGGCCAGCCCGGTTTGGTGCCAACCGAACTGGAAGGAGTGCCCTCTGACCAGGTGAGACTTCTCGGCAACATAGAGCTGGCTCGGATGAGCCAGTTCCAGTAAAGAAAACAAGAAAATCAGCAGGTGTGGAGCCCAAAATTCCTTCTCCAACTGCTGCAGAGATAGCAAGAGCTATTCAGATTGTCCAGTCACTTTCTCCGGTTCCGTCCGAACCGCCACTGTCTGGTAAAAGGTCGGTTCGATCGGTTCCATCGGTTCAGGAATATGATGTTGAGGAGTTTTATGAACCAGAGGAGGGGGAGGATGATTATGAACAGTATGAATGTGACTTGGAGGGTCTGGGTGTGCCCATTGAACCGGACATCTCCCCAGACAGACCTTTAGAATCTCCCCCTACGCTTTCTGAGTCCCCCTCTCACTTTATGTTTTACAAAAAAGTTGCTGAAACCCTCCAGCTCCCTTTGGAGGAAGCTGTGGATGAGCAAGAGGAACCTGATTTTGTAGAAATGATGGATATACCAGAATCTAGGAGATTGTCTATTCCTTTGAATAAATCTTTTAGGAAGCAAACAATAAAAATTTTAAAAACTCCTAATTCTGTGCCTCCTGTGGATAAAAAGATGGACAGGAGGTACACACTGTCAGGTCCTGACATAGAATTCCTTTCACAGCAATGCAGTCATGTTGGTGTAGTTCAGGCTGCAGCCTGTGATAGAGCTAATATTCCCCTGGCTTCACATCCTCCTGACAAGGATTCCAGGAAGATTGATGCCATGGCTAAAAAACAATACATGGCAGCGTCCTTGGGACTCAGGCAAACAAATTACATGGCTTATGTAGCAAGGTATCAAAAATCTAGATGGGACACTGTCATGGCTTTGGCCAGACAGGCCTCTGGCCAGCTTGCTAATGAGCTGGAACAGGTGGCTGCTGATGGCATTGAGGCATCCAAGGTGCAGTTTCATGCTGCTGTGGATTTTAATGATGTATCCTCTAGAGTCATGGCTACATCTGTAGCTTTTTGTAGGTTGGCCTGGCTCAGGTGTACTAGCTTGTCACAGGATACCCAGACTAAGGCTATGGATTTTCCTGTGGTGGGAAATTCTCTGTTTGGGGAGCAGACAGAGAATTATATGAAGAAAAAGGATGAATATAGGACTACCTATAAGAGTGCCCAGGCCAAGGAGCGGCAAGCCACTCCTCAGAGGCAGACCCCCAGGGGTAGGGGTAGGCCTTTTCACAGGCCTTTTTGCCAAACCCAGGCCTCCTCTGCTTATGCTCAGAGGGGGTTCTTCAGAGGCAGAGGCAGACGGGGTGTGGGCAGGCCTGCTCCCACCCCTCAGCCTAAAGCACCTGCCAAACAGACACCCTGATGGGGTGCCCAGGGCTGATTCTCCTTTACCCGTAGGGGGCAGGTTGGCTTACTTCATTCAGAACTGGGTGTCTCTAACTTCAGACAAGTGGGTCCTGGAAGTAGTAAGCCAGGGTCTGGTTCTCAGCTTCAAAAAGTTCCCAAAGATGAGAATCAGATCTTTCCCACCTGCAAACTCTTTAGAGACCTTTACTCTAGAAACAGAAGTCTCAACCCTCCTGGCTCTCAGAGCTGTAGAAAGGGTTTCTCCCCTACACCAGGGCAAGGGTCTGTACTCCAGATATTTCCTTACCCCAAAAAAGACAGGAGAATGGCGGCCTATTTTAGACCTCAGATATCTGAACAAACACCTTTTTGAAACCAAAGTTCAGAATGGTAACTCTGGCAATGATTTTACCCTCTCTAAGGCCAGGGGACTGGCTAGCCTCCCTGGACCTCAAGGATGCCTATTTTCACGTCCTAATCAGAAGCTCCCACCGAAAGTACCTCAGATTCGAACTGCCCTCAGGCTACTACCAGTTCAGAGCAATGCCCTTCGGCCTCACCTCTGCCCCAAGGGTATTCACAAAATGTCTGGCAGTAGCAGTTGCTCATTTAAGGAGGCAAAGGATTGTTGTTTTTCCCTATTTGAATGACTGGCTCATTGTAGGCTAGTCCCCAGAACAGGTAAAATCTCACCTGCAAGTTACCCAGCAGCTGCTCACCTCCCTGGGCTTCTTGCTAAATCTTCCAAAGTCAGTTCTGGAACCAGTTCAGGTGTGCACCTTCATAGGTGCAGAATTGGACACAAAGCAGGCCAGAGCCTTTCTACCCTTAGAGAGGGCAAGGAACTTGGTGGCTCTGGCCTCCTCCTTCACTCTGCAGGTCTCTCGACCAGCAAGACACTTTTTGCAGCTCCTGGGGAACATGGCTGCATCCACAGCTGTAGTGCAAGGAGCAAGATTTCAGATGAGGGACATTCAGTTTCACTTGAGAGCCTTTTGGTCTCAGAAAAGAGACCCCCTTTCCAAGTTGGTCCAGCCGAACCCTGATCCAGGCCCTCCAGTGGTGGCAGGATCAGAGCAATTTAAGACTGGGGTCCCTTCATTCCTCTGTCTCACTCTTTGACCCTCACTATGGATGCTTCCCTCCTGGGGTGGGGAGCCCACATGGGCGACCTCTCCACTCAGGGAGTGTGGTCCCCCCAGGAATCTCTGCTCCACATCAATTTGCTGGAACTCAGAGCTGTCTTTTTAGCACTTCAATTGTTTTCTGCATCTGTTCAGAACAAAGTGGTACAAGTCAGAACAGACAACACCACAACAATGTGGTACATCAACAAGCAGGGGGGCACTCGATCTTCGGCCTTGTGCACCGAGGCAATGAAGTTGTGGTCTCTGGCCTATTCCCTGAACACTTCCCTCATAGCATTTCACCTTCCAGGAAAGGACAATGTCCTAGCAGATGCTCTCAGCAGGATTTCCCAGGGCCATCACAAATGGTCTCTGGATCCTCAAGTACTGGGATAGTTTTGCCAGATGGGGCACCCTCAGATAGATCTTTTGCAGCCCCAGACAATCACCAACTTCCACTGTTCTGTTGCAGGCCCCAGTGTTGGGCTCAGTCCCCTGGATGCCTTTCTCCTAGATTGGGAAGGGAAGTTTCTTTATGCTTTTCCCCCCTTCCCTCTCCTATTCAAGGTGCTAGTCAAAATCAGATCCCAGCCTTGCAGGGTGATTCTGATTGCCCCAGATTGGGCCAGACAGCCCTGGTACCCACTCCTTCTGTCCCTAACAGTCCATCTCCCCCTGTGTCTCCCCAGGAATCACAACCTGTTAACCTGTGCCCAGGGGAGGGTTTGGTATCCGAACCTAAAATCCCTCAACCTCAAGGCCTGGCTCTTGAGGAGTTAGAATTTGCTGACCTACACCTTTTTCAGGGTGTTCTTGAAATCCTAAAGGCTTCTAGGAAGCCTTCCACTAGGGCTACTTATAATTCTAAGTGGAAAAGGTTTTCCATTTGGTGTTCTGGGAAACACATTTCCCCCGGAATCTGCTGATTTGCCCATTGTTTTGGACTATATGGTCCATCTTTATTCCTTGGGCCTGAGACCAGCTACCCTGAAAGTACATTTGGCAGCTGTCTCTGCTTTTGTTTCAGCAGGAAAGCCCTCCTCTCTTTCTGCTCACCCTGTATTTTCCAAGTTTTTTAAGGGATTACTTCATACTAATCCACCTTTTAGGGATCCGGCCCCTGCCTGGGACCTTAATGTTTGCATTGCCCAGTTAATGCAACCCCCTTTTGAACCTCTGTCTTCTGCAGAGCTTAAGTACTTAACTTGGAAAACTGTTTTCCTAGTCCTATCACTTCTGCCAGGCGCATAAGTGAGTTGCAAGCCTTGTCAGCAGAAACTGACTTTATTTCTTTCCACAGGGATAAGGTAGTCCTCAGGACTAACAGGAAGTTTTTGCCTAAGGTGGTTTCAGATTTCCATCTTAACCAATCTATCTCCCTTCCAGTGTTTTTCACTGAACATTCCTCCTCTGGTGAGAGGTGATTGCACAGTTTAGATGTTAAGAGGGCCCTAAGTTACTATATAGAACGTACCAAGGGTCACAGGTTCGAATCCCTTCAACTTTTTCTCACTTATGGTGAGGTCGGAATAGGGAGACCTGCCACTAAGAGATCAATTGCCAGGTGGATTGTCTCTTGTATCCAATTTTGTTATCAGAAACTGGGGAGAGTTCCCCCCTCTGGCCTGAGGGCTCATTCTACCAGAGGTACAGCCGCGTCTCTAGCTGCTGCCAGAGACATCCCTATTTTAGAGATATGTCAAGCTGCTACCTGGAAAATGGTACACACTTTCACCAAGCATTACTCCCTGGATGTCCAGGCCAGAAGAGATGCTCGGTTTGGCACAGCTGTGCTTCAGAGCCTATTCCCTAAGTAGGTTCTGTCCCTCCTCCATGGAGGTACTGCTGTGTAGTCTGCATTTGTCATAATATAGCAAGTCTTCATGTTGTTTGAAGAAAAAATTACTCACCTTAGTAATGTTGTTTCTTCTAATGTAGTCTTGCTATATTATGACCTCCCCCCCAGCCTGCCCTCTCAGAACTTCTACTTGGGTATGGGGTGGGCAGCCTAGTGTGGGCACTAGTTATGCCCATTATACATTTTCCACCCCTTCTTGGGGTTTTGGGGTGTGGTGTTTTTATTTTATCTTATATTACTTCTCATATTATTATATTATACTATTACTTCTGGTCCCCTGACTTGAGTCTTTGTGTTGGGACCAGCAATGCGTGTTAATATTTAGGTAGCCAGTTGGCTAGTGTAGGTTACAGCTTCCACACAGACCTTAGTGAGTTTTTGCTCGTAAAGATCTGACAGTTTGGGTTTGAAATAACCCAGACAGAGCTTCTCTAACCGAGCTCGTGCTCTAAGTTCCATTCTTAGAATGGAGTTAACTCTTTCACCTCCGGAGCAGTTCTAATGGTGGGACAAACTGCATTTGTCATAATATAGCAAGACTCCATTAGAAGAAACAACATTACTAAGGTGAGTAATTTTTTCTTCTGTGTTTCTATGTTGGGGTGACCTCCCTGGGTATTGGGTGGTGTAATCTACCACCATCAGGATAAACCTTTTCCTGAAAGAGTTTGGGACATTCAAAGGTCCCACAATATCCATTCATACCCTCTGGAATGGATCTTCCAAAATGGGCAAGGGAATTATGGCAGCTTTGGTTTTACAATCTACCTTCTCTATTTTTTGGCACCTGTGTTAAGACCTGCAATATTTCCTTTGCCTGCTGGATGAAGTTGAGTCAATAGAGATTCTGTGCCAATCACTCCATGGTGCATGCAATGCCCAAATGTCTAGACAAGGGGATATCATGAGCAATTTTGAGCATCCAATCATGGTACCCCTAGGGAATGACAAGCTGGCTGCCCATCACCCTCCCTCTGTCCTCACATCCTGTCTAAACAACAGTCTGTTGTCCTAAAATACCCTGTTTCATGTCACCTCCCTGTGTTCTGTCAGATTCTACACAAGCCCTCAGCCTCTCCAAACTAGTATCAGTCCTCTGAGCAGCAGCAAAATCTTCACATTTTCCCAAAGCATGGGACGTGTATCCCCTCAGTTCCCAAACTGGGGTCCATAGCTCTAGCACCAGGGATTCAGGGTCACTGCCATCCCTAGCCTTTTGACTGATTGTTATCCTTTCCTTCTCAGAGTAACCTTCTGTAGCAGTTTTGTGAATAGCTATTTGGGGATGTCCTACCTCCCTTCCATGATTCTCCATATCGGGAGACACAGGCTGTAGAACCAGCCTCCTATTGTTTCCACTGGCGCTTCTGTGGGGTTCAGGGAATCACAAGCAGCCTTAGCCATCTGACTGTGGGTAACCACACACACCACCCCATGCTGTAAATTATTCCCTATAATCACATCCAGGGTGAGGTTGTCTGCCACTGGCACTTGTTGCACCCTCTCTCTTTACTCACCCCAATCCAGGAGAACACTAACTAGTGGTAAGATTTTCTCCTCCTCAGTAAATCCCCTCACAAACTCATTAGGTAAAAGCTGTTCAGGCCCAACCAAATCTCTTTGTCGCTTAACCCATGGGTTTGCAGCCCAATTAAAGTAACCAGGTATGTGTGCTCCGTCATGTTTACAGGCATGCTTTCAGGGATACACCATTCACCCATCTCTGTTCTAGGATCACTTTTTCCAATCTGTACCTTTTCAGAACATTGTCTAACAATATGCCCTAGCTGTTCACAAAACCAGCAGTTATCATTTCTTTTATGTAAGAAATCCCTTTCATGGTAAGTTGGGGTGTCCCCCTTTCAGCAGAAGAAGTGAGAGTTTTAGCTGTCCTGAAGGTGCACTTTCCTTTTCTGCCCTGCCACACCTGCTCCCCACTTCCTTTCAGAACAGGTGCTGTTTTTAGGCCTCCAGCCTCTAACCAGGTTTACAACTCTGCTAGGAAAGTCCAAAATTACTGCTTTAAAAGTTCAACCTCCTCAATTTTCCCACAGAGTTTGCTTCTACCACTTCCCACCAACATTTCAAGAACTTGACATTGCTTTGTGACGAGTTCCTCAAAGCTCATGTTGGGGCTTTTTCTGAGTTTACAGAATTTAACCCTGTAGGCATCTGGAGTCTGTTCATACTTTTTACGTAAAGCAATTTTAAGTTTATCATAGTCCTGGCTATCATCATTGTCCATTTGGCCTAGTACAGCACGCCATTCACCAGTAAGTAGTGGGAAAGCTGAAGCTCCAGGACTATCTGAGTATCATAGTCTGGATACAGACCTTTTCAAACAAATTCAAAAAGAGGTCACGTGATGCAGAGCACCTAAAAGCAGCACTATTCTGGAGCTCCCGCCTATCAACCACTATTAATCCTCTTTTTGCCCTACAATCTTTAAAGGGTACAATTTAGACGTTGGTTTTAAGTTTCCTTAGCATTCTGGATCCCAGTGGTCGTGTTTTGGCTGGTTTGTAACAATGTGACTGGCTTTACAGCTGAAATGGAAGCTGAGATGAAGCAGGTGGGAATCCGACATACTCCACCACCTACCCTAGAGAAATCGTCCAAGAAATCAAAACATGAAAGTACCGGGAATGTTTCTGAGTCTGGTTCTTCTGGTACATCAGTGATCCCCTTAACTGAGGATCATTTCCTCTAGGAACTGCTCCCGTTTAAAGAAAGCCTAGAGGATATCTTGGCAGAGTTAAAATCTATTCATGGAGACCTCAGCTCTCTATCAACAAGAATGAGAGATTCTAAAGCGAGAACAGGAGAAATGGAGAGAGAAATCAGAACCAAAAATCGTTCACCTGAAGCAGCAAATTAAAAAACTCCAACTGAAAACTGAAGATTTGGAGGGAAGAAGCAGAAGAAATAATGTGCTGATCTTGGGTTTGCCTGAATCGGAGGAAGGATCTGACAGTATTGCCTTCCTACAGAAATTCTTCCTTAAGACTGTTGGCCCTTCTCTCCTCAACCCACAGTACCACATTGAGCGAGCCCATCATTCCCTGAGACCAAACCCTCCCACCTGGTGCATCCCCAAGGCCTCTAATTGTGAAATTCCTAAGTTTTCTGGAAAAGCAGCATGTCTTAACCATGAAGGGCTCCAGGCCATTTTGTGGGTAGCTCAAGCTGAGGATCACCAAGATCTTCCTTTGAGATGCGCCAGAAAAGATCTGCCTTCCACCTATGGTCAGCAAGCTAATTGCGGCAGGAATATGATTTAAGATACTCTACCCCGCCAAGTTACAGGTGGCAATCGATAGTATGGTACTTGTATGATTCTTCAGAGCAGATCTTCCCAGCAAATTACCCAACCTGTTTAAAGCAGGGTGAACTTTCACTGCAGCTACCTGAGGACTACTGTTCTTTTTTGCTGTGGGAGTTGATTATTTACCTGTTTGGAGTTTTTCTCTTTTCCCTTCTCTCTGGGACCCTTGGGGGTTGGATGAGTGGGTGGGGGAGGCTGATGTGAGGCCTAGTAGGCCTGGATCTGGCTCAAAAGAGTGTTCATGCACTCCTGTAAGAGGGTGGGAGGGAACCTTATTTCAGGGTACATTGCTGCACGTTGACATCACAGACGGACCAGTTGGTCCCACCAGTTTGTATGTCCCCCTGTCACTTCACATTGTTTGGAGCTGGGATTGCCCCGGGGAAGCTGACAAGAGCAACAAGTTAGTTGGAAGTCCTGGGGACACCACCCTCCTGAGTGTTGGCCCTTTGGGTAAGTCATTTTCAAAAGACATTTCGTGGGACAACTGCCTCATTGGAAGGGAGTAAATTTGGCAAGGTCTGCAGTGAGCTAGTTTGCAGTCTGATTTCAGGGTTCCCACAACCATTTCAACATGTTAAGCCTTTACTTGTTTGAGTACTGCTACACTAGTTAGGGCTTTTGTTTGCCAGTTCTTTCCAGAGGGTTGATGGGTGGGAGGCTTGGGATGGAGCAAGCAGGAGCAATCCATAGCACACCAGGGAAGGGGCTAAGGTGCATTTCCTGTGAGGTATGGAGATCAGAAGCACTTCAGCTTATTATGTCTCTCTTTCCGGAATCAGTTTATGGCGCCTAGTCCAGATTTGATTCTTGAACATAGATTATCCTTCACATAGGAATGCAGCCTATTGGGTCTGGTTCTCTATACAAGTAATAAAGATGCTGACATCTTTTCTAGTATACAGGTGGGGATCATTTGTATATAGGCTGGAGGGTTTATGGGGGGGGTTTAACTGTCCTGCTCTCTTCCCCACTGACTACACGGTCTGAGACTATTACTGGATGGTTAAGGTTATCTACTCTCTCAGTAACTCGAACATCTTACGAATCTCCTTGGGAAGGGAAACTTTTCCTTACCAATTCTTCTCCACAGGGGTTGTTGGGGATGGGGGGGTTGGATTGGAGTGTGCCTTCTGGGATCATTTGGTCAGTTAGTGGTACATGTTCTTTTTTCTTTTAATAAAAAGGTACATGACCTTGGTGCTAATTAAAATTGCCACGTGGAATGTCAGAGGCACCGGAGATCTGTCCAACAGATATCAGGTTCTCAAAAATTGTGCTCTTTTAAATATTGACATTCTTTTGATGCAGGAAACCCATCTCGTGGCTTCAGAAACAATGGGCTACATCTGCAGGATTTCTATCAAATTTTCATGTCCTGTGGGTCACCATCTAGCAGAAGGGTGGCAATTTTGGTCAAAAGACACATATCATTTGTGGCAGTAGAAAGTCTAGCAGATCAAGAGTGTAGATTTATTATTGTTAAAGGCATACTTAATAATGTCAGGGTAGTGATATGGGCAATTTATGGTCCAGTTGGAGGGGATGCGGATTTCCTTATGAGCCTGGCTGACAAACTGAGCGGATTTCTGCCCTCTTCACTAATTCTAGGGGGTGACTGGAATATTGCTCCATCACAGGACCTAGATAAAACTTATAGGCCATTAAAACCCCTTTCCTCTCCACAACTAGCCCTGAGGGATTTTATGGACTTATTGGGTTTATACAACCCATGGCTTCTGCTCAACCTCTCTAGTCAGCTCTTCTCCTTCTACTCCCAGGTCCTCAGTTGTGGTCCAGAATAGATTTCATTTTAACCAGCACCACTCTTCTAGCTGATCTTCACCAGACAGGAATTGAACCAATTGTTATATCTGATCATTCCGTGGCATGGATTTTGATCTCCCTGATCCAAACTTTCAAAGGGAAACCTCATGGAAACTAAGCACACAACTTCTAAAAGAGGAACAAACAATTTTCCACATTAAGACGCTAATCTCTTCCTGTATAGATCTCAACAAGGGTTCCACAAGCAGGGAGGACTTGATTTGGTGCTCTTTTAAATGTTACATCAGGGGCGAATTCATTAAGCTAGCTTCCAAAAGGAAAAAACAGAGAGAAGCTAGAGTTATTTTGTTGTCAAATCAAATAAGGATTGCTGATAATAACTTATCCTCTTCATCTTCCCCAACCGATTTGGAAACCCTACTGAAGCTTAGGAATGAATATGCGGATTTGCTAAGTGAAAAGGCAGAATATGCCATCCTTAAAACTAAAGCTCGCTATTTTGACTATGGTGAGAAACTAGGTAGAATGCTAGCCCTTTGACTATGGGAAGCTGAAAGCTCAAGACTGATCCTGCACTGCATTCCCCAGATGGCTCTGTTAAAACCTGCCCTCGAGATATTTCCCAGGTCTTCAAATCCTTTTACAGGGACCTATACGGTAAGGGTTCCTCTCAAACCTCCCATTCCCGAATTGAACACTTTCTGGATGGCCTTAACCTCCCCTTCCTGTAGGCCCATCAGTGCGTGATCCTGGCCTCTCCTATTACTCTGGTTGAAGTAGGGGAGGTGATTAATAGGTTATCACTGGATAAATCCCCAGGTCCTGACGGTTTTCCTTCCAACTTCTATAAAGCCTCCTCCTGAAATTATTTGAGTATATGTTCACCTCAGACCCCCAGACCCCACTTTGCTGGAAGCCACGATAGTCCTGATTCTGAAACCAGACAAATCCCATAGTGAGCCTGCTAGTTACCATCCAATTTCATTATTAAATTACGATATTGAAATTTTAACCAAAATCCTGTCTCTTAGAATTAAAAAGATTTGGTCTCATCTGCTGAGTCCTGAACAGGAGGGGTTTGTGCAAGGCAGATCTTCTGCTGACCACTTGTGTACCCTTTCACATATTCTTCAGGTTGCCCAAGACTCCCAGATTCCCATGGCTTTAGTCTCATTAGATGCAGAAAAAGCTTTTGATAGAGTTAACTGGGATTTTCTTTGGGCAACTCTTAAGAAAGTGGGTTTTCCGGAAACTTTCATTCAGTGGATTCGGACGGTATACAAGGCACCCACTGCTAGAATTTACTGTAATGGGGTTTTCTCTCATCTCAGTTTCCCCTGTTCACTGGCACTAGGCAAGATTGTTCCCTGTCTCCCTTTTGTTTAATTTATATTTGGAACCCCTTTTACTTAGTATTAAGAGCTCACCTCAGGTTATAGGTTGTTCAGTATACGAGCAATCTCTCACCCTCTCAGTGTATGCTGATGATATTCTTTTACATTTGGCCTATCTGGAAACCTCACTAACACACACACTACAAATCGTTGAGCAGTTTGGTCAAGTAGCTAACTATAAGTTAAACTTATCTAAATCAGTAATATTCCCTATAAATGCTCTCACTCACCAGGTCAACTTCACTCATTTCGGTATGAAATGGTCCCCTTCCTCAATCAAATATTTAGGCATACATCTCACTAGGGACCCAGAGGCTCTCAGAAGACTCAATCTGGATGATTTGGTGCTGAATATCCAGCAGGATCTCCAAAGATGGGTCAAACTCCCATTGTCGTTATGGGGTCGTATCAGTATTATAGAACTGAATGTACTGCCCGCCTTTTCTATCCTTTAAACTTACTGAACATCTGGCTCCCAATGTCGTATTTTCAACAGCTCCACTCTGCCCTATCTTAATTCATTTGGCTGGGCAGACATTCTAGACGGGCTTTCTTAAAACTTAACCTACCCAAGGAGAGAGGTGGACTCCGCCTCCCCAATTCTATTGTTTATTACTGGACGAGTCATCTGTCCAAAATGGGGAGATGGTTTGAGGTCATACCCGATGAACATTCTCCTATCTGGCTACAGTTGGAGAAAAGGCTTTTGGATATGCATAATCTTAACTCATCCAGAGTTTTTTATTATACTATCTCTGCATTACCTACTCTCATACAAAATTCGGCTGTAGGTATCTCTATAAAAGTTTTGACTCAGTGTTGGAACTTCTTTAACATTTTGCCCAAAAAGGATACTGCTCAAACCCTTAATTTAAATCCTAACATCAAAAAAGGAGGGTCACCGCTTTCTCCAGAGTGGCTTCCTCAGTTACATGATATTCTAGTGGAAAGCCTGTTTTCCCAGGATGCTCTCCTCTCCTCAACCAACATAATAGCCAAATTGAATATTCCTCAGAAACATATATTTTAAGGTTTTTCAGTGGAGACATCTTATGGTCTCTATCTTTGGGACCACATTCAAGCCATCCCAAGCCTGGCCCTTTTTAGATCAGATACAGGACTATGCAAACAAACCCCATGCAATCTCAATGATCTATTCCTTTCTTCTGGGTATCAAATACCTAATGCCCTTACAGGTTCTAAAACTTGGACTTCTCTTCTGCCAGATTCCTCCTTGGTTTGGAGTCAGATTTGGGAGGATATGCATAAATATCTCACTCAAGATAGGCATGTTTATACAGTATCACATCTTAAATAACCTGTACTATACACGGTTAAGTTGGCCAAATTAGGCAGGCTACCTTTGGCTAACTGTACGTGATGCAACTGAAGGGAACCTGATACACATTTTTTGGCATTGTGACAAGGTGGCTCCATTATGGAACACAATTCAATCCAATCTAGTCCCTCTTCTGGGATTGGATGAATTGTTTACCATAGAAATATGTATCCTAGGGATGTTTTCCAATATTAGGGATTGGGAGCGCAGATTTCACATGGCTCTAATTTCCATAGCAGTCAAAAAGTCAAGCACTGGATGGACCAATTGACTATATCATATGCTGAATCGCTGAAGGAAATGGCACTTTGTTTTAACACTGAAAGGTTAATAGCAAGCTCTCAGAACTGTATAGCCTCTTTTAATCATAAATGGGGTAAACTATATGCTTTATATTTGAAGTAAGATCCATGTAATGCATCCCTCTGACTGCCTCGGTTTGTTTTATCTTTCTTGATGCCTGTTATTGCTGGAAATTTATTTTTTTGTATCTCTTTGTTATGTTGTTTTAATAAGGCACACTCCAGGAGGGGGTGGAGGGTAGTGGGATGGGGGTGGAGGGGTGGTTGGGTGTAACGGTATATTATTATTTGGTTATATTTGATCCAGAGACAGTCTGGCATCATGTTATCATTCATTATTTTTTGTTGCTACTGATGTGTGGCTAATCTGTTTTTTTGTTATATAGTTTGTGTTATGACATAAACTAATAAAGATGTTGAATTTCAAAAAGAAATGTGGAAAAAGTGCAAATTAGACATTTTGTTCTTAAAACAAGCCAAATATGTTTCCAATCAGGCAAGATAATTAGCTCAATAAATTTTTTGTTAAAACAGAAATTAAAAAAAAATCAAAAATGCATCCATATCACCCCCTTTTTAAATTCAGCTATTAATTTGGAATTTAACTTATACCCCAGCCCTAGATTTTCAGGTTCACCCCTGCACTTAAGTCCTCTGTTGGAATCTTAGTTTCTACAATTCAAACTCTTTGTTTCGCTGCTTTTCCTCAGTCTCTCTCTGAAGCTGCCTTTCTTTTTTCTTGGCCTCTCTCACTCTAGTGATTGCCTTTTTCCTCGGACTTTCTTGGTACTGCTTTTCCTCAGTCTCTCTCTGGTGTTTCTTCTCTTGTGTCTCCAATTCAAACATAGAATTTGACAGCAGATAAGAACTGCTTGGTCCACCAGTCTGCCCATTTCCTCACTCTAATGGTTAGGCTGCAGATCCTAGTTAACCAACAGCCTACTTCCTCCCACCTCCCACTAGAATTGCCTATGTCTGTCCCATGCATTTTGAATTCCTCACTGTTTTGAGTCTACTACCTCCTCAAGAAGGCTGTTCCATATATCCACAACCCTTTCAGTGAAAAATACTTCCTCACATTACTTTTGAGATGTCCCTATCTTCAAATTGTGCCCCTTGTTCTTGCACATCTCTTTTTCTGAAAAATGCTAACCTCTTGGACTTTGTTGATTCCCTTGAGGTATTTGAAAGTTTCTATCATGTCCCCCCTCTCTCCTATCCTCTATGCTATACATCTCAAGCTCCTTTAGTCTTTCTTCATATGTCTTGTGGTGCAGACCCTGCACTTTTTGGTTGCCCTCCTCTGGACTGCCGCCACCCTGTCTATGTCTTTCCAGAGATGCGGTCTCCAGAACTGTACACAGTATTCCAGATGTGGTCTTACCAACAGTCTGTACAGAGGGCCAAACTTCCTTTTTCTACCAGTGATGCATCTCCCTATGCATCTAAGTACACCTCAGTCTTCCTTACTGCTTTCCACTCATTACTGTCCTTCCTGGTCACTTTCCCTCCCAAACTGAAAAGATCATACTCAGGGACTTTAATATCAATTGGTTGGGTAAGGCCGCCATTCTACTCATTAAAGCTGCCACTGCCCTAGACCTAACACAAGTAGTCCTGTCCCCCACCCAACTAAACCTACGTACTGGGTCTTCCACTATGCTAGACCTTGTTTTCACCAATCGCCCCCACAAAATCACAAGTGCCACCATTCTCCCAAATGCCCTAAGTGACCACTCTCCAGTTCACTGCTCTTGGACATGCAAAGCACCTAGATCTCCTCCCAAAATAGTATCACAACATAAACTTGGCCTGGCAAACTTGCACTCCTTAAAGCACACTTCAGTACTATGGATTGGTCCTTCATAACGAACACCCTCAACCCCGATAGAGCCCTTGATCTCTTCATTAACTCCTTCAACACTATATGCTACAAAATTGTCCCACCTACCAAAATAATGGTCAAAGACAATCCAGTGCCTTGGATTACTGACCATCTTCCAGCCCTGATGTGGACTAGAGATTCATTATGGCATCTCTCCAATGAGACTGGCCTGCCGTCTGATAGACAAAAGTGCAGAGTGGCTCAGAACAAATGCACTTGGACCTTGTACAAAGCAAAATCTAAGTATTATAAATCCTCCTTAATCTCTTTCTGGGGTTCAGGGTACAAATTTTGGAACAATATTAAGGATATCTGTGGAAAAGCTCCTGACCCAGCCCCTAATCAGATCATGGTTGATGGGTGCCTGACCTCTGACCTTACCCATATAGCCACAGCCTTTAATGATGCCTTCACAAGCCTCAACCATGTTCTCACTCCTAAATTCTTTCACTTACTTACAGCCAGACCCCCTTCTCCTCAGAAGCCCCCCTTCACCTATGCCATATTACTCCCAAGTTTGCAGAGTTGTGCCTTAAAAAAGCTCTAAGCCACTCCTCCTAGAGTAGTGACTCCCTAGACTTGAAGCTACTTTGGCTCACCCTTTGTGAGGTGCTCTACCCCCTTACCCACATCCTAAACCACTCCTTATGTCAAGGTAAATTCCCTTCTAAGTGGAAATCTGCCACCATCATCCCATATTTAAAAGTGAGGACTGCTCCATTACCAGTAACTACTGCCCCATCTCTATTCTCCCTCCCTATCAAAGGCCCTAGAGAGGACTGTATCTGATCAGCTCACTGACCACCTCAACAAATACAACTTACTCTGCAAACAGCAACACAGCATTCATAAAGGGCACAGTACTACCACTGGCCTTCTTGAGTTTACTGCACATGTCCACTCTGCACTGGACAGGGGTCATATCACTGGTGCTGTCTTTATTGACCTCACCAAGGCATTTGATACCATCAACCACTCCCTCTTACTAACCATCCTGTCCAGCACTGGTTTCTCTTGGGATGCCATAGAATGGTTCTCTGACTACCTCGAACTGATTTCAGCAGATCAAAATTGGTAGCACCCTATCTAATAGGCGGCCTGTCCTCTCTGGTGTCCCACAGGGGTCCATACTTGGACCTCTAATTTTCAGCCTCTTCCTTAACTCCCTCCCTCCCCATGTCCTGCCCCAGCAACCTGTTACTATACGTGGATGATGTTGGTCTCTTTTCCTCCAGCTCTGACCCCATTCAACTCCACCACCCTTCAGTCCTCCTCCAGTTGTTCTGAAAGCTGGTTCTCCACACAGCGCCTTATTCTCAACTATAAAAAGACCAAAGTTATGCTAGTCTTACATCCTCTTAACATGCAGAAGGAGCACTGCCCCTAAGTATTAACTGCTAATCTGACCCTTTGGAGCAAGTGGATTCATTTAAATATCTGGCATCGCTTCAGACCCAGCGCCAATTTCCACCAACATATCCATCTCCTGTTTACTGCCCTCAAAGTTAGGCTCGAGTTATTGTATTGCTTCAAACATTGTCTTACCCCAGACGCCCTCAGGCTCAGTGCCTCCTCCTCGGTCCTCTCCCTGCTTGATTATGGCTTACTTATCTATAGTGCGGTAAACACCTCAACCCTAGGTAGACTCCATCTTTCCCTAAATAAAGTGTGCCGCTTCATCTTGGGGTGCAATCACCTCACCTATACTTACTCACTTTATAACATTATCGACTGGCTTAATCCCGACAACAGAATCAGGTTCCGCACTCGCCTCGTCCTGGGGTGCAGTTGCCTCACCCATACTTGCTCACTTTATAACGTTACTGACTGGCTTAATCCCGACAACAGAATCAGGTTCCGCACTCGCCTCGTCCTGGGGTGCAGTCGCCTCACCCATACTTGCTCACTTTATAACGTCACCGACTGGCTTAATCCCGACAACAGAATCAGGTTCCGCACTCGCCTTGTCCTGGGGTGCAGTCGCCTCACCCATATTTACTCACTTTATAACGTCACCGACTGGCTTAATCCCGACAACAGAATCAGGTTCCACACTCGCCTCATCCTGGGGTGCAGTCGCCTCACCCATACTTACTCACTTTATAACGTCACCGACTGGCTTAATCCTGACAACAGAATCAGGTTCCACACTCGCCTCATGGACAAAAAGATTGCCCTCAGCTTTTCCCCCCAGGACTCATGCCTTTAGTCCACCCTGTCCTGAAGGTTAAGCACACCCATAGCTTCAACAAGCAACTCCTCTTGGTTCTCTCCTGCCAAACCTCCCAATTCCAAAGGTCCTTCAGCTTCAGAGCCCCCTCTTGGATGAACACCCACCTCTCTTGTAAATGAAACTAGAATTGGCCCTTTCAAAACCCAACTTAGGGCCCACCTCCTGATCTCTAATACCTGTGACTGCCACTGATCCTTGCCCCCTTCCCTTCTCCCTTGTCCACTGACAATGGCCACTGGCCGGATTTCACCCCTACCACCCACCCCACCTCCACATTTGAGCCTAACCTGATTCTGTCTGGTGTTGATTTCTTTTCTAAGTTTAGTCCTGTATTGCAAAGATATGTTCTAAGTAAGCCTAGTATCTGAGTGTTAGCCTTAGTTGTTTCTTTCTTACCAAGCTGAGCGGTGTCCTGTTTATTTCATATGCAGTGTTTGTCTGTACTTAATTTCTGTGATGTGGAACCTTTGTAAAGGAGTCTTTGCCTTAAAGGTATTTCCCAAATCCAAAATAAATAGATAAATAAATAAATAAGAACAGGGGCTGACAATTATAAGTGACAGGCTTCCAATGCTGATTTGCTGCTGCGGTTTGAATGCTGCAGCTCATTTGCATACCTTAAGTAGTTCACATTGACAGAACCTGTAATGATCATGTGTGCAAATAGCACATTTTGAGAAACAAATGGAGTTTTTCTGCAGTAAGCAAATTATCACTGTAAGCCTGCTTTCTCAGGAGCATGTCTCATATGGCACTGCACACCAGACCTACTGAACTCAGTCCGCAGTTGGTAATGCACAAAAGAGTAAAACTAAACTGTGCATTTTTATCTGTGTCCAGAAGCAACAGGTTTTACTAATAAGGCACTAGTCTATACCTGAGCTGGCTGTAAGCAGGCTACCAAAAGTAAAGCTGCACAGCTGTGTGAAAACCACGATAAGCTGTGCTAACCAGATGCAAATCACAAGATGGATTGAACTAGCCTGACACTGCAGCACAAGTGAGAAAACAATGTTTGAATATAAAGAATGATTATTTCATGAAAATAAAACTTTCAGTCACCTGATGTTCATACATTGCCACACAAACGTCTTACATCAGTAACCCACACTGCATCGTAACACAGTGTGCATCTAATCAAGCAAGTGAAACACAACAGCAGTGTGGGAAAACCTGAAGGGCAAGAGAAGCTGGATCTGAGGTTCAAATTGCCACGTAAATATTACAAACTTCTTTTTTTTTTTACACACTCAGGCATCTGCCAGTTTTGAAGTAAAAGTAGAATGAACTGCCTCTGCAGACAATCAAGATAATGAAATTGCAACCCAAATGCAAACTGAAACTACCTTTATTTCCATGGACTGGTGGTGGTGGTAGTAGGACTGTCTGATAAAGAGGCTTACATTTAATACTTTGGTAGCAGCAGTAACAGTATAACCCCTTATAAAAAGGGACAGTAATTCTAAAGATATCCACAAAATGTTTGTAGAGTGCGATGATTCAAGACTGCTCCAAACTGCCTGCATTTTCATAGAACTCCAAGTAAACTCACAAGTCTTACTGTTTTTGTGTGCTAACATAGTAAGATACCAGCAAAGTTGGCCTAATGGTCCATTGAGTCTGCTCAAAAATCAGCACCCAGCCAGGACACAGTTACTGCCCTCCTCACCTCCCACCCCCTGAACTCCCTACCTCATCTTCCATTGGTTACACCTCCATACCTGACAATACTCAGTTTAACCTTCTCCTTATACCTGTCCCAGCCATTCTTGAATCCCTCCACTGTATTAACAGCCACCAGTTCTGCAGGCAGTGTGTTCTAAGTGTCCACCACCCTCTCTGTGAAGTAACATCTCCTAACCTCACCTGATTGAGTGTCCCCTGGTGGCACCTTCCTCTCTCAGCTGCAACACCCTGTTTAGGCTGTCTCTATTTACTCTCTTTAGTTATTTAAAGATCTCAGTCATATCCTCTCTGTCCCTCCTCTGCTTCAGAAAGTACAAGTTGAACTCCTCATGTCTCTACTCATGGGATCTCTCCCACATACCCTGCATCATCCCGGTTGTCCTCCTCTGGACCCTATACATTAGTGCAATGTTCCTTTTCAAGTATGGATGCCAAAACTGCATGTAGTACTCTAGCGATGTGGACTAACCAGGCAGTAATACAAGAGGAGAAGCACCTCCCATGTCCTCAACGTTATCCCTCTGGTGATTCACCCATGTATTTTATTTGTTTTTGCCACTGCCCTCCTTCACTGCTGTGGGGTGTTTATTTTGGCATCTACAACCACCCCAAGATCCTTTTCCTCTCTCAAAACCTGCAGTTTCTCCCCTGGGAAGAAAACAATATCAACTGTTCAATGCAAAATAAGAAGCAGAAATGCCAGGCTTGTACTAAATCTCAAGCAACACATGACCAAGAAAAGTGTAGTTAGAGTGACAAAGTCTATATTCCATCTGCAAAATGAAGTAAGCATATGTTCTCAAAATGAAACAGTAACAGAAATGCAAACTGCAAATGTTGTCAGTGACCCACATGAAACTGAATGGTCACACACACAGTGATAGGTACTTGTATCAAGCCAGACTGTTTTCCAGGATCCATACTAAATCCCAACAACTATATTCCCAACATGTAAAATCCTGACAACACAAAATACTGACATATCAAAATTCTGACACGAAAAATCCTGACATTACAACTGCCTGTATTCACAGAATCCCAACATGTATATCAAACAATAAATTGTAAGTTAGCATCATTGACTATTCCAGGACCTTCATGGCTTGGCAGATGAGTCTGATTTAAGTCTGTCACCTGAGTTTACAATAATGGATTTTGAGCAGGCGTCAGTAAACGCCTGCAAAATAAAGTGTCCTGAAACATCTAATAACGGGTGTTTGTTTAATTTTGGACAAATAGTGTGGAGAAAGATACAGGGACCAAGTTTAGCACCACAGTATGCCAGACAATACGGCTCCACTGTTGGCATGGTTTGAACAAAATTATATTTTGGGCAGAGTCAGAGATAAGTGAGGCACCAAACAGCTATTAGAAGCCCTCCGCCTTTCCCACCTGAATTCTGGTCTGTCCATGACCAGATCCACAATGGAATTCCATGTACAGAAAATAATATAGAAGAATAGCACCAGAGATTTGGTGCATTAATAGGTTCTTCACATGTGAGCACCAACCAGTTCCTAGCTCAGCTGCAAAAGAAGGCAATGCTTGCCATGTAGATACATAGACACTGCTGGCAGATCAGGGCCTATGGCTCACCCAGTCTGCCCATTTGAGTTTGTAAGTTCCTTTTAAGTTTTTCTAGAAATCTGTTGCCCCTTATCCCTGACCTCAGAATTCGCTTATGTCTATCCCATCCATTCTTAAATCCCATGATTGTTTCAGTCCCCATGACTTCCACTTATCCATCGCCCTTTCTGAGAAAAAAAATCTTCCTCACATTTCCTCTGAATTGTCCTCCCTCCAACTTCATCCCATGTCCTCTAGTCCTGGAACATCTTTTTCACTGGAAAATAGTGTATTCTTGCACTCTTTTCCTCCCTGTAAGGTACCAGTATGTCTCTATCATTTCCCCTCTCTCCCGCCCCCCTTTCCTCCAGGGAGTGCATATTCAAGCCTGTCCTCCTACAACTTGTGATGCAATTCCCATGTCATCTTTGTTGCCCTCCTCTGAACCTTCTCTATCCTGTCTATGTCCTTACATAGGTAAGGTCTCCAGAACTGTACACTGTACTCCAGGTGGGGCTTCACTAGTGTCTTGTATAGTGGAATTATTACCTCCCTTTTCCTGCTGGTGATGCCCCTACCAATGCATCCCAGCATCCTATTTGCTTTACCTGTTGCCTTGTCACACTATTTCCCTACCTTGAAGTCATCAGAGATGATAACCCCAAGTTCCGTTTCCTGCTTGGTGCATGCTATATCCTCCCCATTCAGCTGATGTGTTGTTCCAGGGTGCTTGTGCCCCTTTGCATTTTGTTTTCATTTTAGGTTGAATTTGAACTGCCAAACCCTTGACCATTCATTGGGCTTCTGCAGGTCTCCCTCATTCTGTTTATACCCTCTGCCATGTCCACTCTGTTACAGAGCTCGTGTCATCAGTGAACAGGAAATTCTGCCTTCTAGGTCCTTCACAATGTCACTGACGAAGGCGTTAAATAGGACCAGTACCTGCACTGATCCTTGTGGTACCCTACTGGTCACACTTCCTCTGTGGAGTAACAGCCATTTACCACCACCCACGGTGTCCTGCCTGCCAAACCAATTACCCACCCACGCACTACTGTCTTACCCACTCCCACATTCCCAAGTGTGTTTAATAGCCTCCTATGTGGCACTGCATCAAAGGCCTTGCTGAAGTCCAGATAGGCTGCATCCAGTGCCCTTCCTGATCCACCTCCCTTGTTACCCAGTTGAAAAATTCAAAGAGACTGGTCTGGCATGACTTCCCCCGATGAAACCACACTGCCTTGGGTCCTGTACTCTGTTGGTAACCAGATGTTCCACCAATGACATTTACAGTAGTAATTCCATGATCATCCTCACTAGTGAGGTCAGGCAGACTAATCTGTAGTTCCTGCTTCCTCTTTGTTCCCCCTTTTGTATAAGGAGACTATATCTGCTGTCCTCCAGTCTTTCAGTACCGCCCCTGTTTCCAGTGATTGACTAAACAGGAGTGCCAGAGGTTTAGCCACCACCTCTCTTAGTTCCTTTAGGACCCTGGAGTGCACCCCGTATGGCCCCATTGCTTTATCGACTCTTATTCCTTCCAGTTTTTTTAAGACCCTTTTCCATATAAAGGAACTTGTGATCATTACTGCACTGTTCCCTTCCCTTGCACTCCCTTCAGGCCCATTATCCTACTCTTCCTCAGTAAAGATGGAGCAGAAATATCTGTTCAGTATGTCAGCTTTACTGTTATCATCCTCCATGTGGCCCCCATCTTCTTCCTTCAGTCTCACTATCCCTCCCTTTGCCCTTCTTTTTCACTGATGTACTTGTAAAAGGTTTTATCCTCTCTACCCTCTGATTTTGTAATGCACTTCTCTGTCTAAGATTTGGCTTCCCTTACTGACCTCCCTGCCTCCTGTTTGCTTATCCTGGTACTTCTCTCTATCCTCTTCTACCTATGTCTTTCTGTATTGCCAGAATGTGATCTTTCTGGCTTTCACTTTCTCCACTACCTCCTAGGAAAACCAAAATGACTTCCTCTTCCTTTTCCTCTTGTGAAACTGCTTAATGCATAATTATGTTGTTCTTGTAATCCCTATTTTAAATATTTCCCATTGCTCCTCCACCCCTGATTAATGCCCCATTTCTATTAGTGCCTGTTTCAAGCATTCCCCACTTTATCAAAGTTTGCCTCCTAAAATCCAGGATATGTGTTTTTCTGTGGCTTAGTTCTGTTCCTCCTGTGATTTCAAACCACATTCCAGTGGTCACTGTTACCCTATCACATTGTCCCTGATTGTGAGCACAAGGGTCAGCTTTGCTTTCTGATGAGTTGGTTCCATGGCCAGTTGCTTAAGCAAGGCACCTTGAAGGGGAGTGCAGGATAAATCTGCTTCTGGATGCTGCTGCTGCTGGGAAACTCCAGTCCACATCTGGAATATTGAAGTCTCCAACCAGCACCACCTCCCCCTTGTCTGACATCCTTTGGATAGCTAGCATCAACTTCCTGTCTGTTTCTTCCTCCTGGGTTGGGGGTCTGTAGACCATGCTGTGAAGATGACTGACCCCATTTTTCTTTCCCACTTAACCCACAGTATCTCTCCCCCATTTTGTTCATCTTGGATCTCTGTGGCCTTTATACCATCTTTCACATAAAGTGCCACTCCTCCTCCTCCCTTCCTGCCTACCCTGTCTCTTCTGAATATGTTGTAGCTTGGTATGGCCATCTCCCAGTCATGGCTATCATTACACCAGGTCTCTGTGATGGACACAATGTCCAGGTCCCACTGCACCATGGCAGCCTTCAGATCCTGTATCTTGTTGCTAAGGCTCCTGGCATTGGCACTCATGACTTTCCATGTTGTGAACTCCCTGGACTGGTTGACTGTTTTACTCTAGCCCCCTTCCTGGTTGTCCTTTATCCATAGTTCTCCCTGCTGTCTGCCCTTCTGTTGAATTTTACCTCCTTTCTGCCTTTCCACTTGGTTGTTTATCTCAAACTTTTGAGGCAATAATTGAGATGATCGTATGAGGCTTGTCTAAGGCTTGCCTAGATCATCCCCAAGGGATTGCGCATAACTTGACACTATAAATACTTTAAATACAGCATTTTAACTTTTAAGTTAACTTTTAACTATTGATACAATTAAAGATATACATTTTAATTTTAATTGGATTTCTGAATTTCTGGATTGGACTGATAACTGGATTACTGCAGAATGGAATGAACATCAATGATAGTAAGTTACAGTTTGTTTGTTATACATGTCAGGATTATGTGAATACAGGCAATTGTAATGTCAGGATTTTTCATGCCGGAATTTTGGTATGTCAGTATTTTGTGTTTTCAAGATTTGGGTTTTAGGATTTACATGCTGGGATTTAGTACCTAACCTTGTTTTCCAGTAGGTGGTTCCCTTGTTTTCCAGGTGAAGTTTATGAATCTTGGGGGACAGGGCAGTGTTTTGTTTCCACACTGTCTGCATTAAGTCCTGGTGAATGATGAGGGACTGTCAGAACTGGGGACTAAAGCCTTGTGTTTATCTACAGTGACAGGTACAGAATGTGACTGGTGAACAGTAAGGGACTGGCACCACTGCAGGCTGAAGCCCTCTCTAAATCTGCAGGAGCAGATGCAGTATAGAACAGTCCAGGTTTCTGCACTGTGATAGATACAGTGCTAATGAAAGGTGGCAGACTAACAGCACTAGAGGCTGAAGCCCTCTGTTTATCCACATGGGTAGGTACAGCATGGGCAGGGAATGTGCAGGGTTCTCACACTGATAGCTTCAGTGCTGGCAAAAGCTAAGGGATGGGAAACACTGGGGACCACTCTACTGCCTTCATGTTCAGAGTCTCTATTAGCAGGTCATTTTAGAAGGCCACCACTTTCTGGGACAAAATATTTTTCCTAATGTTTCCCCTAAACTTGCCATCTGCGACCTTTAGAGCATGTCCCTGCGTCCTGCTGGAGAACATATCCATATGTTCAATCCTGTCATTACCCCTTAGAATGGGAAGACTGAGATCATGTCCCATCTCAGCCTACTGTTCCAAAAGGACAAGCAAATGAGGAGCACCCACGTATGCAGAAATCACCAGGACTGCAAAAAAATTTCAAAGTCCTTTATTTAACCAAAGTGCATAGTGCACTCACACATAGTGAACATAAAAATGTGGTGGCTGAGCCTCTCTGCAACTAACATTTCTCCTGATCCCTGCCGGGTATCATCACAGTGATTCACCCCAACGATGCCTGGCAGGGGCCAGGAGAAGCATAACTTTTCAGAGCAGCTCAGCCATCACTTTTTTTTTGCTCAGGTATGTGTAGGTGCACTGTGCACCTGAGTTAAATAAAGAACACGGAATAATAGATTGTTGCAGTCCTGGTGCTTTCTGCATATGTTGGTACGCCTCATCCTTTTGCTTGTTCCATTTTTTTTCATTGCTGACCAACATATTACTGTCCCGCCACTCCGAATCCATTCTACTTGGTTCCACAGGGAGAAGACGGTAACAACTACTAGTAAAGAGAAATGTGAATATTATCTGTTAGATCCTTCCAGGTGTTCCTAGTTTGACAATACAGCTTCCACTTAACAGTGGTATCTGAAGAGAAAGTCCACCAGCAAATGTATTCTTATTTTTAGCTCTGAACAAATTCTCTTTACTGTTGCATTAAATGCAAATACTGGAGGAAATCTGAAGAAACTGATAGAGGGAAGCTTACAAAGGATGTCAGTAGGCATTGTATGTGACAGCAAAAATATGGAGAACTAAAAAATGCCACAGAAATTAATTGTCACTAAGCAAGTGGCATACCCCCGTGGATTGGTGGATTTATCAACACAAAAAGGGGCTTGGTTTGCACTCGGAGAGGAGTGAGAAGGTCAGTTTTCCTATCTAAGAAAGTGACCAACAGTGTGAAAACAGTTGGGGTTATTGAAAATTTGATGGATCATAATTTTCTCCATAGCCCATTTTCTTAAAGCAGCAGTTCCATCTTCAAAGAAGAAAAATGTTGGTTGGAATTGACAACCATTTGATATTTTCACAATCCCCTACTCAAAATGAATGCTGACACAATTTAACCTTTGGCTGCCAATAGAATTGGAACATATAGAATTCTGGACTGATATATCAGTCTGCAGCACAGCAAGGGTTGGCTTGCTGCTGTATAAGACCGTACCAAAGTGTTCAGCATCTATGCCAAGATGATGTTTCTCTGCTTGACATATCTGTTGAGTTCTTTCAGCAGGGTCTTATAGAGTACCGTAACACAATACATTTTATCGACCTTAGTAATGTGATAAACTCTCTAATAATTATATTGTACAATATTTGTGTTATAAAAATATGCTACATGAAGGTCTGCTTAGAAAGAAAACAGCCCTAACAGTTGTAGTGGCTGGGCCTTTTAACTTCAGTGGTCCCAGTGTGCTGAATCAGCTGACTGTCATAAAACTGGCCCAGTGGAAACTCTAATTGAAAACTTAATTCCAAGGAAACAGGTTGTGATGCCTTGTAAACCCCTTCTACTTTAAAAGGCAGACAGCCATAAGAAATTACATATTATACATAGGGTTACCCTATGCCCACTCACCAGCTACTCCCATGCCTCCAGCTGCCCTCCTCTCCTCCTCTCCTCCTCAGCTCCGGGCCACCCCTCCTCCTTTACACACCCTACTCCCTCCCCTAGTTACCACCATCCTCTTGGCTACCCCCTCTCCTACCCATCTAGTCCACTTTTGTATCTTATCACTCTTGCTTCCCCAGTCTGTGCCACCCTACCAACCCCCAGTACCACCTTACTCCCATATACCCATGCCCCTAGTCGGCGTAAACTGTCCATCTGCCACCTGCTCCCTAGGACTGCTCTCCTCCTCCTGCTCCTGTCTGGCAATATCCATCCAAACCCAGGGCCTGTCATCAATGGTTCCCCCCCGAAACCCACTGGACTTTGTATAGCATTCATGAATGTATGCAGCCTCCTCAAAAAACTGGACTCCCTACAATGCTGGGTGACTGTTCAGAAACCAGATGTGTTAGCCTTGGTTGAAACTTGGCTGACCAAATCCACTGCCAATGCCCAAGTCTCCCTCCCAGGCTACTCCCTACACTGGCTGGACCAGTTCGGTAGGAGGGCTGGGGGATGTGCCATCTATGTTAAAGACACCATCTCTGGATTAACCCTTCCCTATCCTTGACCATAACGCCCAGGCCCTAACTCTAAAATTTTCACCTGACCACGCCAGGGGTACGGTCTACCTGACTGCAGCCTACATACCCCCAAAAAGCCAAGCGCTGGCACCGGGCCCTCTAATTGACTATCTCTCCTCCCTACCCTGCTCATCTGATCGGATTCTGGTTGGTGATCTGAACGTCAACTGGCTTAGCCCTACATCCTCTGCCTCCCGTGAGGCTTTTGCTGCTATTGATCTTACCCAACTAGTCTCTCAGCCTACTAGAATAAATCCTAGTAGGGGAACTAGCACTCTCCTGGACATGGTCCTCACCAACAGGCCATCCCGCATCCACAACCTTCAAATCCTCCCAGACTGCCTTATGACCACTCTCCAGTTCTCTTCGACTGGATTACCTCCCTGCCTAAGTCCGCTGTTCATACAACTCATCGCCGACGTCTAAGACCTGGTGGGCTGAAAGACCTACAACACTACCTTGGCTGCACTGACTGGTCCCCGCTTTTAAACTCCCCTGACATTGATAAGGCTCTTGCCTTCTTTGTCTGAACCTTTAACTCTGCCTGTGACATCTTTGCACCTTAACTTCTCTGAGGTCCAAGTTAGACACACCTTGGGTCACCCCTGCCTTATGCACTCTTCTTAGGCAGCGGGATAACTTATGGCACATCGCTGTTGAAACTGGCTGCCCTGCAGACAGACAGGCCTACACTGCTGTCCGAAATAAGTGTACTTGGGCCATTCGCAAAGCTAAGGCCTAGTACTACCAAGCCTCTCTTACCTCCTCATGGGGGAATCCCAGGTCCTTCTGGGACAATGTGAAGCAGCTAAATGGTGGTGCACGCTCACCTCCACCATCGCTCCTTGACATCAATGGGACTATCTCTGCAGACCCTGCCCTCATTGCTACCCACCTCAATAATTCTTTTACAGACCTTAGCTCAGTGCTCCCTGGCAATTTCTTCAGTCCCCTCCTCCCTTGCATGCCCCTCCCTCTCTCGCCCTCCTTTCACCTTGCTGTGTCACCACTCAAGAAGTCAGGCCTTACCTGCTTAAAGCTCTAAGTGCAATACTATTGGTAACAACTCTCTTGATCCCTGCCTCCTACGTCAGGTCCTGGATCAGGTCATCTCACCTATTACCTGCCTCTTTAATAAGTCCCTCTGCCTAGGGCAATTCCCCGCCATCTGGAGGGTCGCCACTGTTACCCCTATACACAAGGGTGGTGACAGGATGCTTGCTGGTAACTTCCGGCCTATTTCTATCCTCTCCCCTCTCTCTCTAAGGCCTTAGAGAAAATTGTAGCTGTCCAAATCTCAGATTACCTCTCTAAGTACGATGTCCTTTGCCCTGAGCAGCATGGGTTCAGAGCCGGTCATAGCACCAATACTGCACTCCTGGAATTTGCTAACTTCCTTCACTCCACTCTGGATGCGGGCTCCCTCGCAGGTGCAGTATTGATCGACTTATCAAAAGCCTTTGATACTGTCTCACATCCTCTCCTGTTAGCTACTCTTGCCTGTGTGGGCTTTGCCACCGGTCCAGTCTCATGGTGCGCCAGCTACTTGTCCAACCGCTCCCAATGTGTGAAGGTGGGTGCCACCCTCTCTAGCACCTGTCCTATCCACTCAGGAGTCCCCCAGGGCTCCATCCTCTGTCCTTTACTCTTCTCCCTCTATCTCAACTCTCTGCCCAACATGTGTGCAGGAAATGTCCTACTCTATGCCGATGATGCAGTACTTTTGCCTCTGACAGTAACCCTGTCGCACTCCAGAACTCCCTTCAAACTGCCTTCAACTCTGTGGAGACATGGTTCTCTGAGCACCGTCTCGTCATTAACCTCAAGAAAACCAAATCCATGCTCTTCACTCACCCCCAAAATAAGTCCAGCAACTTTCCTCTCACTGTCAACTCCACCCACAATCTCCTGTAGAACTTGTACAATCCTATAAATACCTTGGTATAACCTTTGACTCTGCCCTTACCTTCCATAACCATATCTCTGCCCTGACCACTGCCTCCAGCGCGTTTGGGTATCCTCTACGGACACAAAACTGCCTCCCACTGACACTCTTAGCCTGGCAGTCACTTCTCGGTTCTATCCATAATTGACTATGGCCTTCGGTCTGTGGTGCAGCAGACCCGACTGCCCTCCATAGTACGCCTTCACGCTCAACAAGGCATGCCGACTTATTACCAGTGCCCATCGCCTCACCCACACCTGTTCTACTGTACTCCATGGTCACCATACTCCAACCTCGATGAACGCCTCATGTTCCAAACCTGCCAACTTACATACAAAGCTCTCCATGGTCTCTCCTCTCCTGGCCTAGCTAACTCTGTTCACCGTACTAACCCCATGGTGTGCACACGCAGCTCCTGCAAAACAGCCCTGGTCGTTCCAAGGGCTAGGACCTCCCAGGGCCAAAGGGCCTTCCCCTACAGAGCACCCACTGGGTACAACTCCCTCCCTGCTAGCATCACTGAGGCTCCCTCATTAGCTTGTTTTAAATACAGCCTTAGAAGTCACCTGCTCAACTCACACTCCTGCCGCTGTACCTGAATTTGTCCCTCCCCTACCTACTGACAAAGCTCTCTGAGCTGCACCCCCCCCATCGTCAGCCCTCCCCCGCAGGACCTCCCACTCGTCAGCTACCCTTAGCTGCCTATACTGAATTTGTTATTCAATTTGCTGTTCAACTCACTGTTGTATCGCAACTTGATTATCTGAATCTGCTGTTAATTCAATGTTATGTTCCCCTATACCTGTAATGACTGTACCATACTGTTGAACTGTACTGCTGACCTGCTACTTGTCTAGTGTGTATGTTGTCCAATCTTTTGACGAGGTACTTTTGTAAATGAGCCCTGGCTCAAGGTTGTTAAACTGATGTTAAATAAATAAATAAATAAATAAATAAATAAAAAATCCTGGACTCTGATTGGTCAGTCTTGGGCTGGACCTGTGATGTTAATCAGTACAACATCATGGGTCTAGTTTCACTCACTGTGAACCTGCAGATGATTTTTTGGATGATGATTTTTTTTTTTTTGCATCTCCTCTTAAGAAACAAAAATATTTTTCCACACTAATAAAAACATTCTTTAAAATTATTTTTTTATTTTATATATAACAATGAACCATTGTATAATAGCAATAATGCCCTCCAGGGTGTGTGTTGTTTGGGATAACGTCACACCTCAGTTGTTGGATGCACTCGGCACCTGAGGCGTGATGTTATCCCAGCATGACACAAACCCTGTTGGGCATTATTGATTAATTTTAAGACATCTTAGGAAGTGACAACTTATAACAGCTACATATTATCAGGGTGTGGGTTCTGATCTATCAAAGGAAACTGATTTGATCAAAAAGGCTGTCATATTTTTTTCTAATTGGCAACTGCTGATTCCCAACTAGCAGTAAAATAACATCCTTTTTTAGGATTCCTACTCAGATTAAAGTTTATTGTAGGACTAACAGTGAAGTCATGTGTTCTGTGACCTCACAAGGAGGTGGAGAGACTGACTTTGAATATTGCCCAGTAATCTAAGGGACCGAACACTTGATCTCTGGAATCCAAGCAAAGTACTCTGTTCAACATAGTGCACCTTCACTTGGAACATAGCTAGACAACACCATTTTAAAACAGGTGTTTTGTTTTGTAAACTCCATTTTTACTGTAAGTACAGGATTTCTGGTCTATACATGTTTTGTACTTTATCTATTTTATTATTTTATTTTAGTGATTCTCCTAAATACTGCTTGGGTCTTTCTTTTGCATGTGTAGGCTGAAACTGTATTGGGAATTTCTGACAGTTTTAAGTGCTCAAAATGATGTGTTACTATATTGCTAAAGGTAAGAATATACCTAGGTCTCATATTGAGTTGAAAAGGTACACTTGGGAACCTGGCTGGGTGCCACTGGGTGAAGAAGTGTGCTGCATCCCCCAAAGAGAGTACATATCTGAGCCTAACTTAGTGTGCTAGTGAAAAGGTTCATATTTGACCCCCAGGACTCAAGGCTAGTAGGTGATTCAGACCCAAAACAGACAGGAGGATTATCCTGTTTGTCTCCTGTTCACATGTTGCACTTCAAGGTTTGGCACTGTGGGGGCAGAGGGCCTGATCTGAGGAGTGCATTTGTGATACTGTAACCTTATCCTCACTTCCATCTGAATGCACCCCAGCCCCTTTTCTGCCCTGATACCATGAGAATTTAGGGATTGATAAGGTAAAGCTATATCCATATTTCCTCCGTGTACCAAATGAAACTTTTCAATGCCAAAAAACAAACAAAAATTGACTAGCAATGCATTCCCTGGCCTTGAATACATGTAATAAGGGTGGTATTATACTTGCATATTCTTATGTGTGGTAGAATGTTGTTATGGATTGAAATCCATAACTTGAATGGAGTTGTTATGTTGCAGTAACTATGTCATCACAGCTGTTATGCTGCACTAGCTATGTCATTACAGCAGCATAACAACTTGAATGCCACATAGTTGCTTTCTTCAATCCAATTAAGCTGAAGTTGTGTTTTTTTAATTGAACTTAGAGAAACATCTGCAGCACACTGTGTCAGTTAAAAAGAAAAGAAAATGTTAACATTTCTATTCTCTATTGTCTTGTCCAGCTGGTTATGTGTGATTTTATATGCTGTGACTGCCCATACACTGCACATAAACAACCTTTTACAGTCATACACAAACAAGGAAATTCATGTAACTTGAGGTTCCCTTGGTAACAGAGTACCTCTTGAGCTGTGCTCTCGAGGTCGTCTGTTACAAAAGAAACCTCTCAATACAAGAATATCATTGTTATGTATGACTGCTCATACACAATCCTCTATATGTTCTATGATTCTAAAATGTTCACCTATTAAGTTATGAGGCTAATTTTAATTTTGCAAATGTGGGCTCATAACTTTGGTAATATTCATTCTTTCTACCAGAGATTTTCAACATAGCCATTTTGTCACAGCGACTCATGAATGTTTTTCAACTTCTGCCCAAGATGTGTGTTTGTAGTCCAAACATTGATTTTGCTGTTGCTGCACAACATCACCTTTCACCTAGGAGTTTAATGTTTTCTTTGTCCATCTTTATGAGATGGGGTTAACACAAGGCTGTGTTGAACATTTGGTGTAAAAACATTAAAAAAAAAAATGTTTCATCATTTTTAACCCAGATTCCATTTTTGCAGCCCTATTAGCTCTGGCCAGAGGCTGTTTCATTTTAAAGTTATTTGCATTTGTTTGTTGAAAAAGTGGATAGAAACATTTATTTTTCTGCTGAGTTTTTTTTGCTAATTATAAAAAACTAAAAGGTATCCATAAATGAAACACCACTCATTAAGAAGATATGTTTGTGCTGAACAACTTCTATGTTCATAGTACTGTGTTATTTTTTCATTTTAAAGTTTTTTGAATTTGTTTCTTAAAAAGTGAACAAAGAACATGGAATTGTCTGCTGTTTTTTGTTAACTATAAATAAATCTACATGGTACCTATAAATAGAAATGCATTCAATTTGTAGGTAACTTTGTCCTGAGCAACTTTCATGCTCACAATACTATGCTATTGTTTTTGTTTTAAAGTAATTCACATTTGAATATAGTTAGTTATGGTACTGAAGTTGAACATTCTAAATGAGTTCTGAAGTGGCTGTGATGTAGATACTGTGGGCAGGATCCACAAAAGAGATGCACTGAGTGCAACTCAGATGTAGCGGCTCAACACAAAGATGCACTGTAGAGCAATTCACACACAGGGTGAATGTGCCACTGCATCAGAGATGCCTTGCACCAAAAAAGAATCACCACGGGCACATCATAATGACATGTGGTGCATAAACAGGGGGTGTGTAGAGGAGGTAAAAAATTACCATTATGTAAATTATCCATTTCAAATACTTAGAAAGGAGACAAACGGAGACGATACTGGTGGTGGAAGAATTTAATGATTATAACAATAATCATTGCAAGAGATTACAAGTGGTACATCCTTCATTCTTAATTCTTAATTCTTAATTTTTCATTCTTCATTCTACAAACTAACAGTGTATAGTGGCTTGCTTATATAGTGGAAGACAGTACTATGGTTGTCTATGATTGGTCCAAGACAAATATAAACATTAACTTAAAAGGCAATTTTCTTTTTAGTATATGTATGGGTCAGCACAAATGTATTGATAGTGTAAATTATATTACTATATAAGGATAATAATAATTGTCATTACCAGTTACTAAGGTTTAGGAGGAAGAAATAGATTTGCACTTAGGAATGTGCATACAAGCTTTTTAGCCTGTAGTCAGAAGGGTAACTTGAACACTATCCCTGTATTTCTGTCTTTGCAGACACTTAAAACACCTGTTTGCCATTACTCACATGGTTAGTACAAATATCAAAAGACATTTTAATATTACAAGTTGTGGCTCAGTTAATTAAACTTGTAGCTTTGCAAGTTTTGATATGATTCAACTTCATAGATCAATATTTGTTACACAGACACCTTATGTTTTAGACCAAAATGAGGTTTAGGCTGAAATATTGGGACACATTTCTTTATCCCCTATTACAGGGTGTACCCATGCATACAAAGCACCATGTGAGTCACAGTGCAAAGCCACGGTGCAATGATGGAGCAAATCCAGCACAAATGCCAAATGCGTTAGAAAAAGATAATTATAAATGAAGCAGACTTAAGTCTAATCCACCTGCAGGCCACTGACTGAAAGCAACACCTGCACACTGCCAGAGAGGGGGAGAGTGCCAGAGAAAGAGAGAGACAGTGAGCCAGAGAGCCAAGCACCACAACACCGACAGCATGGACCCAGCACCAGTAGCCATTGCTGGAGTGCTAATGAGGCTGAGGAGACAGGGTAGTGGAAGGCACCATAGGTGGCCAGCCCCACGGAGCTATCATGCAAGGCTGTCATTTGACCAGCTGACAGATGTGTGGATGGTAGGCCAATATCGCCTGAACAGGGCCATTCTGAGGCAGCTCTGTGAGCTGTGCCATGAGGAAATGCAGGCATCCACCGCACAAGGTCATGCCTTCTCGGTGGAGACCAAGGTGACAACATTCATGTGCCCTGCTCACCATGGGAACCTTCCAGAGGCCCACAGGGGACACCACTGGCATATCACAGACCTCCATGTCCCGGCTCCTCACATAGTTCCTCACCACACTACTACCACATTCTTCGTTAATACATCCATTTCTCCAGCATGCAAGCAGACTGGACAGAAGCCTGTACATGGGCACAGCAGACACCAGAATGCACTCATCATGCCTATGACACTGGCACAACAGTGGCACACACAGACTCACACACAGACACATGCACACACACACACATGCGCGCACACGCACATACACACAGACACACACGTAGGGCATGCACCACACACGTACCACCAGGACCATGGCAGGAATGTCATGGATCAGTGTGCACTGCAGCCTGTGCATGGGTGCAACAGACACCAGAAGGCACTCATCATGCCTATGACACTGGCACAACAGTGGCACACACAGACATGCACACACACACACACACACACACACACACACACACACACACACACACACCACTGGCACGCACACGTACCACCAGGACCATGGCAGGAATGTCATGGATCAGTGTGCACTGCAGCCTGTGCATGGGTGCAGCAGACACCAGAAGGCACTCATTATGCCTATGACACTGGCACAACAGTGGCACACACAGACATGTGCACACACACACACACACACACACACACGGCATGCACCATACACGTACCACCAGGACCATGGCAGGAATTTCATAGATCAGTGTGCACTGCAGCCTGTGAATGGGTGCTGTAGACACCAGAATGCACTCATCATGCCTATGACACATGGCACAACAGTGGCACACACACACACTCACACACACACACAGGGCATGCACCACACACGTGCCACCAGGACCGTGGCAGGAATGTCCATCATGGATCAGTGTGCACTGAAGCCTGTGCATGGGTGCAGCAGACACCAGAATGCACTCATCATGCCTATGACACTGGCACAACAGTGACACACACACACTCACAGGTGGAATTGCACAGGTTGCATAGGTTGGTGCCAGGGCTGCATTGGGGTGAGTGTCTTCCACACACACCACCCCAAGCACCATTGGCAGGGCATCTGGCACACACAGGTGTTACATGCCTCCACCACAGGACTGGGGACATGGAATCAGGGTGGCACCCTGGCCACAATGGACAGATTATTGGCCTCTGCCATGACAGGTGGTTGCAGGTGTTCCACCACTGGCCACAGGGAGTGTAGTCACCAGCCCTTCAGGAGTGCTGCACCGAGACCATGAACACATGCTTAGTGGCATTGTCATCCCATGGCCAGCATCCATGCCAAGGATGCCAGGCATGGAGGTGAAAGATGATGGAGTCAGCTGCAGGGGATCTACATGGCATCACTACTGGGTGTGTGGGACATGTGAAAGAGTGAAGTCACCCCCCCCCTTTTCTAGGAAGATAGTAGGTCCTGGATGTACTTCTGTCCTTTGTCCCTGCTTTAATTTTTTTATGTTTGTTTTTTTGTTGGGCTGGCCACCCACTTTGTTATATATGTTTATTGTAGTCTTGTGTATTGTTTGTCCTCCTTTGCCTTTTTCCAGTACATCCCAGAACCATGATCCTGCCTACAAAAGCCTGGTTTAATATAGTTTTGAGGATGTCGGGACTGCTCCCTTGTTACCATTGTAAAAGCGTCCTGCCCCTCTGCATTTTGTGTGCCTGTGGTTTGTAAATATGCCCCCTGTAATAAAATGAAATGGTTCCCCATTTTAAAATTGGTATCTGGAGCTGTTTTGTTCGGCAGACTTCCCCTGTTAAAAATGAATGCATGTAGCCTGATTATGTGAGGGTTATTTTAAGAAAGCCCTCCATTTTGTAAATATTATAAAGCGCTGCTTTAAAATGCCCTATTATGAACTCTTAAGCCCTGTAAAGCTTGTTGCGCCTTTCAGGCTTTTAAATAAATGTAAGAACCTCCTGGTTCTTTAGCTTGACCCTGTTATGCTCTTTTTGCAAGAGCACTGCTGAAATGCAGCGTTCATTGTAAAGATATGCCACTGAGTTCCTGCACGACAGTGCGATAGTGCGAGCGCCAGTTATTTTACCCACTCGAATGGGTGCAAAGGCATTCAGCCTTCTAATTTCCCCATAAATGAAGTTTTCTGAAAGAAACACAATGTTTTGAGCTCTACATAACCTCTGAAGGTGAAATAAAGAGGTTTTGTGCTGTTTTTAAGACCTCCAGAAAAAGCAGGGATTTTGCTGCTCCTGGTGTCTCAGAAGCTCTGAAATGCAACCTCCCTCAGCTCCAGTAGTCTACTAAGAGCCGGCCGGCCATTTCTTGACTGCATTTATGATGCTGCTGGAAGGGGTGGTGCTTGCTGAGGACAGAGACAGAGATCCTTCAAAAGGACTGTAACTCATTTTTATGAATGAACATATGTTGCTGTGTTGAAATAAAGATGTTTGACTGTTGTAAATAAAATAACTGCTGTATAAATAAACATTGTTAACAGAAATGTACACGGGTGGAGTTAGGTGATCACATGACCCCTGAATAGTACAAAACCTGAGCACCTAGAACAGGAAGTCCATTCAACTTCAATGTGAGTTCAGTGTCAGTTCGGCTCAGTGCAAGTTCTGTTCAGCTGAGCTCAGTCAGACCTGGACGTGAAGTTGTGGACATCCTGAAGAGCTAGCATTTTCTAGCTATGTATATTTTCCCTTTTACATTCGCTTGGGCGCAAGCACTAGGAACGTTTTGGGAGAGTAGCACACTTTGGAGGTGTGCTTCTCCCATTCAATCCACTGCTCCGTTGAACAGGCGTGGCAGTCCTGCACCAATGGGTGTGGGAGCTGTGTATGACAGTGGTGGTCTTCGCTTCAAAGAAAACCACCGCTGTCATGCACAGCGCTGGTAGGCCTCATGCCCCCCCCAAACCTTTGGTGCCACGCTGGGAGCCCACCCCAGCGTGGCAAACGTCCTAGGTCCTCTGCCGACGGAGGGTGCCCAATCCCCTGTCGGCTCCATGTTCCCCCAAAGGCCCCCCCAAAGCTTTGGTGCCACGCTGTGAGCCCACCCCAGCGTGGCAGACGTGGCAAGCGTTGTTTTTTTTTAACCTGAAAAGCAAAAACGGTCCCATGTAGTCTCCCAGCCCCCCCAAACCCGCACTCATCCACTGTGCATCCCGCCTCCCCACACACCCCCCTCACCCCATACTTACCTCCGGAGCTCGGCGGACGATCACCGCTGGACCAGGAACACGTCTGCACTCTTCAAAGCTGACCGCGAACTGAGGAAATGCCGTAAGCTGTATAATGGTCTAGATAGGGGTTTTCAACTTTATTGCATATCTCAGGCATTTTTTGTTTTTGCACCATTCAACTATGGTTTTGGGACTCTTTCATGAATGATGTCACTGTCACAGCGCTATTCGGGCCCAAAGGGTGATTTTGCAGTCACTGCACGAAATCACCCTTCAGGCCTGAATAATGCCATGACAGTGACATCATTCATGAGAAGGGGTCCCAAAAACCCCATGTTGAAAATTTGGTGCAAACATTCCTAAAATTGACTGTTTTATGAGCGTGCATTGTGCAGTTCCTACACAGGCTTGTAAGTTCACAAATTTTCAATAGTTTCACTCCAGATTTTCAACATTGTCATTTTACCACACCTCCTTATGAGCAGTACAGCTGTCATTTTTCACATCCTGCCCAAAACATGTTTCTGCCCATGTAGCGCACAATGGCACAGTCGGTGCGCGAAATTAATGTATGGGACACATTAAGAAAATCACCGTGACACTGTTCATGAGCAGAGGTCTTAAAATGGTTTTTAAATGCCAGTGTTGAAAATCTGGTGAAAAAATTCCTAACAATGACTGTTTTACGAGCGTGCGTTGCACAGTTCCCACGCACGCTCATAGGTTTGCGAATTTTCAATATTTCCACTCCAGATTTTCAACATTGCCATTTTACCACACTTCCTTATGAGCAGTACAGCTGTCATTTTTCACATCCTGCCCAAAACGTGTTTCCGCCTATGTAGCGTACAATGGGGGTAACAAAAAGGTCATGCTGAAAATTTATTGTGCAAATACCAGCAATCGTGACAGGGTATTAGGTAAAGCACCATACGTAGCCAAACACCACTGCAAATACCAGTAGTTCTAACATTCGGCATTGACAAATGCTTGTTTGTTACTGTTTTGCTTCCCTTTAATTTTGCTGTTTTCAGTTTGCTTTAATATTTTTGTAAATAAATATCTTTATTTTGCTGCCAAATCGCCTCGTTGGTCCATTTTTACCTACAGCCTGTGACAGGATGTGCTCCTGGGAGTTTGACTGGATGCCCCATGTCCACAGTGCGCAATGGATTCAGCCGCCACCTCTGCAACAACTGCAAACCACTGCAGTGCTGTGGTCCTGTCCACCCACATTAGGCGTGCCTCTGTCAACATCTGTGCATGCTGTGTTGCCATGAACTCATGCTCCGGGACCATCACAGTCCTGTGGCTAAGGAGCTCCACATGGAGGGCAATCTGCCCCTCCATAGTAGCCCGCAGGAGGGTGATGAAGATCTCCATATTCTGAGCGGGTGAAGCCTCCTGGTGGCACCGCCAATGAGCTGGGGATGGAACAGCCCATTCTAGTGCATCCACAAGAGGTGGTTGCACCATGGCAGGCTGTGGCAAGGGCAGGCCATGGACATGCACAGCCACTGTAAGCCCATAGATGGTTTGCTCCTGGTCCTATGGTGCAGGTGCATGAACTATAGTGCCTTGCCCGGATGCCACCGACATTGCCAACACTGCACATGGGCCCTGTGCAGGGGGCTCAGTGTGCACAAAAGTGGACAACTGTGAGGCAACCACAGCCATTCCATGCACAGTGGGGATGGCAGTGTCATCCAATGACACATGCACAGGCACCTGCATGATGCCCATACCACTGTCAGCCAGGTCCCTGCTAGTGTGTCAGTGGCAAGGATGTTTGCGGTGTCACCTACCCCCATGCACAGTGGGGATGCCAGTGTCATCCAATGCCACAGGCACCTGCGTGCTGCCCATACCACTTTCAGCCATGTCCCTGCTGGTGTCAACAGGAAGGATGTTAGCAGTGTCACCTCCACACACCCATAACAGTGGGGATGCCAGTGTCAACCAATGCCACTTGCACAGCCACCTGCATGCTGCCTGTACCACTGTCAGCCATGTCCCTGATGGTGTCAGCGGCAAGCATGCTCACAGTGTCACCTCCACCCCCCATGCAGAGTGGGGATGCCAGTGTCATCCAATGCCACATGAACAGGCACCTACGTGCTGCCCATACCACTGTCAGCCATGTCCCTGCTGGTGACAGTGGCAAGGATGTTCACGGTGTCACTTCCACCCCACACGCACAGTGCAGATGCCAGTGTCATCCAATGCTACATGCACAGGCCGCTGTGTGCTGCCTGTACCACTGTCAGCCATATCCCTGCTGGTCTCAGTGGAAAGGATGTTCGCAGTGTCACCTCCACCCCCACACGCACAGTGGGGATGCCAGTGTCATCCAATACCACATGCTTAGGCAGCCACATGCAGCTCGTACAACTGACAGCCATGTCCCTGCCGGTGACAGTCACAAGGATGTTTGCAAGGTCACCTCCACCCCCCTTGCACAGTGGGGATGCCAGTGTCATCTAATGCCACATGCACAGGTTCCTGCATGCTGCCCGTACCACAGTCAGCCATGTCCCAGCTGGTGTCAGTGGCAAGGATGTTCATGGTGTCACATCCAGCTCCCCACACACAGTGGCAATGCCCGTGTCATCCAATGCCACATGCACAGGCACCTGCATGCTGCAAATACCACTGTCAGCCTGGTCCCTCCTGGTGTCAGAGGCAAGGATGTTCACGGTGTCACCTCCACCTCCCAAGCACAACCGTCAGTCATGTCCCTGTTGGCGTCAGTAGTAAGGATATCTGCAGTGTCATCTCTGCCACCACATGCATAGTGGGGATGCCAGTGTCATCCAATGCCACATGCACAGGCACCTGTGTGCTGCCCGTACCACTATCAGCCATGTCCCTGCTGGTGTCAGTGGCAAAGATGTTCGCAGTGTCACCTTCACTCCCAAATGCACAGTGGGGATGCCAGTGTCCTCAAACGCCACATGTACAGGCACCTGAGCACTGCCCATACCACTGTCAGCCATGTCCCAGCTGGTGCCAGTGGCAAGGATGTTCGCCATGTCACCTCCCCTGCCTACACTGTGTTGATGCCCATGTCATCCAATGCCACATGTTCAGGCACCTGTGTGCTGCCTGTAACACTGTCAGCCATGTCCCAGCTGGTGTCAGTAGGAAGCATTTTCCCCAAGTCGACTCTGCCCCATGCACCACTGTCAGCCAAGTCCCTGCTGGTGTCAGTGACAAGGATGTTTGCAGTGTCCTCTCTGGCCCCCAAGCACTTGTGGATGCCAGTGTCATCCAATGCCACATGCACAGCCACCTGCATGCTGCCCATACCACTGTCAGCCATGTCCCTGCTGGTGTCAGTGGGACGTATGTTTGCTGTGTAACCTCCACCCCCCATGCACAGTGGGGATGCCAGTGTGATCCAATGCCACATGCACAGTCACCTGAGTGCTGCCCAAACCACTGTCAGCCATGTCTCTTCTGGATTAAGTAGCAAATGTGTTCACAGTGTCACCTCCGCCCCTCATGCACAGTGTGGATGCCAGTGTCATCCAATCTCACATGCACAGGCACCTACGTGCTGCCTGTACCACTGTCAGCCATGTCCCTTCTTGTGTCAGTGGTGACGATGTTCACAGTGTCACCTCTGCCCCCCCATGCAAAGTGGGGATGCCAGTGTCATTCAATGCCACATGCACAGGCGTCGGCTGTTTGCGGTGTCACCACCGCCCCATGCAGAGTGGCGATGCCTGTGTCATCCAAGCCCACATGCACAGGCACCTGAGTGCTGCCCATAACACTGTCAGCCATGTCCCTGCTGGTGTCAGTGGCAAGGATGTTCATGGTGTTACCTCCACTCCACATGCACCACTGTCAGCCATGTTGCTACTGGTGTCAGTAGCAAGGATGTTTGCAGTGTCCTCTCTGCTCCCCTCACACTGTGAGGGTGCCAGTGTCATCCAATTCCACATGCACAGGCACCTACATGCTGCCCATAACACTGTCAGCTATATCCCTTCTGGTGTGAGTGGGAAGGATGTTCGCAGTGTCACCTCTGCCCACCCCACACACCATGTTGATGCCAGTGTCATCCAATGCCACTTGCTCAGGCACATGAATGCTGCTGGTGACACTGTCAGCCATCTCCCTGCAAGTCTCAGTGGCAAGGATGTTCACGGTGTCACCTCTGTCCCCCCATGCACAGTGGGGATGCCAATGTCATCCAATGCCAGATGCACAGCCACCTGGATGCTGCCCGTACCTCTGTCAGCCAAGTCCCTGCTGGTGTCAGTGGGAAGGATGGATGCGCTGTCAACTCCGCCCCCCATGCACAGTGGGGATGCCAGAGTCATCCAATGTGACATGCACAGGCACCTGCATGGTGCCCGTATTACTGTCAGCCATGTCCTTGCTGGTGTCAGAGACTGGGATATTCACAGTGTCACCTCTGCCCTCCCATGCACAATAGGGAAGACAGTGCCATCTTATCCCACATGCACAGGTACATTCATGCTGCCCCTACCACTGTCAGCCATGTCCGTGCTGGTGTCAGTAGCAAGGATGTTCACCGTGTCACTGTGTTGATGCCCATGTCATCCAATGCCACATGTTCAGGCACCTGTGTGCCACCTGTAACACTGTCAGCCATGTCCCTGCTGGTGTCAGTGGGAAGCATTTTCCCCATGTCACCTCTTCCCTCCCATGCACCACTGTCAGCCATGTCCCAGCTGGTGTCAGTGGCAAGGATGTTTGCAGTGTCCTCTCTGCCCCCCCAAGCACTTGGGGATGACAGTGTCATCCAATGCCACATGCACAGCCACCTGCATGCTGCCCATACCACTGTCAGCTATGTCCCTGCTGGTGTCAGTGGCAAGGATGTTCAAGGTGTCACCTCCACCCCCCATGCACAGTGGAGATGCCAGTGTCATTCAGTACCACATGCGCAGGCACCTGCATGATGCCCATATCACTGTCAGCCCTGTCCTTGCTGGTGTCAGTGGCAAGGATGTTCACAGTGTCACCTCCGCCCCCCATGCACAGTGGGATGCCAGTGCCATTCAATGCCACACACACAAGCACCTGCTTGCTGCCCATAGTCCTGTCAGCCATGTCCCTGCTGGTGTCTGTGGCAAGGATGTTCACAGTGTCTCCACCACCCCATGCCCAGTGGTGATGCCCGAATCATCCAATGCCACATGCACAGGCACCTGTGTGCTGCTCATACCACTTTCAGTCATGTCCCTACTAGTGTCAGTGGTAAGGATGTTCACAGTGTCACCTCTGCCCCCCAATAAACAGTGGGGATGCCAGTATCATCCAATGCCACATGCACAGGCACCTGCATGCTGCCCGTACCACTATCAGCCATGTCCCTGCTGGTGTCGGTGGCTAGAATGTTCACAGTGTCACCTCTGCCCTCCAACGCACAGTGGGGATGCCAGTATCATCCAATGACACATGCACAGACACCTGCGTGCTGCCTGTACCACTGTCAGCCATGTCCCTGCTGGTGTTAGTGTCAAGGATGTTCGCAGTGTAATCTCCAACCTCTCATGCACAGTGGCGGTGCCTGTGTCATCCAATGCCACATGCACAGTCAACTGCTTGCTGCCCATACCAATGTCAGCCCTGTCCGTGCTGGTGTCAGTGGCAAGGACGTTTGCAGTGTCACCTCCATCCTCATGCACAGCAGGGATGCCCGTGTCATGCAATACCACAAGCACAGGCAACTGCATGCTGGCCGCATTCCCTGTCAGCCATGTCTCTACTGGAGTCAGTGGGAAAGATGTTCCCCGTGTCAACTCTGCCCCCATGCACAGTGGGGATACCAGGGTCATCCAATGACGCATGCACAGGCACCTTCGTGCTGCCCATGCCACTGTCAGCCATGTCTCTGCTGGTGTCAGTGACAAGGATGTTCGCAGTGTCAGCTCCACCCCCCCATGCACAGTGGGGATGCCAGTATCATCCAGTGTCACATGCACAGACACCTGCGTGCTGCATGTACCACTGTCAGTCATGTCCCTGCTGGTGTCCGTGGCAAGGATGTTCGCAGAGTAACCTCCAACCCCCCCCATACACAGTGGGGATGCCAGTATCATCCAATGCCACATGCACAGGCACCTGCCTGCGTCTCATTCCACTGTCAGCCATATCCCTGCTGGTGTCAGTGGTAGGGATGTTCGCAATGTCACCACTACCCCCCACGCATAGTGGCGATGCCCGTGTCATGCAATGCCACATGTACAGGCACCTGCATGCTGCCCATACCACTTTCAGCTATGTCACTGCTGGTATCAGTGGGAAGGATGTACCCCATGTCACCTCCGCCCCACATGCACAGTGGGATGCCATGGCCATACAATGCCATAGGTACAGGCACTGCGTGTTGCCCATACCACTGTCAGCCATGTCCCTGCTGGTGTCAGTGGGAAGGATGTGCCTCATATCACCTCCGCCCCCATGCACAGTGGCGGATGCCCGGTCATCCATTCCCACATACACAGGCACCTGCATGATGCCTGTACCACTGTCAGCCATGTCCTAGCTGGAGTCAGTGGCAAGGATGTTCACAGTGTCACCTTAGCCCCCATGCACAGTGGGGATGCATGCTGCCCGCACCACTGTCAGCTATGTCCAATGCTGGGCGCCTGTGATAAGATGTTCCTCTGTCACCACCACCCCCACACACAGTCAGGATGCCAGTGCCTTCCAATGCCACATGCACAGGCACCTGCATGCTGCCCATACCACTGTCAGCCATGTCCCAGCTGATGTCAGTGGGAAGGATGCTACTGTGTCACCTCCACCCCCATACACAACAGGGTTGTCCGTGTCATCCAATGCCACATGCACAGGCACCTGCATGCTGCCTGTACCACTGACAGCCATGTCCCTGCTGATGTCAGTGGCAAAGATGTTTGCAGTGTCACCTCCGCCCCAATGCACCGTGGGGATGCCAGTGTCATCCAATGAAACATGCACAGGCACCTGTATGCTGCCCATACCACTGTCAGCCATGTCCAAGCTGGTGACAGTGGCATGTCCACGGTGTCACCTCTTCCATCCATCCACCACTGTCAGCCATGTCCCTGCTGGTGTCAGTGGCAAGGATGTTTGCAGTGTCACCTATGCCCTGCCACGCACTCTGGGGATGCCATTGTCATCCAATGCCACATGCACTGGCACCTGCGTGCTACCCATACCACTGTCAGCCAGGTCCCTGCTAGTGTCACTGCCAGGACATTCACAGTGTCACCACCAGCCCCATCATGCAGTGGCGATGCCCGTGTCATTCAATGCCACATGCACAGGCACCTGTGCTGCTCCATAGCTCTCCAGCCATGTCCCTGCTGGTGTCAGTGGCAAGGATGTTCACGAGTCACCCCCCCCTGCTCACAGTGGGGATGCCTGTGTCATCCATTGCCACTTTCACAGGTACCTGCGTGCTGCCCATACCACTGTCTCTGCCATGTCTCTGCTGGTGTCAGTGGCAAGGATGTTTGCATTGTCACCTCTGCCCCCCCATGCACAGTGGCAATGCCTGTGTCATCCAATTCCATATGCACAGGCACCTGCGTGCTGCCTGTGCCACTGTCAGCCATGTCCCTGCTGGTGTCAGTGGGAAGGATGTTTGCAGTGTCATCTCCGCCCCCATGCACATCCAGTGCCACATGCACAGGCACCTACGTGCTGTCCATACCACTGTCAGCCATGTCCCTGATGGTGTCAGTGGCAAGGATGTTCTCAGTGTCACCACTGCCCCATGCATAGTGGTGATGCCTGTGTTATCCAAAGTCACATGCCCAGGCACCTGCGTGCTGCTCATACCACTGTCAGCCATGTCCCTGCTGGTGACAGTGGCAAGGATGTTCACGGTGTCACCTCTGACCCCATTCACTATTGTGAGCCATGTCCCTGCTGGTGTCAGTGGCAAGGATGTTTGCTGTGTCACCTCTGCCCCACCACGCACTGTGGGGATGGCATTATCATCCAATGCCACATACACAGGCACCTGCATGCTGCCCATATCCCTGTCAGCATTGTCCCTGCTGGTGTCAATGGCAAAGATGTTCACAATGTCACTTCCGCCCACCCACACACAGTGCGGATGCCTGTGTCATCCAGTGCCACTTGCACAAGCACCTGCGTGCTGCCCCACCACTGTCAGCCATGTCCCTGCTGCTATCAGTGGCAAGGATGTTTGCAGTGTCACCTCCACCCCCAATGCACAGTGGGATGCCCGTGCCATGCAGTGCCACATGCACAGGCAGTTGTGTGCTGCCAGCACCACTGACAGCCATGTCCTAGCTGGTGTCATTGGCAAGGATGTTCTCGGTGTCACCACTGCCCCATGCAGAGTGGCGATGCCCGTGTCATCCAAGCCCACATGCACAGGCACCTGAGTGCTGCCCATACCACTGTCAGCCATGTCCCTGCTGGTGTCAGTGGGAGCATTTTCCCCATGTCACCTCCACTCCCCATGCACCACTGTCAGCCATGTTGCTGCTGGTGTCAGTAACAAGGATGTTTGCAGTGTCCTACTCCACCTCCCCTCACACAGTGAGGATGCCAGTGTCATCCAATGCCACATGCACAGGCACCTATGTGCTGCCCGTAATACTGTCAGCTATATCCCTTCTGGTGTGAGTGGAAGGATGTTCACAGTGTCACCTCTGCCCCCACACACTATGTTGATGCCCGTGTCATCCAATGTCACTTGCTCAGGCACATGAATGCTGCCGGTAACACTGTCAGCCACCTCCCGGCAAGTCTCAGTGGCAAGGATGTTCAGGGTGTCACCTCTGCCCCCCCATGCACAGTGGGGATGCCAATGTCATCCAATGCCAGATGCACAGGCACCTGGATTCTGCCCTTACCTCTGTCAGCCAAGTCCCTGCTGGTGTCAGTGGGAAGGATGCATGCGCTGTCACCTCCACCCCCCATGCACAGCGGGGATGCCAGAGTCATCCAATGTGACATGCACAGGCACCTGCGTGGTGCCCGTATTACTGTCAGCCATGTCCTTGCTGGTGTCAGAGACTGGGATATTCACAGTGTCACCTCTGCCCTCCCATGCGCAATAGGGAAGACAGTGCCATCTTATCCCACATGCACAGGTACATTCATGCTGCCCCTACCACTGTCAGCCATGTCTGCGCTGGTGTCAGTAGCAAGGATGTTTGCCGTGTCACCTCCGCCCCCACCCACACTGTGTTGATGCCCATGTCATCCAATGCCACTTGTTCAGGCACCTGTGTACTGCCTGTAACACTGTCAGCCGTGTCCCTGCTGGTGTCAGTGGGAAGCATTTTCCCCTAGTCGACTCCACCCCCCTTGCACCACTGTCAGCCAAGTCCCTGCTGGTGTCAGTGGCAAGGATGTTTGCAGTGTCCTCTCTACCCCCCCAAGCACTTGGGGATGCCAGTGTCATCCAATGCCACATGCACAGCCACCTGCATGTTGCCCATACCACTGTCAACCATGTCCCTGCTGGTGTCAGTGGGAAGTATGGTTGCTGTGTAACCTCCACCACCCATGCACAGTGGGGATGCCAGTGTCATCCAATGCCACATGCACAGATACCTGCGTGCTGCCCGTATAACTGTCAGCCATGTCCCTGCTGGTGTCAGTAACAAGGATTTTCGCAGTGACACCGCTGCCCCTTCATGCACAGTGTGGATACCAGTGTCATCCAATGCCACATGCACAGGTTCTTGTGTGCTTCCATACCACTGTCAGCCATGTCCGTTCTGAGGACAGTGGCAAGGATGTTCACGGTGTCACCTCCACTCCCAATGCAACACTGCCAGCCATGTCCCTGCAGGTGTCAGTGGCAAGGATTTTCGCAGTGTCACCTCCACCCCCTTGCACAGAGGAGATGCCTGTGTCATCCAATGCCACATGCACAGGCACCTGCGTGTTGCCCATACCACTGTCAGCCATGCCCCAGCTGGTGTCAGTGGCAAGGATGTTTGCAGTGTCACCTCCACCCCCCATGCACCACTGTCAGCCATGTCCCTGCTGGTGTCGATAGGAAGGATGTTTGCAGTGTCATCTCCGGCCCCCTATGCACTGTGGGGATGCCAGTGTGATCCAATGCCACATGCACAGTCACCTGAGTGCTGCCCAAACCACTGTCAGCCATGTCTCTGCTGGATTTAGTGGCATATGTGTTCACAGTGTCACCTCCACCCCACACACACAGTGTAGATGCCAGTGTCATCCAATCACACATGCACAGGCACCTACGTGCTGCCTGTACCACTGTCAGCCATGTCCCTTCTTGTGTCACTGGTAAGGATGTTCATGGTGTCACCACTGCCCGCCATGCAAAGTGGGGATGCCAGTGTCATTCAATGCCACATGCACAGGCGTCTGCATGCTGCCCGTACCACTGTCAGGCATGTCCCTGCTGGTGTCAGTAGCAAAGATGTTCGCAGTGTCACCTCTGCCCCCCCCATGCAAAGTGGGATGCCAGTGTCATTCAATGCCACATGCACAGGCACCGGCATGCTGCACTTACCACTGTCAGCCATGTCCTTGCTGGTGTCATTGGCAAGGATGTTTGCGTCACCCACCGCCCCATGCAGAGTGGCGATGCCCGTGTCATCCAAGCCCACATGCACAGGCACCTGAGTGCTGCCCATACCACTGTCAGCCATGTCCCTGCTGGTGTCAGTGGCAAGGATGTTCATGGTGTTACCTCCACTCCACATACACCACTGTCAGCCATGTTGCTACTGGTGTCAGTAGCAAGGATGTTTGCAGTGTCCTCTCCGCCTCCCCTCACACAGTGAGGATGCCAGTGTCATCCAATGCCACATGCACAGGCACCTACGTGCTGCCCGTAACACTGTCAGCTATATCCCTTCTGGTGTGAGTGGGAAGGATGTTCGCAGTGTCACCTCTTCCCCCCCACACACTATGTTGATGCCCATGTCATCCAATGCCACTTGCTCAGGCACATGAATGCTGCCGGTAACACTGTCAGCCATCTCCCTGCAAGTCTCAGTGGCAAGGATGTTCACGGTGTCACCTCCACCCCCCCATACACAGTGGGGATGCCAATGTCATCCAATGCCAGATGCACAGGCACCTGGATGCTGCCCGTAACTCTGTCAGCCAAGTCCCTGCTGGTGTCAGTGGGAAGGATGGATGTGCTGTCAACTCCACCCCTCACGCACAGTGGGGATGCCAGAGTCATCCAATGTGACATGCACAGGGACCTGCGTGGTGCCTGTATTACTGTCAGCCATGTCCTTGCTGGTGTCAGAGACTGGGATATTCACAGTGTCACCTCTGCCCTCCCATGCACAGTGGGAAAGACAGTGCCATCTTATCCCACATGCACAGGTACATTCATGCTGCCCCTACCACTGTCAGCCATGTCTGTGCTGGTGTCAGTGGCAAGGATGTTCATCGTGTCACCTCCACCCCCACCCACACTGTGTTGATGCCCATGTCATCCAATGCCACATGTTCAGGCACCTGTGTGCTGCCTGTAACACTGTCAGCCATGTCCCTGCTGGTGTCAGTGGGAAGCATTTTCCCCATGTCACCTCCACCCCTCCATGCACCACTGTCAGCCATGTCCCTGCTGGTGTCAGTGGCAAGGATGTTTGCAGTGTCCTCTCTGCCCCCCCAAGCACTTGGGGATGACAGTGTCATCCAATGCCACATGCACAGCCACCTGCATGCTGCCCATACCACTGTCAGCCATGTCCCAGCTGGTGTCAGTGGGAAGGATGTTTGCAGTAGCACCTCCACACCTCATGCACAGTGGCAATGCCCATGTCATCCAGTGTAACATGCACAGGCACCTGCATGCTGCCCATACCACTGTCAGCCATGTCCCTGCTGGTGACAGTGGCAAGGATGTTCAAGGTGTCACCTCCACCACCCCCATGCACAGTGGAGATGCCAGTGTCATTCAGTACCACATGCACAGGCACCTGCATGATGCCCATATCACTGTCAGCCCTGTCCCTGCTGGTGTCAGTGGCAAGGAAGTTCACAGTGTCACCTCTGCCCCCCCCATGCACAGTGGGGATGCCAGTGCCATTCAATGCCACACACACAAGCAACTGCGTGCTGCCCGTAGTCCTGTCAGCCATGTCCCTGCTGGTGTCTGTGGCAAGGATGTTCACAGTGTCTCCACCACCCCATGCCCAGTGGCGATGCACGTGTCATCCAATGCCACATGCACAGGCACCTGCGTGCTGCCCATACCACTGTCAGCCATGTCCCTGTTGGTGTCAGTGGCAAGGATGTTTGCAGTGTCACCTCTGCCCCCCATGCACAGTAGGGATGCCAGTATTATCTAATGCCAAATGCATAGGCAGCTGCATGCTGCCCGTACCACTGTCACCAATGTCCCTGCTGGTGACAGTTGCAATGATGTTTTCAGTGTCCCCACCACCCCAATGCACAGTGGGGATGCCAGTGTCATTCAATTCCACATGCACAGGCACCTGCATGCTACCCATACCACTGTCAGCCATGTCCCTGCCGGTGTCAGTGGGTAGAATGTTTGCAGTGTCACGTCTGCCCCCCCATGCCCAGTGGCGATGCCCATGTCATGCAACGCCACATCCACAGGCACCTGTGTTCTGAGCATACCACTGTCAGCCATGTCCCTGCTGGTGTCAGTGGCAAGGATGTTTGCAGAGTCCCCTCCGATCCCCATGCACAGTGGGGATGCCAGTATCATCCAATTCCACAGGCACCTACATGCTGCCCATACCACTTTCAGTCATGTCCCTGCTAGTGTCAGTGGTAAGGATGTTCATAGTGTCACCTCCGCCCCCCAACACACAGTGGGGATGCCAGTATCATCCAATGCCACATGCACAGGCACCTGCATGCTGCCTGTACCACTGTCAGCCATGTTCCTGCTGGTGTTAGTGTCAAGGATGTTCGCAGTGTAATCTCCAACCTCTCATGCACAGTGGCGGTGCCTGTGTCATCCAATGCCACATGCACAGTCAACTGCTTGCTGCCCATACCAATGTCAGCCCTGTTCGTTCTGGTGTCAGTGGCAAGGACGTTTGCAGTGTCACCTCCATCCCCTCATGCACAGCAGGGATGCCCGTGTCATGCAATACCACAAGCACAGGCAACTGCATGCTGCCCGTAGTCCTGTCAGCCATGTCCCTGCTGGTGTCTGTGGCAAGGATGTTCACAGTGTCTCCACCACTCCATGCCCAGTGGCGATGCACGTGTCATCCAATGCCACATGCACAGGCACCTGCGTGCTGCCCATACCACTGTCAGCCATGTCCCTGTTGGTGTCAGTGGCAAGGATGTTTGCAGTGTCACCTCTGCCCCCCCATGCACAGTAGGGATGCCAGTATTATCTAATGCCAAATGCATAGGCAGCTGCATGCTGCCCGTACCACTGTCACCAATGTCCCTGCTGGTGACAGTTGCAATGATGTTTTCAGTGTCCCCACCACCCCAATGCACAGTGGGATGCCAGTGTCATTAATTCCACATGCACAGGCACCCGCATGCTACCCATACCACTGTCAGCCATGTCCCTGCTGGTGTCAGTGGGTAGAATGTTTGCAGTGTCACGTCTGCCCCCCCATGCCCAGTGGCGATGCCCATGTCATGCAACGCCACATCCACAGGCACCTGTGTTCTGAGCATACCACTGTCAGCCATGTCCCTGCTGGTGTCAGTGGCAAGGATGTTTGCAGAGTCCCCTCCGATCCCCATGCACAGTGGGGATGCCAGTATCATCCAATTCCACAGGCACCTACATGCTGCCCATACCACTTTCAGTCATGTCCCTGCTAGTGTCAGTGGTAAGGATGTTCACAGTGTCACCTCCGCCCCCAACGCACAGTGGGGATGCCAGTATCATCCAATGCCACATGCACAGGCACCTGCGTGCTGCCTGTACCACTGTCAGCCATGTTCCTGCTGGTGTTAGTGTCAAGGATGTTCGCAGTGTAATCTCCAACCTCTCATGCACAGTGGTGGTGCCTGTGTCATCCAATGCCACATGCACAGTCAACTGCTTGCTGCCCATACCAATGTCAGCCCTGTTCGTGCTGGTGTCAGTGGAAAGGACGTTTGCAGTGTCACCTCCATCCCCTCATGCACAGCAGGATGTCCGTGTCATGCAATACCACAAGCACAGGCAACTGCATGCTGCCCGTACCCCTGTCAGCCATGTCTCTACTGGAGTCAGTGGGAAAGATGTTCCCCATGTCAACTCTGGCCCCATGCACAGTGGGGATACCAGGGTCATCCAATGATGCATGCACAGGCACCTTCGTGCTGCCCATGCCACTGTCAGCCATGTCCCTGCTGGGGTCAGTGACAAGGATGTTTGCAGTGTCAGCTCCACCCCCCCATGCATAGTGGGGATACCAGTATCATCCAGTGTCACATGCACAGGCACCTCCATGCTGCATGTACCACTGTCAGTCATGTCCCTGCTGGTGTCCGTGGCAAGGATGTTCGCAGAGTAACCTCCAACCCCCCCATACACAGTGGGGATGCCAGTATCATCCAATGCCACATGCACAGGCACCTACCTGCGTCCCATACCACTGTCAGCCATGTCCCTGCTGGTGTCAGTAGCAAGGATGTTCACGGTGTCACCTCTACCCCCCATGCACCACTGTCACCCATGTCCCTACTGGTGTCAGTGGCAAGGATGTCTGAAGAGTCACCTCTGCCCCCCCACACTCATGGAGATGCCAGTGTCATCCAATGCCACATGCAGTTGAACCTGCATGCTGCCTGTACCACTGTCAACTGTGTCCCTGCTGGTGTCAGTGGTGAGGATGTTCACAATGTCACCACTACCCCCACGCATAGTGGCGATGCCCGTGTCATGCAATGCACATGTACAGGCACCTGCATGCTGCCCATACCACTATCAGCTATGTCACTGCTGGTATCAGTGGAAGGATGTACCCCATGTCACCTCCGCCCCACATGCACAGTGGGGATGCCATGGCCATACAATGCCATAGGTACAGGCACATGCGTGTTGCCCACACCACTGTCAGCCATGTCCCTGCTGAGTGTCAGTGGGAAGGATGTTCCTCATATCACCTCCGCCCCCCCCATGCACAGTGGCGATGCCGGGTCATCCAATTCCACATACACAGGCACCTGCATGATGCCTGTACCACTGTCAGCCATGTCCTAGCTGGAGTCAGTGGCAAGGATGTTCACAGTGTCACCTTAGCCCCCCCATGCACAGTGGGGATGCATGCTGCCCGCACCACTGTCAGCTATGTCCAATGCTGGCGTCTGTGATAAGGATGTTCCCCGTGTCACCACTGCCCCCCACGCACAGTCAGGATGCCAGTGCCTTCCAATGCCACATGCACAGGCACCTGCATGCTACCAATACCGCTGTCAGTCATGTCCCTGCTGGTGTCATTGGCAAGGATGTTCGCAGTGTCACCACCGGCCCATGCACAGAGGAGATGCCTGTGTTATCCAATGCCACATGCCCAGGCACCAGCATGCTGCTCATACCACTGTCAGCCATGTCCCTGCTGGTGACAGTGTCACGGATGTTCACGGTGTCACCTCTGCCCACCATTCACCATTGTCAGCCATACCCCTGCTGGTGTCAATGGCAAGGAAGTAAGCAGTGTCACTTCTGTGCCCCCCACGCACAGTGGGGATGCCAGTGCCATCCAATGCCACTTGCACAGGCACCTGCATTCTGCCCATACCACTGTCAGCCATGTCCCTGCTGATGTCAGTGGGAAGGATGCTACCATGTCACCTCCACCCCCCCATGCACAACAGGGATGCACGTGTCATCCAATGCCACATGCACAGGCACCTGCATGCTGCCCGTACCACTGACAGCCATGTCCCTGCTGATGTCAGTGGCAAAGATGTTCGCAGTGTCACCTCCACCCCATCGCACCGTGGGATGCCAGTGTCATCCAATGAAACATGCACAGGCACCTGTATGCGCTGCATTCACCGTCAGCCATGTCCAAGCTGATGACAGTGGCATGTCCACGGTGTCACCTCTTCCGACCATCCACCACTGTCAGCCATGTCCCTGCCGGTGTCAGTGGCAAGGATGTTTGCAGTGTCACCTATGCCCTGTCACGCACTCTGGGGATGCCATTGTCATCCAATGCCACATGCACTGGCACCAGCGTGCTACCCATACCACTGTCAGCCAAGTCTCTGCTGGTGTCACTGCCAAGGACATTCACAGTGTCTGCACCAGCCCCCTCACGCAGTGGCGATGCCCGTGTCATCCAATGCCACATGCACAGGCACCTGTGTGCTGCCCATAGCTCTGTCAGCCATGTCCCTGCTGGTGTCAGTGGCAAGGATGTTTGCAGTGTCACCTATGCCCTGTCACGCACTCTGGGGATGCCATTGTCATCCAATGCCACATGCGCTGGCACCAGCGTGCTACCCATACCACTGTCAGCCAAGTCTCTGCTGGTGTCACTGCCAAGGACATTCACAGTGTCTGCACCACCCCCTTCATGCAGTGGGGATGCCTGTGTCATCCATTGCCACTTTCACAGGTACCTGCGTGCTGCCCATACCGCTGTCTCTGCCATGTCTCTGCTTGTGTCAGTGGCAAGGATGTTTGCATTGTCACCTCTGCCCCCCCATGCACAGTGGCAATGCCTGTGTCATCCAATTCCATATGCACAGGCACCTGCGTGCTGCCTCTGCCACTGTCAGCCATGTCCCTGCTGGTGTCAGTGGGAAGGATGTTTGCAGTGTCATCTCTGCCCCCATGCACATCCAGTGCCACATGCACAGGCACCTATGTGCTGTCCATACCACTGTCAGCCATGTCCCTGCTGGTGTCAGTGGCAAGGATGTTCTCAGTGTCACCACTGCCCCATGCATAGTGGTGATGCCTGTGTTATCCAAAGTCACATGCCCAGGCACCTGCGTGCTGCTCATACCACTGTCAGCCATGTCCCTGCTGGTGTCAGTGGCAAGGATGTTTGCTGTGTCACCTCTGCCCCACCACGCACTGTGGGGATGGCATTATCATCCAATGCCACATACACAGGCACCTGCGTGCTGCCCATACCACTGTCAGCCTTGTCCCTGCTGGTGTCAGTGGCAAAGATGTTTACGATGTCACCTCCGCCCACCCACACACAGTGTGAATGCCTGTGTCATCCAGTGCCACTTGCACAAGCACCTGCATGCTGCCCCTACCATTGTCAGCCATGTCCCTGCTGCTATTAGTGGCAAGGATGTTTGCAGTGTCACCTCCACCCCCAATGCACAGTGGGATGCTCGTGTCATGCAGTGCCACATGCACAGGCAGTTGTGTGCTGCCTGCACCACTGACAGCCATGTCCTCGCTGGTGTCAGTGGGAAGCATGTTCCCTGTGTCACCACCGCCCTCCCACACACAGTGGGGATGCCAGTGCCATCCAATGCCACATGTACAGGCACTGGCATGCTGCCCGTACCACAGTCACCCATGTCCCTGCTGGTGTCAGTGGCAAGGATGTTCACAGTGTCATCTCTGCCCCCCATGCACAGTTAGGATGCCCATGTCATGCAATGCCACATGCACAGGCTCCTGTGTGCTGCCTGTTCTGCTGTCAGCCATGTCCCTGTTGGTGCCAGTGGCAAGGATGTTCTCAGTGTCACCTCCACCCCCGACGCATGGAGGGGATGCCAGTATGATCCAATGCCACAGGCACAGACACCTCTGTGCTGCCCGTACCACTGTCAGCCATGTCCCTGGTGGTATCACTGGCAAGGATGTTCGCAGTGTCACCACTGCCCCATGCACAATGACAATGCCTCTGTCATCCAATGCCACATGCACAGGCACCTGCATGCTGCCCATAGCACTGTCAGGCATGTCCCTCCTGGAGACAGTGGCAAAGATGTTCACTGTGCCATCTCCACCCCCCATGCACCACTGTCAGCCATGTCCCTGCTGCTGTCTGTGGCAAGGATGTTTGCAGAGTCATCTGCCCCCCCGTGCACAGTGGGGATGTCAGTGCCATCCAATGCCACATGCACAGGCACCTGCATGCTGCCCATACCACTGTCAGCCATGTCCCTGCTGTTGTCAGTGGCAAGGATGTTCCCAGTGTCACCTCCACCCCGCCGTGCACAGTGGGGATGCCAGTGTCAGCTAATGCCACATGCACAGGGACCTGCATCCTGCTCATACCACTATCAGCCATGTCCCTGCTGGTGTCAGTGGAAAGGATGGTTTTGGTGTCACCTCCACCCCACACACAGTGGGGATGCCAGTGTCATCCAGTGTCACATGCACAGGCACCTGTGTGGTGCCTGTATTACTGTCAGCCTTGTCCCTGCTGGTGTCTGTGACAGGATATTCACAGTGTCACCTCACCCCTTGCACAGTTGGAATGCCAGTGTCATCCAATCCACATGCACAAGCACCTGCGTGCTGCCCCTACCACTGTCAGCCATCTCTCTGCTGATGTCAGTGGCAAGGATGTTGCTGTGTCACCTCCACCCCATGCACTGTGTTGATGCCTGTGTAATCCAATGCCACATGCACAGGGACCTGCATGCTGCCCATAACACTGTCCACCATGTGTGGGCCTCAATTGCCAGTCTGCTGGTGAGGCACACAGGGGTGCCACACACTGGTGAACAGTGCAGGCATCGCTACAGTGACCTCCAGAGGCAGGACAGGGACAGACTGCAGTGGCTGCACCAACATGTATGCAGGGGTGCACTACCATGGCCAGGTAGGTGTTGCGCTACCGGCTGTTTCTCTGCACAGGCAGGGTGTGTGTGTCACTGCCCTCATGGGGCACCTGAATGGGTCACACTCATCCCGTATGCGTGGCTGTGGCTGCACATGCCCAGTGTTGCCCTGTCCTGTGTGCCACTCGGGGTGGGCACTGTGCAGTGCTGTGCATGTGTGCAGGGCACTGTGGATCACACTACTGGATACCACTGTGTGTTGTATGCACGCTGGATGGTGACAGGGAGGGCACTGTGCAGTGCTGTGCATGTGTGCAGGGCACTGTGGATCACACTACTGGATACCACTGTGTGTTGTATGCACACTGAATGGTGACGGGAAAGGCACTGTGGGTATGTGACCCACACTGTAGCAGTGGATGGCTGTCCCTGCACCGTATGTGCACACTGGTGTTGGGCTGCTGTCCTGGCAATGCTATGTTGACTCATGTCACTCTCTGTCTGTTGTGTTTTGCAGGGCCAGAGGCCAGGTGGTGGGATGCAGAGGCCGCTGAACTACAGAGGAGAGGTGTAGCTGGTGCCAGGCATGGTGCCTGTACATGGGCAGGTAGGGGCTGCATTCTGCTGTTGCTGCATTTCTGGTGCCATGGAATAGTGCTTGGTGGGGGGTGGCTATGATGTGGACCTTAGTGTGTGTTTCCTCTGTCATTGCTGTAGGTCTCCAGGATTGCAATGCTGTAGTCAGGGGTGGCTGTGGTGCAGCCAGAGTGCAGGGGCTGGACCAGCAGATCATCAGAGCCATCCAGCAAACTCTTCGCCCCCTGTACAGGACAGTGGGCTGGCTGACAGCAACCCTGAGGGGCATCTTGTGCCTCTTGTCTGCTCCTGGCCTTGTGGGGGTGGGGTGCAGGGTGCACGGTAGAGACCCCTGCCATTTGTATTTGGCACTCATTTGTATATAGCCCCCAGTTTCTGTCCCCTTCCTACTTCTCATTTTGGTCCCTGACAGTCCCACCCTGCTCACTTTTTACTGATTGTTGTATAGCATTCTGGTCTGTGTTGCTGTTTTTGTACAGTTTGGTGTTGACTCTTTTATACTTTTATAAATCTTATTGACATCTGCACTTGTGTCAGTGTGGTTTCACTGTTCCATCTTCACGTGTGTGTGGAGTCATGGATCTGTCCTGTATGCCTATCCCCCCACAGATGTGTGTGCATGCAGCGTTGTGTGGTGTGAGGCCTCCCCATCCATGCCCCCCTCTCTGTGTGGTACTGCCATTGCCCATGTGGTGTGCATGGCTCATGTCACTGCCCCAGGTCCCTGTGTGTGCATGCAGTGTTGTGTGGTTGAGGCCTCCCCATCCATGCCCCTCTGTGTGGTGCTGCCATTGCCCATGTGGTGTGCATGGCTCATGTCACTGCCCTAGTCCCTGTGTGCATGTGGCGTGGTGTGGTGTGAGGCCTCCCATCCATGCCCCCCTCTCGTGTGGTACTGCCCATTGCCCATGTGGTGTGCATGGCTCATGTCACTGCCCCAGGTCCCTGTGTGTGCATGCAGCATTGTGTGTGGTGTGAGGCCTCCCCATCCATGCCCCCTCTCTGTGTGGTGCTGCCATTGCCCATGTGGTGCCATGGATCTGTCCCGTGAGCCCATCCCCCCACAGATGTGTGTGTATGCAGTGTTGTGTGGTGTGAGGCCTCCCCATCCATGCCCCCTCTCTGTGTGGTGCTGCCATTGCCCATGTGGTGCCATGGATCTGTCCCATGAGCCCATCCCCCCACAAATGTGTGTGCATGCAGCATTGTGTGGTATGAGGCCTCCCCATCCATGCCCCCTCTCTGTGTGTGGTGCTGCCATTGCCCATGTGGTGTGCATGGCTCATGTCACTGCCCCTGGTCCCTGTGTGTGCATGCAGCATTTTGTCTGATGTGAGGCCTCCCCATCCATGCCCCCTCTCTGTGTGGTGCTGCCATTGCCCATGTGGTGCCATGGATCTGTCCCGTGAGCCCATCCCCCCACAGATGTGTGTGCATGCAGCATTGTGTGGTGTGAGGCCTCCCCATCCTTGCCCCCTCTCTGTGTGTGGTGCTGCTGTTGCCCATGTGGAGTGCATGTGCAGTGATAACCTCATAGTCTTCAGGTGAAGCTACCTATGGCTGCAAGCTGCAACACTGGACTTAATTTTCCTAGTCAAACTATCTCTTGTTAGGAACTGCAATATGGAACATAGGATTTGCAAGAAAGTGAGTTGTGCTCACAACAGAGGGAGGGGAACCTTTCAATTGTCTTTGCTTTGTAGCAGATATACTGCAGGTGGAGGCTGCTTCTAACTGAAAGGTGAAATAAGGAATTTACAGTTATCAGGAAAAGACAGTCTTGTTACAATTCTTAAGATTTTCAGTGCAGGAAGAGTTCAAAGCACAGCTCACTTATTTTGGGGCTGACTGCTTTCAGAGCACAAACCACCAGGCTGTTTTGGGGCTGGGAGGTTTATCTGTGTCTGACTTGAATGTCTGGATTTTCTCTGTTTGATTAGCAGGGATTTTCTCTGTCAAATTGTTGTGTATAGTATCTTGCAGACAGGAAGGCACTCATCGTAGCGGTGGGTCAGAGCTCTTAGCTGATTGTTTTGTGAGGGCACAGTTTAGGCCCGACCCTTCCCACCCTCACCCCAGCCCCAGAAATAGTTCCTTTATACCTGGGGTTCTGACATCATTTCCTCAAGAGTGCAAGGTGCATATCAATGTCATATCCTCTCTAGCACACAGCACTGAAAATATATGCATACACATTGTATAATATATATATATTTCTATATAACAAACCAATCACTCACACAAGCACACACACACAAAAAAAAGTACATAGTCATGTGGGGAGTAGTGCAATGTAATGGCTGTGGGGCAGCAGTCTTCCGGGAGTCTTTCTGGAGGCTGAGATGCTGCCCTAGTTGCAGACAACTCTCTGCCCTGAGGGAGGAAGTTGCCAGTCTTCAGGCCACACTGGACAGCAGTAAGAAAACCTTCCCCCAGGCCAGACTGGATGGTAGGAAGGAACCCCCCATCCAGGAGCACCAGAGCCCCACCACTACCTCAGAGGTTGCAAAGAAAGCATAGCAGTTGGACCACTGTGGGCTCAGGGAGGTGAGGAGGGTGGAACAGAGGCACACCCAGTCAGTTGTTCCACTCCACAATCCATACACCATTCTGGAGGGCAAGCTCCCCTATGGATGCACCCATGGAGGAGATTAAGGAGGCTGAGGACACCTGTCACAAGGAGGCCACAAGAAGAGTCAGAGGATGCCACAAGGAAAGGAAGCAACTCCTGGTGGGGAACTCAATTATTAGGGGGATAGAACTGGGGGGAGCAGGGAAAACTGAAGTAAAGTGCCTGCCTGGTGCCATGGCTTGTAGGGACAGGAAGCACATCCTCAGGATCACGAGAACAGCTGCACGGGAGTCTGAGCTGGATGTCATTGTCCACCTAGGGACAAATGACTTGGCTCAACATGAGCTTAGAGCAGTGCAGAAGGACTTTGTAGAACTGGAGAGGCCTAAGACAAGTAGCACACACAGTATCCTTCTCAGAGGTGCTGCCTGTAAATGGCATGAGTGAGGCAAGGGTACTTTGCACCATGCAGTTTAATGAGTGGTTGAAAAAATGGTGTGGAGCACAGGGGTTTGGCTTCATTGGGGACTGGGGTTCCACCTGGAGGGACACCAGCCTATACTGGCAGGATGGTCTGCATCTGTCCAGGAAGGGAACAAGTCTTTTGAGCAATCAGTTTAAATGCTTCATTGGCAAGCTTTTAAACTAGTCAAGGGGGGAGGCACTGATAAGCAGCAGAAAAATCCCAGCCTCTCCCTACAAAACAGGGTACTAAATGGAAAAAGACCGAGGTAGAAAGGTCAGTGGGGGATGCTGCAACAGAAAGTAAAGCCATCAAAAATGGAGAGCAATGAGTACCAATGCCGTAGTCTGAGTAACAAGCTTCCTGAATTAGTGGCCTTGATGGAGGAGGAACATCTGGATATCGTGGCAGTCACAGAAACATGGTACACACAAAACCATGACTGGGATGTAAACATACCAGGATACACTATCTACAGGAGGGACAGGGAGGGTAAAGGAGGAGGAGTAGCTCTTTACATAAGGGAAGGAATCAAAGCAACAGAACAAAAGGGTAAACAGGGAGGAGAAGAAGCACTGTGGGTAAATTTGGAGACCGGCAATGGCACCACAATCCGCACAGGGGTTGTATACAGACCCCCTTCTCAGGGGGAGGAAATGGACAAGGAAATGATAGAAAGTATACTTAGAATGGCAGAAAAAGGGGAGATATTGCTGATGGGTGATCTGAATATGCCAGATGTTAACTGGAGTGCAGTTGCAGCAGCCACTTCTAAGAGTGGGGTTATTCTAGATGCCCTACAGGGGGCATGCCTTAGACAACTAGTATTGGATCCCACTCGAGAGGGAACAATCTTAGACCTGGTTCTCTCAAATGGAGATGAAGAGGATCACAGATGTAAAGTGGGTAGCCATCTGGGAACTAGCGACCATCAAACAGTATGGTTCACAATAAACACAGCAATAGAGTCAAGCCATACAAAGACAAAGGTACTGGATTTTAGGAGGCTGACTTTGTCAAAATGGGTGAGTGCCTAAGGAATGCACTAGCAAATGGGCAGGAAGGAGGGTGGAAGAACAATGGGGAATAATAAAACTGCCATCACAGAGGTAACAAGCCTTTGTGTAAAGCAAATAAACAAAGCGAAACGAGGTAAGAAACCACTATGGTTCTCAAAGGAAGTGGCAGTGAAGGTTCAAGAGAAAAGAAAGCATTCAGGAAGTACAAGGAATCACAGAAGGAACAGGACAGAGAACAGTATCAGTTAAAGCAAAAGGAAGCTGGGAAGGCAGTCAGAACAGCAAAGGCCCAAACCGAGAAAAGATAGCCAACTCAGTCAAGAAGGGGATAAAACCTTTTATAGTTACATTAGGGAGCAAAAGTAAGACCAAGGGAGGGATAGTGAGGCTTAGTAAAGGGAGAGAGGGTGGGCAGAGGTGACTGTGAAAGGCAGAGATACTAAACAAATATTTTGCTCAGTATTTACAAATGAAGAGAGTACCTAAAACAAACAGTAGAAACACTCTGGATACAGAAGTTGATACCAGCCCATTTACAGAAGAAAGGGTTCTGAAAGAACTCTTAAAACTGAAGGTGGACAAAGCAATGGGGCCTGATGGGATTCATCCCAGAATTCTAAAAGAAGTAAGGGTAGAACTAGTGACACCACTGACTACCCTCTTTAACAAATCATGGGAGGATGGGGTGGTACCCGAGGACTGGAGGAGGGCAGATGTGATTCCCCTTCACAAAAGTGGGAGCAAGGCAGAAGCAGGAAACTACAGACCTGTTAGTTTAACCTCAGTGGTAGGGAAAATGATGGAATCACTTCTGAAGGAAAGAATTGTTGAGTATCTAGAGGTCAGAGGGGCACAGGACCCAAGGCAGCATGGATTCACAGCAGGAAGGTCATGCCAGACAAATCTGATAGATTTCTTTGACTGGGTGACCAAAGTAGTTGATCAGGGAGGGGCTGTGGACATGGCCTACCTAGACTTTAGCAAGGCATTTGACACAGTCCCACACAAAGATTAATATACAAGTTAGCCAGCCTGGGAGTGGGTCCCAAGATGACAGCCTGGGTAAAGAATTGGCTGGAGAATAGGACACAGAGGTAATAGTAAATGAGTCCACTCTGAAAAGGGGTTAGTAGTGGGGTACCGCAGGAGTTCAGTATTAGGACCGGTCCTCTTCAATGTCTTTATAGCGACATTGCAGAGGGACTGGAAGAGAAAAATATGTCTCTTTGCAGATGACACAAAGATCTGCAACAGAGTTGATGCTAAGTGGAGTGGAAAGGATGAGAAGGACGTGGCAAGGTTAGAGGAATGGTCAAATGTATGGCAGCTTAGATTCAATGCTAAGAAGTGCAAGGTAATGCACCTGGGAAACAAAAACCCAGGGGAAGAGCACACAATGGGGGGTGAGATACTAACAACAACAAAAATGGAAAGGGACCTGGGGGTAGTCATATCAGATGACCTAAAGGTGGAAAAGCAATGTGAGAGGGCAGCAAGGAGGGCTGGGGGGATACTGGGATGCATAGGAAGAGGCATCACCAGTAGAAAACAGGAAGTTATTATTCCTCTGTACAGATAGCTAGTGAGACCCCATCTGGAGTACTGCATGCAGTTCTGGAGACCCAATCTCCGCAAAGACATAGACAGGATGGAAGCTGTCCAGAGGAGGGCAACTAAAATGGTGCAGGGTCTGCACAGGAAGACATATGAAGAGAGACTTAAGGAGCTTAATATGTATAGCCTCGAGGAAAGGAGGGAGAGGGGAGACATGATAGAAACTTTCAAGTACCTCAGGGAATCAACAAAGTCCAAGAGGGTAGCATCTTTCAAAAAGAGGTGTGCAAGAACAAGGGCACAATTTGAAGATAGAAGGGGCAGCTCAGAGGTAATTTAAGGAAGTATTTTCACAGAGGGTTGTGGATGTATGGAACGGCCTTCCAGAGGAGGTTGTGGAGTCAAAAACAGTGGTGGAATTCAAGCATGCATGGATCAGTCATAAGGCAATTCTAGGGGTGGGGTAGGAAGAAGTAGGCTGCTGGTTAACTAGGACCTGCAGCTTAACCATCAGGTAGGGAAATGGGCAGACTGGGTGGGCCAAGCGGTCCTTTTCTGCTGTCAAATTCTATGTTTCTATGTTTCTATGGCTCACTGTCCAGTGGCTCATGTCGCTGCCCCTGGTCCCTGTGTGTGCATGCAGTGTTGTGTGGTGTGAGGCCTCCCCATCCATGCCCCTTCTCTGTATGGTGCTGCCATTGCCCATGTGGTGCCATGGATCTGTCCCGTGAGCCCATCCCCCCACAGATGTGTGTGCATGCAGCATTGTGTGATGTGAGGCCTCCCCATATATGCCCCCCCCTCTGTGTGGTGCTGCCTTTGCCCATGTGGTGTGCATGGCTCATGCCGCTGCCCCTGGTCCCTGTGTGTGCATGCAGTGTTGTGTGGTGTGAGGCCTCCCCATCCATGCCCCCTCTCTGTGTGGTGCTGCCATTGCCCATGTAGTGTGCATGGCTCATGCCGATGCCCCTGGTCCCTGTGTGTGCATGCAGCATTGTGTGGTGTGAGGCCTCCCCATCCATGCCCCCCCTCTCTGTGTGTTGCTGCCATTGCCCATGTGGTGTGCATGACTCATGTCACTGCCCCTGATCCCTGTGTGTGCATGCAGTGTTGTGTGGTGTGAGGCCTCCCCATCCATGCCCCCTCTCTGTATGGTGCTGCCACTGCCCATGTGGAGCCATGGATCTGTCCCGTGAGCCCATCCCCCCACAGATGTGTGTGCATGCAGCATTGTGTGATGTGAGGCCTCCCCATCCATGCCCCCCTCTCTGTGAGGTGCTGCCATTGCCCATGTGGTCTGCATGGCTCATGTCACTGTCCCCGGTCCCTGTGTGTGCATGCAGTGTTGTGTGATGTGAGGTCTCCCCGTCCATGCCCCCCTCTCTGTGAGGTGCTGACATTGCCCATGTGGTGTGCATGACTCATGTCACTGCCCCTGGTCCCTGTGTGTGCATGCACTGTTGTGTGATGTGAGGTCTCCCCGTCCATGCCCCCCTCTCTGTGTGGTGCTGCCATTGCCCATGTGGTGTGCATGACTCATGTCGCTGCCCCTGGTCCCTGTGTGTGCATGCACTGTTGTGTGGTGTGAGGTCTCCCCATCCATGCCCCCCTCTCTGTGTGGTGCTGCCATTGCCCATGTGGTGTACATGGCTCATGTCACTGTCCCCAGTCCCTGTGTGTGCATGCACTGTTGTGTGGTGTGAGGTCTCCCCATCCATGCCCCCCCTCTCTGTGTTGTGCTGCCATTGCCCATGTGGTGTGCATGGCTCATGTCACTGCCCCTGGTCCCTGTGTGTGCATGCAGCATTGTGTGGTGTGAGGCTTCCCCATCCATGCCCCCTCTCTGTGTGATGCTGCCATTGCCCATGTGGTGTGCATGGCTCATGTCACTGCCCCTGGTCCCTGTGTGTGCATGCAGTGTTGTGTGGTGTGAGGCCTCCTCATCCATGCCCCCCCATGTGGTGCTGCCATTGCCCATGTGGTGTGCATGGCTCATGTCACTGTCCCCGGTCCCTGTGTGTGCATGCAATGTTGTGTGGTGTGAGGACTCCCTATCCATGCCCCCCTCTGTGAGGTGCTGCCATTGCCCATGTGGTGTGCATGGCTCATGTCACTGTCCCCGGTCCCTGTGTGTGCATGCAGTGTTGTGTGGTGTGAGGCCTCCTCATCCATGCCCCCCCATGTGGTGCTGCCATTGCCCATGTGGTGTGCATGGCTCATGTCACTGTCCCCGGTCCCTGTGTGTGCATGCAGTGTTGTGTGATGTGAGGCTTCCCCATCCATGCCCCCTCTCTGTGTGGTGCTGCCATTGCCCATGTGGTGTGCATGGCTCATGTCGCTGCCCCCGGTCCCTGTGTGTGCATGCAGTGTTGTGTGGTGTGAGGCCTCCCCATCCATGCCCCCCTTCTCTGTGTGGTGCTGCCATTACCCATGTAGTGTGCATGGCTCATGTCACTGCCCCTGGTCCCTGTGTGTGCATGCAGTGTTGTGTGGTGTGAGGCCTCCCCATCCATGCCCCCCCATGTGGTGCTGCCATTGCCCATGTGGTGTGCATGACTCATGTCACTGCCCCGGTCCCTGTGTGTGCATGCACTGTTGTGTGGTGTGAGGGCTCCCCATCCATGCCCCCCCTCTCTGTGAGGTGCTGCCATTGCCCATGTGGTGTGCATGGCTCATGTCGCTGCCCCGGTCCCTGTGTGCATGCAGTGTTGTGTGGTGTGAGGCCTCCCATCCATGCCCCCTCTGTGTGGTGCTGCCATTGCCCATGTGGTGTGCATGGCTCATGTCACTGCCCCTGGTCCCTGTGTGTGCATGCACCATTGTGTGGTGTGAGGTCTCCCCGTCCATGCCCCCTCTCTGTGTGGTGCTGCCATTGCCCATGTGGTGTGCATGACTCATGTCATTGCCCCTGGTCCCTGTGTGTGCATGCAGCATTGTGTGGTGTGACGCCTCCCCATCCATGCCCCCTCTCTGTGTGGTGCTGCCATTGCCCATGTGGTGTGCATGGCTCATGTCGCTGCCCCCTGGTCCCTGTGTGTGCATGCAGCATTGTCTGGTGTGAGGCCTCCCCATCCATGCCCCCCTCTCTGTGTGTTGCTGACATTGCCCATGTGGTGTGCATGGCTCATGTCACTGCCCCTGGTCCCTGTGTGTGCATGCACTGTTGTGTGGTGTGAGGCCTCCCCATCCATGCCCCCCCCTCTCTGTGAGGTGCTGCCATTGCCCATGTGGTGTACATGGCTCATGTCACTGCCCCTGGTCCCCGTGTGTGCATGCAGCATTGTGTGGTGTGAGGCCTCCCCATCCATGCCCCCTCTCTGTGTGGTGCAGACATTGCCCATGTGGTGTGCATGACTCATGTCACTGCCCCTGGTCCCTGTGTGTGCATGCAGTGTTGTGTGGCGTGAGGCCTCCCCATCCATGCCCCCTCTCTGTATGGTGCTGCCATTGCCCATGTGGAGCCATGGATCTGTCCCGTGAGCCCATCCCCCCACAGATGTGTGTGCATGCAGCATTGTGTGATGTGAGGCCTCCCCATCCATGCCCCCCTCTCTGTGAGGTGCTGCCATTGCCCATGTGGTCTGCATGGCTCATGTCACTGTCCCCGGTCCCTGTGTGTGCATGCAGTGTTGTGTGATGTGAGGTCTCTCCGTCCATGCCCCCCTCTCTGTGAGGTGCTGACATTGCCCATGTGGTGTGCATGACTCATGTCACTGCCCCTGGTCCCTGTGTGTGCATGCACTGTTGTGTGGTGTGAGGTCTCCCCATCCATGCCCCCCTCTCTGTGTGGTGCTGCCATTGCCCATGTGGTGTACATGGCTCATGTCACTGTCCCCGGTCCCTGTGTGTGCATGCACTGTTGTGTGGTGTGAGGTCTCCCCATCCATGCCCCCCCTCTCTGTGTTGTGCTGCCATTGCCCATGTGGTGTGCATGGCTCATGTCACTGCCCCTGGTCCCTGTGTGTGCATGCAGCATTGTGTGGTGTGAGGCTTCCCCATCCATGCCCCCTCTCTGTGTGATGCTGCCATTGCCCATGTGGTGTGCATGGCTCATGTCGCTGCCCCTGGTCCCTGTGTGTGCATGCAGCGTTGTGTGATGTGAGGCCTCCTGATCCATACCCCCCCTCTCTGTGAGGTGCTGCAATTGCCCATGTGGTGTGCATGGCTCATGTCGCTGCCCCCTGGTCCCTGTGTGTGCATGCAGTGTTGTGTGGTGTGAGGCCTCCTCATCCATGCCCCCCCATGTGGTGCTGCCATTGCCCATGTGGTGTGCATGGCTCATGTCACTGTCCCCGGTCCCTGTGTGTGCATGCAGTGTTGTGTGGTGTGAGGCCTCCCCATCCATGCCCCCCTCTGTGAGGTGCTGCCATTGCCCATGTGGTGTGCATGGCTCATGTCACTGTCCCCGGTCCCTGTGTGTGCATGCAGTGTTGTGTGGTGTGAGGCCTCCTCATCCATGCCCCCCCATGTGGTGCTGCCATTGCCCATGTGGTGTGCATGGCTCATGTCACTGTCCCCGGTCCCTGTGTGTGCATGCAGTGTTGTGTGATGTGAGGCCTCCCCATCCATGCCCCCTCTCTGTGTGGTGCTGCCATTGCCCATGTGGTGTGCATGGCTCATGTCGCTGCCCCCGGTCCCTGTGTGTGCATGCAGTGTTGTGTGGTGTGAGGCCTCCCCATCCATGCCCCCTCTCTATGTGGTGCTGCCATTGCCCATGTAGTGTGCATGGCCCATGTCACTGCCCCTGGTCCCTGTGTGTGCATGTAGCATTGTGTGGTGTGAGGCCTCCCCATCCATGCCCCCTCTCTGTGTGGTGCTGCCATTGCCCATGTGGTGTGCATGGCTCATGTCACTGTCCCCGGTCCCTGTGTGTGCATGCAGTGTTGTGTGGTGTGAGGCCTCCCCATCCATGCCCCCCGTGTGGTGCTGCCATTGCCCATGTGGTGTGCATGACTCATGTCACTGCCCCGGTCCCTGTGTGTGCATGCACTGTTGTGTGGTGTGAGGGCTCCCCATCCATGCCCCCCTCTCTGTGAGGTGCTGCCATTGCCCATGTGGTGTGCATGGCTCATGTCACTGCCCCCGGTCCCTGTGTGTGCATGCAGTGTTGTGTGGTGTGAGGCCTCCCCATCCATGCCCCCCCTCTCTGTGTGGTGCTGCCATTGCCCATGTGGTGTGCATGGCTCATGTCATTGCCCCTGGTCCCTGTCTGTGCATGCACCATTGTGTGGTGTGAGGTCTCCCCATCCATGCCCCCTCTCTGTGTGGTGCTGCCATTGCCCATGTGGTGTGCATGACTCATGTCACTGCCCCTGGTCCCTGTGTGTGCATGCAGCATTGTGTGGTGTGAGGCCTCCCCATCCATGCCCCCTCTCTGTGTGGTGCTGCCATTGCCCATGTGGTGTGCATGGCTCATGTCGCTGCCCCTGGTCCCTGTGTGTGCATGCAGCGTTGTCTGGTGTGAGGCCTCCCCATCCATGCCCCCCTCTCTGTGTGTTGCTGACATTGCCCATGTGGTGTGCATGGCTCATGTCACTGCCCCGGTCCCTGTGTGTGCATGCACTGTTGTGTGGTGTGAGGCCTCCCCATCCATGCCCCCCCTCTCTGTGAGGTGCTGCCATTGCCCATGTGGTGTGCATGGCTCATGTCACTGCCCCTGGTCCCCGTGTGTGCATGCAGCATTGTGTGGTGTGAGGCCTCGCCATCCATGCCCCCTCTCTGTGTGGTACTGACATTGCCCGTGTGGTGTGCATGACTCATGTCACTGCCCCTGGTCCCCGTGTGTGCATGCAGTGTTGTGTGGTGTGAGGCCTCCCCATCCATGCCCCCTCTCTGTGTGGTGCTGACATTGCCCATGTGGTGTGCATGGCTCATGTCGCTGCCCCCTGGTCCCTGTGTGTGCATGCAGCGTTGTGTGGTGTGAGGCCTCCCCATCCATGCCCCCCCTCTCTGTGTGGTACTGCCATTGCCCATGTGGTGTGCATGGCTCATGTCACTGCCCCTAGTCCCTGTGTGTGCATGCAGCATTTTGTGATGTGAGGCCTCCTCTTCCATGCCTCCTCTCTGTGTGGTGCTGCCATTGCCCATGTGGTGTGCGTGGCTCATGTCGCTGCCCCTGGTCCCTGTGTGTGCGCACTGCATGTGTCATTCCTACATTGCACTGCTGTCCATCTCCTTTGTGCCTGTGTGCTGTTCTTGTGCTTGGGGTGGTGGCCTGTCTGTGTGACCCTGTGGTGCCTCGGTCATCTAGTTGCTGGTTCACTCTCCGCCACCCTGTGCCATACCCCCTGCACTACCTTGGTGCTAGCCACATGCAGTGTTTATACTGTCCATGGCCCTCCACCCTGCCCTGTGCCTGTCGGCACTGTTCTGTGCTGCATTGTCTGCTGCAGCATGCCTCTTCCCTGTGCCTACCTCTTCTTGTGTGTCACGGTCATTGTTCCCACTATTCTTGGGTCCCTGTCCTGGTTCTGTGTCCCTTGTGGCCACTGTTGTGCCCTTGCCTCACTGGCTTCTGGCTGTCCCATTGGACCTCTGTCCCTCACTCCAGTGTATGTGTGCATTGGCCCCGTTGCTCACTCTTGCCTTGCTGGCTTGTGGCTGTCCCATTGGCCCTCTGTCCCTCACTTCAGTGTATGTGTGCATTGTCCTTGTTGCTCACTCTTGCCTTGCTGGCTTGCTCTAGTTACTCTGGGTTGCTCCTTTCTGTGGCTCAGGGCATCCAGGATGTGCTGGCACATCTCCAGTTGCACCGCACTGTTTCTGAGTGATTCATAGTGGGGTTTCACTTGATGCATCCTAGGACATGTGCCTCTGTGGATTGTTCTCTCTGTGCTTGGCATATTCTGCTTGCACCGGTGCATCTGAGTTATGCTCAGCGCATCTCTTTTCTGAATCCTTCCCAGTCTGTATAAATCTGTAATGTTATATGTACTATGTGTATGAATTTAAGATTTCACATTTATACAAACAGTAGCTCAAATTTAACACATAGGTTTATGACCACGTCCATTGCATAAACATAAATACAAAATGCACTGTAAAATTTTAACTTTCTAGTTTTACCTGGTTCATGGATGATCAAAGTCCAGAAAATAAATGAGTTTGCAAAGACCCAGTTCTCTCATGTATTAAGTGATCCTCAGTCTGTCTCTGTGGCACTCTTGCTTCTCTTGTGTGTCAGGAACAAGTGTTCGATATGCAATGCAATGCCCTGCATTTCTGTTCTGAGAACCTTTTTATAGGCTTGGTTATCCTCAAGTCCAGCTGTTTATTTTCTAGGCCAGCAGGGGGCTCTCTTGCTTCCCCCAGTTTTTAAGTGAACCCTGTTATCCATTAGTTAGATTCTCTTACAATTCCAATATCCTGCCAGCTAATGAAATGCAAATAGACTGGTGTCAACCATGCTGACACCTCCTGCCTAAAATCCACTTCTCTTTGAGTTCAAAGTTTATTACCTTGAGCTACATCTTCCATTTCCAATCACTTAATACAATGGAAATATACCATGACAGTTCCCGGAACTCAGGTATTTGTCTCTTGACATGAAAAGTTTATGACAGGCAATAGGGTCTCCCATCTCCTGAGCTGTATTAACTGTTTCCCTTTGTCAAAGCTCATTCTCCTGGCCTATTTGGGGATTTAAATATAACCAAGTTCCTCTACATGTAACTCTTTAAAAAACATGCAGACATTTTTCTGTCAACTTTATCTCCAGGTGCTTTTGGTAGGATTTAAAATATACACAAAATCACAGAAAAAAATATAACAAAAATATGTCTGCAATATTATTACTGCAGTTGCCAAATCACCACACATAAAGCATAAAGAGGTGTAGTGCACTGGGTGCAAGGTAGCCTATATGATTCACACAGTGCTTAAAGCACAGAGTGGTACAGTGCACTGGGTGTGGGGAAGTAGTCTTCAGGAGAACATTCTGGGTGTAGTACAGCAGTATTCAGGAGAACTTTCTAGGTAATGTGATACTGCAATTTGCAAACACCTCTCTGGGCTTTGGATGGAGTTCACTAGTCTCTGTGTTGATCTGGCAGGAGCACTGGGAACCTTTGCCCCCACCAACAGGTCAACATGGCCCCAGCCACTGCCACAATTGCTGCCCATACAATGAGCAGGATGGATTATAGTGGTCTCAGGGAAATTCAGGGTGGGTCATCGGAAGCTCTTCCACAATATGGTCCAGGTTAAGAACTCTTTTAATGTTCTAAAGGAGTGTTTGAATCCCACAAGGGGACCCAGGTTTATAACCAGGAAGGAAGTGATGGTCCTCCAAAAGAGAGACCCAGAGGCTGGAGAAAGAGGACACCAAAGGAAGAAGAAGATACTCCTGCTGGATACTCCTGCTCAGTTGTCCAGGGAATGGTTCTGGGCACAGACAGCATGGAGGAGAGAAGGTAAAGTGCCTTCCAGGAGGCACTGCTTAGAGGAATTGAGAGCAGATCCTGAGGATTACTAAAGCAGTAGCAAGGAGTAGGGGTGGAGGTGTACACCTGGGAACAAGTGACCTTTCCATGGGCAGGGTGAGAATGGAGCAGGTGCAGAGGGACTCACAGAGTTGGGAGGGTGCCTGGAGCAGGTAGCAAGCACTGTAACTTTTTCAGGGCTGCTGCAAGTCCATGACAAGGAGAAGGATAGGAATATCTGGATCAGCAGCTTCAGCAACTGGTTGAAGGGTTGGTGCAGTGAGAAGGGGCATGGCTTCATGGGGTCTGGGGACCCACCTGGAATAATGCAACCCTGTTCAACACAGGAATGGTTCCTGAGGACTGGAAGAAGGCACATGCAGTCCCTCTACACAAAAGCAGTGGTAGAGAGGAGGCAATGAATTATATGCCAGTCCGCCTCACCTCAGTGATGGATAAAGTCATGGAGGCACTGCTGAAAGAAAGAATAGTGCCACACCTGGATCTAGTCATGTCCAGGATCTGAGGCAACATGGATTCACAGTAGAGTGGTCATGTCACACAGCTCGGACAGACTTTGTGACTGGGTAATGAAGGAGGTAAATTGGGGTGGTGGTAGATGTCACTTTCCTCAATTTCAGTAAGGTCTTTGACATTTTCCCACATAAAAGGCTGGTTAACAAGACGCATTGTCTTAGTATGGGTCACAAGGTGGTAAACTGAGTTAGGAACTGACTAATGGACAGGAGGCAGAGGGTGGTGGTAAATGGGATCCAAGCTGTGGAGAGGGGAATTGACCAATGGGGTACCACAGGGATCAGTTCTTGGACAGTCCTGTTTAATGTCTTCATTAGTAACATTGCAGAAGGACTGGAGGGAATGTTATGCCTGTTTGCAGATGACACCAAGCTCTGCAACTGAGTGGATACTCAGGACAGAGAGAAGGAAGCTGACGAAACTTGAAAATGGTTTGAACTGTGGCAACTGAAGTACCATTTGAAGATGTGCAAAATAATGCATCTGATATGAAGAAGCCCTGGGGAGAGCTAGAGGATTGGGGGTGGGGTTGCTGACAGTCACCAGGAAAGAAAGGGACCTGGGAGTTATCATTTCAGATTACCTAAAGATACCTAAGCAGAGCACCAAGGCTGCAGGGAGGGCCAGTGGCATGCTGGGGTGAATTGGCAGAGGTATCACCAGCAGACAGTAGGACGTGGTGATGTCACTGTGTGAAACACTAGTCTCACTTAGAGTACAGTGTGCAGTTCTATAGGCCATGCCTTCACAAGGACATTGACAGGGTGGAGGTGGTTCAGAGAAGGGCAACTAAGATGATAAAGGGCTTACTCCGGAAAGCATATGAGGAAAGATTAAATGACTTCAACATGTACTCCCTGGAGGAAAGGGGAGAGTGAAGGGACATGATAGAAACATTTAAATACCTTAAGGGAATAAACAAGGTGCAGGGGAAGACATCTTCTGATATAGGATATGTTCAAGAATGAGGAGCACAATATGAAATGGAGAGGTGCAGGTTAAAGGGGAATGTGAAGACATTTTTCTTCGTGAAGAGGGTGGTAGGCACATGGAATAGTCTGCTAAAGGAGGCGGTGGGAGCAAGCACAGTGTAGGGATCGAAACATGTCTGGGACAGCCATGAGGGATACTTAAAGGTTGGAAGGAGTGGTGATAAGTCATTGACCTCATAGAGCCAGAAGCCATAAGTTTAAGTGTAGCGCTTACAGGCAGACTAGATGAACCTGTCGATCCTTGTCTGCCAACAATTTCTATGTTTCTGTGTTCCCAATTGTGCCAATCATTGTGAGTCTCAACTTAAAATTAGGTAAATAATTAAATTTGGAATGCTGCTCTGTCTTAAGATATCAATGTACTAATATGGTGGCTTTTAATACAGATTAACTCATCTGCTATGAAATGTACCTATATGTCAATAGATGTAGAAAATGAAGGTTTCAGAATAGAAAATATAGTCTGTAGTTATAACAAACTGTAAAATTCCTTGTTACGGACGGACCCATAGCTAACTTGCTGTAGCTGGGAAAATGAGATACTGAAGTACAAATTTTTGTAGTTTTCAGTGTATCTTTCCACAGCTGTAAATCATGACACTAGCTGAATGAAATACCTTTCTCTCTCTCTGTTGACTAGCCCAATTCCAACACTATTTTTTCAGCTCATTGTCATAGTCATCCCTGCTATAAGTGAACTGACAGACAATGTCTCTGGATAGGCACAAACCAAGCAATAATACCCAACAGGGTGGGTGGTATTTGGCAATACAGACTGCCCAGGGTGTAATGAGGCCTGATGCCATGGGCAGAGGGCCTTGTAGCCCCCAAAGGTCTAGATTGCCCATACCACCCACCCTGGGAGGGTTTTATTGTGCTTAGAAAATGGGCTACCTACGGCACTTTTATGTGGGATTTTTAAAAAATTCAGTGAAAAAATAAGAGCATTAAAAAATAATGAAGTTTAAGTTATTTGGTTGTAAAGCAATCTCATGTTTCTATGGTAGTCCATCCTACGTTGTCTTCCCCTGTATAGTGACATTCTCTTGTATGTTTTCCCCCCACCACATATGTTTGTCAAAAAAGTGAAGAAAAAAATTAATTTTCTGCTCTTTTTTGATAATTAAAAAAAAATATATATATATACAGTGGCCCAGATATTCAAACTGCGCCAGTCTGAGGCGCAAGCCCCTGCGCTGCTCAAAATAGTTGCGCAGGGTGTGGTGGGTGATATCAAAGCGTGTTTCGCCCATATAGCACTGGCGCGATCGATATCGAAATCAATGTACGGAACAAATTGAAAATCACAGTAACACTGTTCATGAGCAAGGTCATAAAATAGCTATGTTGAAAGTGGTGAAAAAATTCTTTCAAACTTACTGTTTCTGACGTACAATGCGCAGTTCCTACGCACACTCTAAAATTCGCGGATTTTCAATATTTCACTCCAGATTTTCAAAATTGCCATTTTACCACCTCCTTATGAGCTGTACAGCTGTCATTTTTCATCTCCAAAATGTTTCCACCATGTAGCGCAAATGGCGCGGTCGATTGACCAAAATCAATATGCAGGACAATTGAAAATCACAGTGTCACTGATCATGAGCAGGTCTTAAAATGGCTATGTTGAAAATTTGGTGAAAGAATTCCCAAAAATGACTGTTTTACGGTGTGCGTTGTACAGTTCTCTTGCTTGCGGTCATAGGTTAGGTGAATTTCAATATTTTCCTCCAGATTTTAATATTGCATTTACCACACTTCCTATAGTATCGCTGTCATTTTCATCTCCTCAAAGCGTGTTTCGCCCATGTAACCACAATGGGCAGTCGGTATGCAAATCAATCTCAAGGACAAATTGAAAATCACAGTGTCACTGTTCATGAGCAAAGGTCTTAAATAGCTATGTTGAAATTTGGAAAAATTCAAAAAAATGACATTTCTGGCGATGCTTGATTCCTAATAAGTAAGTAAGTTTGCAATTTAATATTTTCACTCCAGATTTTCAATATTGCCATTTTATACACTTCACCATAAACAGTACAGCTGCCATTTTTTCATATATCGCCCAAAATATGTTTTCACACATATACAAAGTACTGTTGGTGTGAAACAATGTTTAGGACAGATTAAGAAAATCACAGTTACACTGTTCATGAGCAGAGGTCTAAAATAGCCATGTTGGCAGTGACAAAAATCATAAAATGACTACATGCAGTGAGCATTGCACGATTTCAAGCACCCTCATAACATAACTGTAATATTTTCAGTCAGATTTTCAGTGGCATTTTCGCACTTCATATGAACAGGCAGCTGTTTTACAACATGGCTGAGTGTGTTTCACACTTTCAGTGCAGAAGTCATAATCGCTGGCAGAAATCATTGTTCAGGACAGATAAAGAAAATCACAGTGACACTGTTCATGATCGGCACCAAAATGCCTGAGTTGACAATCTGCATAAAACCCAACCTAATTATATTACGGTGTCGTTGCACAGTTTCTATATCGCTGACTTCACCATTTTTAAATATTTTTACTGCAGATTTACCTTGTTATATTTTACCTCCCATGAACAATACAGCCCTATGTTGCTTACGCATGCAAAAACATGAATATATCATCGGAATTTAGAATTATGTCACCTCCTCCTCCAATTCAGTCAGTGAGTAGCTGTGAAAGCGCGACCTGTAAGCCAATACATTTGGAGCTGTCTATGACCGCTCAAAATGCAGTAACCTCTGATTGAAGAGGAGCTATGCTTCAGTGAGCAGCGAATAGAAGCATAGCTCCCCACTGCATGAGCATGCGTGCCTACGCACTGTATAGCCAGAGGGGTGCCCAATCCCGTCGGCTGAGCACCATTCCCCAGTAGAAGGTGCCGCTGGGAGCCCCACTGGCGTGGCAATCAATCACTGACTGGCCAGGTGCCAATCCCCATCGTGAATCCCCCGTCCTTGTGCTGCTTGCGCTGGGGCCAGTCCAGCATGGCAAATGTCCCCGACGTCTTTTTTAAACCTGTAAAACAAAAACGGTCCCGTGGCGCGTCTCCGACTCCCACTCACAACCTGCACCCACCCACTCACACACCTTCCCACCCTCCTTACCCCATACTGCCCACCTCTGGACTCCGGCGCGATGATCTTGGGTGGACGGGAACACGTCTGCACTCTTCAAAGCCGACCACGAACTGAGGAAATGCCGGTAAGCTGTATAATGGGCTAGATAGGGGGGTTTCAACTTTGTTGCATATCTCAGGCATTTTTGGGAATTTTTGCACCAAATTTCCAACATGGGGTTTTTAGGACTCCTTCTCATGAATGATGTCACTGTCATGGCGTTATTCGGGTCCAGAGGGTGATTTCACGCAGTGAGTGCGCAGTGACTGGTGAAATCACCCGCTCAGGCCTGAATACCACCACGGACAGTGAATCATTCACGTAGAAGGGTCCCAAAATCCCATGTTGAAATTTGGTGCAAATTCAAAAATGACTGTTTCTGAGCGTCGTTATGCAGTTCCTACGCAGGCTCATAAGTTCGCGAAATTTCAAAGTTTTCACTCAGATTTTCAACATTGCCATTTTATCACACCTTCTTATGAGCAGTACAGCTGCCATTTTACATCTCACCCAAAACGTGTTTCCGCCCAAATAGTACAGAATGGCTCGGTCAATTATGCGAAATCAATGCACGGACAAATTAAGAAAATCACAGTGACACTATTCATGAGCTCAGGTGTTAAAATGGCTATGTTGAAAATTTGGTGAAAAATTCCAAAAATTACTGTTTTACAATGCGTTGTACAGTTCCTACGCATGCTCATAAGTTCGCAAATTTTCAATATTTTCACTCCAGATTTCCAACATTGCCATTTTGCCACACCTTCTTATAAATAGTACAGTTGTCATTTTTCACATCACACCCAAAACGTGTTTCCACCCATGTAGCACACAATGGCGCAGTCGGTGTGCGAAATCAATGTACGAGATAAATTAAGAAAATCACAGTGACAGTGTTCATGAGCAAAGGTCTTAAAATGACTATGTTGAAAATTTGCTGAAAAAAATTCCAAAAAATGACTGTTTTACGAGCGTGCATTGAACAGTTCCTACGCACGCTCGTAAGTTCGCGAATTTTCAATATTTTCACTCCAGATTTTCAACATTGCCATTTTACCATATCTTCTTATGAGTAGTACAGCTGTCATTTTTCACATCTCACCCAAAACGTGTTTCCACCCATGTAGCGCACAATGGTGCAGTCGGTGTGCGAAATCAATGTACGGGACAAATTAAGAAAATCACAGTGACACTGTTCATGAGCAGAGGTCTTAAAATGGCTATGTTGAAAATTTGGTGAAAAAATTCCTTTCAGATGTATAGCAATATTACTAATGAAGACATTGAACAGAACTAGCCCCAGGACCGTTCCACGCAGCACCCCACTGGTCGCCCCCTCTCCCTAGACTGCATACCATTTACCACCACTGTCTGCCTTCTGTCTGTTAGCCAGTTTCTAACCCAGTTTACCATCCTTTACCCCATGTTCAGCCTACCCAGCTAGTTTATCAGCCTCCTATATGAGATGGTGTCAAAGGCTTTGCTGAAATCAAGGTAAGCGTTGTCCGCTGCCCCACCCTGATTCACTTCTTTTGTCACCCAGTCAAATAAATCAACCAGATTTACCTGACATGATGTCCCCACTGTGAATCCATGTTGTCTATGGTCCTGGGTTCTGATAGCATCTAGATACCCCACTATCCTTTCTTTAAGCAATGTCTCCATGATCTTCTCCACTACTCAAGTGAGGCTGAATGGCCTATTGTTCCCTGCCTCCTCCCTGCTGCCGGACTTGTGTAGAGGGACCACATGTGCCCTCCTCCAATTCACTCATGTTGAATGACTCAGTGAACATGGCTGCCAGAGGTACTGCTATCCTTCGCAGTTCTGTTAATATCCTTGGGCGATGCCATCTGGTTCAACGCTTTGTCTACCTTCAATTTAGTGAGCTCCTGCAGGACTCTTTTGTCCACCTCTTCACCCCCTTGGCAACTGCTGTACTGCTGTGGCCCTTGCCCCTCCCACTCTTCTGTGAATACCGAACGGAAAGACACAGTGGATGTATTGGGAGGAAGGCATGAAACTGTCACTTCCAAATACCTAAACAGCACATACAAGCAAGCAACATTCGGCATTGACAAATGCTTGCTTATGTTGCTTGCACGCATGTGCAAGAAACATAGTGCCATCATCCGAGTTTTCAGAGGTGTGTCAGCCCGTCTTCCAATGCAGTCAGTGTGTTTGCAGGCGTGGCCCCAGTTCTCCAATCACTGCTGCAGCTGTCTGTGACAAGCTGAAAATGCAGTGGCATACAGTTGAAAGGGAGAGCTCCGCTTGAGTGAGCAGAACTCTCCCCCCCACACTTGGGTGTAGCCAGGCATACTCCAAGCACTCCAAGGTGTGCAATTTAATTTAAGGAGGGTAGCAAATAGGCTCTGAACTGCTTCCTTTTTCCATGAACGCTAACAAAGAAAATGTTGAAAATATCTGTAATTTTATTCATAGAAGTCAAAACTAGGAGGACTGGTCACTAACACTGTCTTTGTATCCCAAGGACAATACCACTTTACAGGATCTGGGCTGGTATGTGGGTGTCTTAGGGAGCAATGTATGGCATTTGTATTTACCCATGCATGGCAACAACCATTATCTTGAGATACGAAAGTTGTATTTATTGTGCCAAATGACACAACAAACATGGTCCTGGTGTACATTTGTACATTGTCTGGCTACACCCCTGCCCCCACACACAACACATGCGCACACACGCACACTGTGTGCTCATGTGCCTTCCCCCTCCTCCACACTGTATGGCTGACGGGGGTGCCCAATCCCCCGTCGACTCCACGCCCCCCCAAAGCATCCAGGTGCCACGCTGGGAGCCCACCCCAGCATGGCAAAATGATATTATGGCGGCCAGGTGCCCAATCCCTGTTGGCTCCACTGTCTCCCCCATGCTGTCACCGATGGGGTGCCCAATCCCGTCGGCTCACTGTCCCCCCCCAAGCATCCAGGTGCCAAGCTGGTAGCCCACCCCAGCGTATCAAAATGTGTTATAGCCGACAGGGGTGCCCAATCCCCCATCAGCTCCAGTCCCCCCCAACAGCCTTTCAGCTGCCTAGCTGGGAGCCAACCCCAGTGTGGCAAACGTCTCTCATCGTCTCTAAATAAAAAAAACACACCTGTAAATAGAAAAACTGTCCCTCGGTGCTTCTCACTGCCCCCTCCCACAACCTGCACCCACCCACTGCGCACTCTGCCTCCCCACACCCCACCACCCCATACTTACCTCCGGAGCTCGGCGCAATGATCTTCGGCGGACCGGGAACACGTCTGCACTCTTCAAACTGACTGCGAACTGAGGAAATGCCTGTAAGCTGTATAATGGAATAGATAGGGTTTTTTCAACTTTATCGCATATCTCAGGCACTTTTTGGAATTTTTCACCAAATTTTTAACATGGGGTTTTTGGGACCCCTTCTCATGAATGCTGTCACTGTCATGGCGTTACTCGGGCCCCAAGGGTGATTTTGCAGCCACTGCATAAAATCACCTTTCTGGAATGATTAACGAAATGACACTGCTGGTGTTCATAAGGTGGGCTCTCAAAAAGCCTCTTTTGAAAATTTGGTGGAAGAAGTCCAAAAAATGACTGTTTTACGAGCGTGCATTACGCAGTTCCTATGCACACTCATAAGTTCACAAATGTTCAATATTTTCACTCCAGATTTTCAACATTGCCATTTTACCACACCTCCTTATGAGCAGTACAGCTGTCATTTTTTACATCCTGCCCAAAACGTGTTTCCACCCATGTAGCACACCATGGCGCAGTCGGTGTGCCAACTCAATGTATGGGACACATTAAGAAAATCACAGTGACACTGTTCATGAGCAGAGGTCTTAAAATGGCTGTGTTGAAAATTTGGTGAAAAAATTCTTAAAAATGACTGTTTACGAGTGTGCATTGTGCAGTTCCTACGCATGCTCGTAAGTTCGTGAATTTTCAATATTTGTACTCCAGATTTTCAACGTTGCCATTTTACCACACCTCATTATGAGCACTACAACTGTCATTTTTCACATCTTGGCCAAAACGTGTTTCCGCCCATCTAGCGCACAATGGCGCAGTCGGTGTGCAAACTTAATGTATGGGACACATTAAGAAAATCACAGTAACACTGTTCATGAGCAGAAGTCTTAAAATGGCTATGTTGAAAATTTGGTGAAAAAATTCCTAAAAATGACTGTTTTACGAGCGTGCATTGCGCAGTTCCTACGCACGCTCGTAAGTTCGTGAATTTTCAATATTTGTACTCCAGTGACTTCCAAATTCCTAAACAGCACATAGAAGCAAGCAACATTCGGCACTGACAAATGCTTGTTACATCTTGTTTGGAATGTTTTTGCACCTGTGGTGCTAAATGCCGTAGTTGCTGTGCATAAGCAGCTTTCGGTTAACAAACTGATATTCCCCCTGTTCATGAGGTGGGGTCACAAAAAAAACATGTTGAAAATTTGGAGTGAAAATACCAATGAATGCCTGAGGTATTAGGGTTTCCAACCATAACGCCCAACCCTGTAGAGACTGACAGGCATCAGGGGTGTGACTTGGGATTCTTGCCTCTAATGCTCATACCATTCCACACCCTGCAGACAGTGAGAGGCATCGAGGTATGCCTTGGACTGTTCAGCCCCAAAGTTCACCTCATTCTGCTATATCGCACCCATCTCACCGTGTTTCCTAATGAAATGGGATGCGCATAAGGGCCAAAGACCCCAAGGAACACTGTGACACTTGTCAGTGTCTGCAGGGTGGGGTGGGGTGAAATGGCATGGCCATTATGTCTGATGACCCAAAGGCACACCCCAATGCCTGTCACTCTCTGCAGGGTGGTGGTGGGGTTGGCTTCAGTTCAATACTTCACTGCCATTCCTATTATGCAGCTCTGTAACTTCTACACTACCACTGCCAATGCCAGCAAGCAAACATTCAGTATTGACAAATGCTTGTTTATAATAGCAGACCAGCAATTTTTCTCCAGCACTTTGTGAGACTGTTTGGCCCGGCCCACACACAGAATGTTGGCCAATGAGGCAGCAGCACAGTTTGACTGGCATGGCTCATGAATGTCACAACAACCAGCTGGTTGTTATGGAAAATATCAACCAGGTCAGTACATTGAGAGAAATTGCTGGCCAGTTATTATATCCTGATAATCCCATCATTATGACATCAGTATGCTGTAAACCTTGCTTAACTAGGTCATAACGATGGGATTACAGGATAGAATGTCACCACCTGTCACCATTCTTGGAAAGGAAAGGTGACCTGCTGCTTGGACATTCATTCAAAACACACGCATTCCATTCAGACAGTTACAGACCTGCTGCAGTATAGATCACAATGGCTAAATTCAGCACTTCCATTCCTGAACATTCAAACCAGAAGGCATTCATCAACGAGCAGGAGAACAAACGCATATTGAAAAGAACTTACTTTTACCCACAGTGGCCAGTTTTTCCATACATTATAAAATACAATACCTGAGTAACAGTGGTCCACCATGTATGTAATCACCACTCGCGGTTGCCATAACAACTGTAAACCTCTCGAACTGCACTCTTGAGGCTTACTTAGTTGTCCTGGCAACTGCTTGAGGTGATTACATTGTGGTTAACCTTTGTTACTCAGACATTATGATCTGTATATTGCATGGTAGAACTCTGCACTGGCTGGAACTCCATCCTTAGAACTGTGTTGTTGTAGTGCAGTAGCGGTTGCCACCTAGACAGGGTGCCAGCGACAGTTTGCCCAGGCATTGTCATCATCCCTTATCAGTCACTGATAACTGAAACATTCAAATAAAGTAGGATGGAAGGTCTATCATATAATAATAATAAAATTTATTTGTATGGCGCCTTATCCAGAACCAAGGCGCCGCACATTTAAAACAAACAATAACAGTACAAAATATAACATATTCAATAAAATCATACAGATACCTTAAAATAAGCAAAAATTCAATTATTAAAAACTTGAAGCTACAGATGCATTTTTAATGCTTGTTTGAATGCCTCCACGATTGCGCACTCCTGAATCTGACGGGGTAGAGAGTTCCAAAGGGTAGGGGCAGTAAATTCAAAAGTTCTTGCCCTAGAAGAGTTTAAGCATACCCTTGGAACCTCTAGCAACCCCTCACCGTCTGAGCAGAGTAATCGACCAGGCTGGTAGGGAATCAACAGCTCTTTCAGGTAGTCCAGGCCCTGTCCGAGTAGGGCTTTATAAGTCAGCAAGCCAAATTTATAGGTGATCCACCACTGTACTGGCAGCCAGTGCAGTTCACATAGCACCTGCAAAATATGGCAAGATTGAGAAGATTCCATCAAATGCCGGGCTGATGCACTCTGCACTTGCTGCAGGCGGTGGATTTCTACCCCAGGAAGCCCTAGGTAAAGGGAGTTGCAGTAATCTAAGCACAAGGAAACAAAGGCGTGGATCAATGTCGGAAGGTCATCCGACGGAATCAGATGCCTAATCTTGATGATATTCCTAAGATGGTAAAAGGAAATTCTGATGACAGCCGACACCTGTGAATGCAAGGTCATCCCTTCATCAAAATTTCCCCCCAGATTACGCACCTGTTCAGAGATCAGGAGTGAGGCGCCATTGAGAAAAATTCCTGAGGTGGCAGTCTCCCCCAACCCCCCATCTGATGACCTGGATCCACAACCAACACCTCAGTTTTGTCTGGGTTCAACTTTAGCCAACTGGAATCCATCCAGTCTTGGATTTCCTTCAGACAATTATTAAAAACCGATACAGCCCCATTTTGGTCAAGTGCAAAAGATAGGTAGAGCTGGGTGTCATCTACATAGCAGTGAAACTCAGCCCATACCTTCTTACAACGACTCCGAGGGGCAGCATATACACCACAAACAACATGGGTGAGAGGTCCAAACCCTGAGGGACTCCACATGACAGAGAAGTAGGGTCTGAGGAATAAATCCCAGACACCACTCTCTGAGTTCTACCCATGAGGAAAGATGTAAACCACCTGAGAACTGTTCCTGACAGTCCACAGATGAACCTCAGATGGACCAACAACACCTCATGGTCCACAGTGTCAAAAGCTGAAGAGAGGTCTAGAAGAACCAAGATGAAGTGGTTCTGCAAATCTCTAGCCATCAGGAGATCATTGAGCGCCCGAACCAGTGCTGTTTCTGTGCTGTGTCTCTTACAAAAACCAGACTGGAATGGTTCATAGATGTCATGGATAGTGAAATGATCTTCAAGTTGCGCAGTCACCACTTTCTCAATAACCTTCCCTATAAAAGGAATGTTAGAGATAGGTCTGTAGTTTGCATGGCAGCCTGGGACCAAGGAAGTTTTCTTCAAGAGAGGTGTCACCACTGCCTCTTTCAGAGAACTAGAGAACTCTCCAGACTCCAAGGAGCACCAGACAATCCATGCTAGGACCGGACCGATAACATCAATACATCCCAAAATTAGAGAAGTAGGTCCAGGATCCAAACTACAGCACGTAGGGCAAATGCTCTGGATGATCCGCATGACATCCATGAACTCCGGACGGCTAAAGGTACTCCAAGAAAATCGAGGTGTAGTAACCTCATACTGATGAATAGCAATGCCCATAAAGTGTGCCGATCGGAGTCCCACCCTGATGCCGACCACCTTATTTTTTAAAGAATCGAGCAATCTCATCACACTCCACTTACATAAAAGCTTTCCATACCTATAGACAGGCTGGGTTGCACAGTCTGTCCACCATATGAAAAGCTGAGCTGGTCAATTCTGGGCAGCTGCAATCTCCCTGGACAGGAATTCTGCCTTCTTACAGGAGATTGCAGATTGATAGACTTTATAATGGTCCAACAATCTAAGGCGGCCAGCATCAAGGGTGGACTTCTGCCAGCAAAGCTTTAACCTTCGACCTAATCTCTGCAACTCCTTCAATGCCCCATCAAACCAGGGAGATTGAGGAGGGCGAAGGGAGAGAGGGTGAACTCGGATGGGGCAATGGAATCCAAAGCTGTCGAGACGGCAGAATTATAGGCCGCCACAAGAATCTCAGGATCACTGCTGGAAAATGAGGAGGGCGATAGGTCAAGAACTGCCATTAGGCTCTGAGAACTTATATCTAGTAAGGGCGGTACCTGACCATCTCAGTAGGGATCGACCTACCAGGGTATAAAACTAAATCCCATGTTGCAGTGATCAGACCAACCAACTGGATCCACCTCCAAGTCAGAAGCTATGATCCCTAGGAGAAAGACTAAGTCAAGGGAATGACCGTGTTTATGAGTAGCAGAGGTAACTACCTGTGTCAGGCCCAGAGAAGTTATTAACTGGAGGAATTGTTGTCCAAATTGCGAGAGTTCATCGTTGACCCAGGCATTGAAGTCACCCAGAACCATCAGTCTGGGTGAATTAAATGCCATGTCGACAATGAAGTCTACCAATTCCTGAAGGAAATGATTTTCATTACCGAGTGGATGATAAACGAGAATGATCCGGCAACCTTCACCTGCTACAATGGCACATTGGAATATCTTAGTCTCCCTAACCAATATGCTCGTGAGGTTAATTCAGTCTTAAAACAGACCACGACCCCCCACGGTCCAATATTGGGCAGTGTTTAACCAAGTACCCAGCTGGAACTAAGGCCTCCAGGATGGGGCCAGAAGCTTCATCCAGCCAGGTCTTGGTAATGCAAGCCAGAACCACCATTTCCACAAGACCAGCAATAATTGCTGTCTTGTTTTTGACCAACCTGGCATTGCATAACACCGCCCGAGTTGGAGGAACACCTTGTGCCTACTGAACCCCCGGCTGACTTAATTCAGTCATGCCCTTGGGTATAGAAACCAGACATGGGGGACCACATTCTGAATTCCATTTCACCCCAGGGTGTCTCCTGACTCCCATCACCCTGATAGAATAACCCCGCTCACTGTGGTCTCAGATTCTCTTTACTGTCTATACTTTACCTTAATTTCTATGTACTCAATAACCACACCCAATGGTTATTCCAATAAACTCAGTTTATTGTCTGTACACACATGTGTGGGAGCCTCGGCTAAAGGCAAGAGCTCCTCGATTATTGTTCACAGAGGCTTATATACCTTTTTTAGTTTCACAGTCTAACAGTGATCTCATGCTTAACAACAGCTTTTCCTTATCTTTAGCAAAAACCTTAGATTCAGCACTTTCCGTATAAGGAGTTGTTTTTTTATACTTACTATGTGTCTCCCTTTATCTTAGTTACAACCAGCTGTATTTCACTTCATTTAATTTTTCAAGGTTTCTTATCTTTGTCAAACAACCTCCTTTGTTTTAGTTAGCACAGAACTGCACATTCATTATGGCTGTTTTACAAAGCAGATAGTTTTAAAGCATATGAAAGGCAACATGGCTATATGGCTATAACAAAACAGATAGTTTTAGAGCATATGAGAAGCAACATATCTATATGGCTATAATCACATATAACAGTTATAAGCTCTGGTACAATAAGCTTTAGAACATAAAGGTATTATACTTTAGGATATATGAAAATTCCACCACATCACTCACCCTCCGCTGTTCACCACCCTCCGCCCACCTCCTTCTCCTACAAGCAATACCAAGTGCTCTACAGCGCTGGTAGACACCAAATTCAAGTGGGGAGAAAAGAAGGGATGGAGGGTGCATATGGAGGTGAAGCTACAACCGTGGGGGCAGACAAACAACACATTCCACACAAGCTTAAATAAACAAATGAAATCTAAAACAGCACTTAATAACCAACAATCCAAAACTCGAATCATAAAGAACCCAATACGACAACTAGCTCAAGAGGCTCTCACTTCCCCTGGGCAAATACCAGCAAAGTTTGAACCCCCAAGCCCTCTCACTGCTTGGGAGAAATGAAAGCCAAAGCACTTTCAACTCCCAAAATTATGAGCCCAATAATCTGCTCACAATGAATGGAAAGCAGTTAAAATCCAGAAGTTATCTTACAATAAACATGCAAGAGTACAGTAAGAGAAAATTTGGACCCCCAGGTTCTCTCATCACTGGAGAGTACCAAAGTAGGGACTCTCTCACTGTCCTAAATGACAAAGTTCACAGCCAATTCATAACTTCAGAGTCAAAAATGAGTTTTGTGATAGAAAACAGTCCAATAAAATCCACATCCATGGCTTAAAGGCCTTTTCTTGCAGGAGCCAGCCACCAGAAGATAACTACCCAGCAGCTATGGCAATCTCCTTTGAGCAGGCCCATCAACTTGCCCAGCATAGAGCCTAAGCACACTGCACGCTGTCTGGTCAACTCCCCAATCCACTCGGCCCTGTCTGCCCAAGCAGATTAAACAGACGAGGACAGTTTCATTTAGAAATGAGGAGACTGAGAGGCAACTTGACAGCTGTGAAGAAAATATAAAATGACAATATAAGAGAATGTTTTATCTTGAATTCAAAGAGAAGGGTAAAGAACTAGAGGAATATGTTCCAATTACTACGGTGTACTTATAACACAGAAAAGAGAGGAACATGCTTCACACAGAGGGTGGTGCAAATCTGGAACACATTATGAGATGATAGTTACAAGTGTCAATTTACAAGTGTAAATGTAGATTAGATAAGTTAAGTATCTCCTGGAGGGAGGGAGCTGGGGTTACAGCTGTTGAAAAGTATGGCGGACAGGTTAGAGGGACATATGCTCCCTCCTGCCCGAAGATCCTATAGGAAGAACATATAGGCCTTGCTAGGATCACATTATCAGGGCACAATATAGAGGATTGTATAAGAGCAATCATACACAACAAGGCAGTTGTGGTCGAGAGGTTTCCGTGGTATCCAGAGACCTTGAGAGCGCAGCTTGAAAGGTCCGTTACCACAGAAACCTCAAGATCTTTCTGCTGCCTTGTCTGTGTATAATTGCTCATACACAATCTTTATAGTGTATGGGTAACATAATCAGCCCTCTGTGATCCCCCAAACAAGTGTACAAGAAAAAATAAGGCTTATTTCGGCATCGGTAGCAGTGTGCTTACTTCCGCGTCCCCGTTGGTCGCTCAACTGCATATGTGCAAATGCATTTGATCTTGTTGTACTGCACTGGTGATGTACTGGGTGCAGCACAACAAGATCATGACGTAGCATGTGCAGCACAACAACGCTGTTCCAGGCATGGATTTTCATGCGGAACAGCGTTCCACCATATACTATACTGCCCTTCTAGTTAGGATTGGTACATCCTTTCAAAGTTAAATCTCAGTTTTTGCAGCTTAAGAAGTTTGTCATTATACAAACAAATAATCCAAAAATTGGAATGTGGTGTCATGTGATCAGTGTCACAAGATGTGGAAAGTTTCATGATGGCAGCTTTTATAGTTTGGGAGATATAAAGTGGTCAAAAACACACAAAAAAACATTTTTTTCCCACAGGATAACATGGAATGTATTTCCCCACAGGAGAACATGGAATGTTTCCCCCACAGGATAACATGGAATATTTCCCCCACAGGAGAACATGGAATGTTTTTTCCCACAGGAGAACATGGAATGTTTTTCCCCACAGGAGAACATGGAATATTTTTCCCATAGGAGAGCATGGAATGTTTTTCCCACAGGAGAACATGGAATGTTTTTCCCACAGGAGAACATGGAATGTTTTGCTCTCGTGTACAACACGCACAGAATTAAGTTTGCCTCTGATATTTTCAGGGATGAAGGAGTGGGTGCCAAGTGTGTGCCAGTAGATGGTTTGGTTTAAAAATATATTATCATTTTTGAATTATTATGATTTTTGTGAAAGATGCACGACAGGCTGTTCAAACAATAAATAACTTTTACTGTTCGAACAGTAAAGTGCAAGAGGTAAATGTCATTTACTAGTCGCAATGTACTGTTTGAATGGTAAATGCCATTTACCATTTGCACTTTACTGTTCGCAGTTTCAGTTTTCAGTTCCCATTTCCGTCATCCTGTTTTCCATTAGTGAGGGTGGAAAATTTGAATATTTAAAACAGTACTGCTCCTAGGTAAACACTAACAGTTGTGTTTACCTAGTCGGCCCTGAGGAACATGTCTCTGTCATTATTTTTTTTGCCATGCGGTCCCAAAATATGTGTTCCAGGTGGTAGTGTGTGCTTCAAATTGTGGCAAAGTCCTGATGCTACCTTGCTCATGTGATGATACGGGGGTGGGTGAGATTTGCAATCAATAGCCCTTGCTCATTTTTGGGGAAACAGACCCCAGAATTGGATTCCTCAGCCCCTATTAGGTAAACACCACATGTTTACCTAATAATGCCTTGATTTTCCCCTTTTACATCTCCTAAGAGGAGAGGGCTGAGGAATTTTGTTATTAATTATTTTATTCACTGCCGACAGCAGGGTTTCTAACCTCGGTGTCAGCAGTAGCCCCCATCCCCCTCAGTGTGGGGCACTGGGAAACCCATGTCCAGTGTCCCCAGTTGTGTAAAAATCTCCCATATTATTGTGGAACACTGGGGTGTCCAATCCTAATGTTGGCAGCAGTCCCCCCAATCACCCTCAGTGTGGGACACTGGGGTGCCCAATTGTAGTGTGGCAGGAGCTCTCCATCCCCCTCAGTGTGGGACACTGGGTAGCTCACTCCCACTGTCCCCAGTTGTATAAAAATCTCCCATATTGTTGTGGAACACTGGGGTGCCCAATCCTAACATTGGCAGTAGTCCCCCCAATCACCCTCAGTGTGGGACACTGGGGTGCCCAATTGTAGTGTGGCAGGAGCTCTCCATCCCCCTCAGTGTGGGACACTGGGTAGCTCACTCCCAGTGTCTACAGTTGTGTATCAATCTCCTTCATTATTGTAGAACACTGGGGAGACCACTCTCAGTGTTCCTAGTATATCCCCCCACAGTGGTGTTGCCATTTCCCCTGTTATGTTTGCTGGCAGCAGGGTACCCAATTCTAGAGTTGGCAGTAGCCCCCATCCCCCTCAGTGTGGTGCACAGCGTAGTTCACTCCCAGTTGTGTATAAATCTCCAGTATTACTGTGGAACACTGTGGTGCCCTATCCCAGTGTTGACAGTAGCCCCCGATCCCCCTCAGTGTGGGACACTGGGTAGTTTACGCCCAGTGTCCCCAGTTGTGCTTAAATCTCCTGTATTATTGTAGAACACTAGGGAGCCCACTCTCAGTGTTTCTAGTGTATCCCCCCACAGCAGTGTTGCCAATTTTGCCCCTGTTTTGTTTTGTGGCAGTGGGGTGCCCAATCCTAGTGTTGGCAGTAGCCCCCCCATCCTCCTCAGTGTGGGTCACTGGGTAGCTCACTCTCAGTGTCCCCAGTTGTGTATAAATCTCCTGTATTATTGTGAATCACTGGGGTGCCCAATCCCAGTGTTGGCGGTAGTCCTCCTTCCACTGGGTAGTTTACTCCCAGTGTCCCCAGTTGTGTTTAAATATCCTGTATTATTGTAGAACACTGGGGAGCCCACTCTTAGTGTTCCTAGTATATTCCCCCAAAAGCAGTGTTGCCATTTCCCCCTGTTATGTTTGCTGACAGTGGGGTGCCCAGTCCTAGTGTCAGCAGTAGACCCCATCCCTTTAGTGTGGGACACTGGGTAGCACACTCCCAGTGTCCTCAATTGTGTATAAAACTCCTGTATTATTGTGGAACACTGGGGATCCCACCCTCAGTGTTCCTAGTATATCCCCCCACAGCAGTGTTGCCATTTTCCCCCTGGTATGTTTGCTGGCAGCGGGGTGCCCAGTCCTAGTGTCGGCTGTAGCCCCTCATCCCCCTCAGTGTGGATCACTAGGTAGCTCACTCCCAGTGTCCCCAGTTGTGTATAAATCTCATGTATTATTGTGGAACACTGGGGTGCCAAATCCTAGTGTTGGCAGTAGCCCCCCTTCCCCCTCAATATGGGTCACTGGGTAGTTCACTCCCAGTGTCCCCAGTTGTGTATAAATCTCTAGTATTATTGTGGAACCCTGGGGTGCCCAATCCTAGTGTCAGCAGTTGTCCCCCTTCCCACTCAGTGTGGGGCACTGGGTAGTTTACTCCTAGTATCCCCAGTTGTGTATAAATCTCCAGTAATATTGTGGAATACTGTAGTGCCCAATCCTAGTGTCAGCAGTAGGCAAGGTAAGGCAAATTTTGTTTTTCTGGCACCCAATCCCAGAGGCTCTGGGTGCCGTGCAAAAAACACAGAAATTTGATTGACACATACAAAAATACAAAATGTAGCCTCATAACTATATAAAAACCCTCTTAATTTTAAAAGGACTGATAACACTAGTGCCAAACAAAGTCTGAGAAGGCCTGATTAAACAAATCAAACTTCAGGTGGGTCTTAAAAACCTCCACTGATGGGGTCACCCTCACCAAAAGTGAGTGTGAATTCCACAAGACAGGACCAGCGACACTGAAAGCTCGATCACAGGCAGTTTTTAGACTTTTCCTGGGAATCGTCAGGAGGCCTCTCGATGAAGACCGGAGGGGATGAACTGAGGCAGCAGGTGTAAGAAGGTCAGCCAGGTAACAAGGGCCCAGTCTGTGTAGGGTCTTACAGGTGAGCAAGCCCACCTTGAAGAGCACCCTTCTTCGAACTGGCAGCCAGTGCAGTTCCCACAACACCGTGGTGACATGGCAGTATTTCGACTGACCTGTCAGCAACCTGGCAGCTGCATTCTGCACTAGCCCCCCTTCCCCCTCAGTGTGGGACACTGGGTAGTTTAGTCCAGATGTCCCTAGTTGTGTATAAATCTCCCATATTGTAGAACACTGGGGAGCCCACTCACAGTGTTCCTAGTATATCTCACCCCACAGCAGTGTTGCCATTTCCCCCTGTTATGTTTGCTGGCAGTGGGGTGCTGAGAGCTAGTGTCAGCAGTAGCCCCTCATCCCTCTCCAGTGTGGGACACTGGGTAGCACACTCCCAGTGTACCCAATCGTGTATAAAACTCCCATATTATTGTGGAACACTGGGGATCCCTCTCTCAGTGTTCCTAGTATATCCCCCCACAGCAGTGTTGCCATTTCCCCCTGTTGTGTTTCCTGGCAGCGGCGTTCCCAGTCCTAGTGTCAGCAGCAGCCCCTCATCCCCCTCAGTGTGGGATATTGGGTATTTCACTCCCAGTGTCCCCAGTTGTGTATACATCTCCCATATTATTGTGGAACACTGGGGTGCCCAGTCCTAGAGTTGGCAGAAGCCCCCTTCCCCCCTCAGTGTGGGTCACTGTGTAGCTCACTCCCAGTGTCCCCAGTTGTGTATAAATCTCCTGTATTATTGTGGAACACTGGGGTGCCCAGTCCTAGTGTTGGCAGTAGCCTCCTTCCCCTCAGTGTGGGACAGTGGGTAATTTAGTCCCAGTGTCCCCAGTTGTGTATAAATCTTCTGTATTATTGTAGAGCACTGGGAAACCCTCTCTCAGTGTTCCTAGTATATCCCCTCCACAGCAGTGTTGCCATTCCCCCCTGTTATGTTTCCTGGCAGAGGCGTGCCTAGTCCTAGTGTCGGCAGCAGCCCCCCATCCCCCTCAGTGTGGGACACAAGGTAGCCCACTCCCAGTGTCCCCAGTTGTGTATTACTCTCCCATATTATTATAGAACATTGGGGAGCCCACTCACATTGTTCCTAGTATATCTCCCCACAGCAGTGTTGCCATTTTCCCCATTATGTTTGCTGGCAGCGGGGTACCCAATCCTAGTGTTGGCAGAAGCCCCCCTTCCACCTCAGTGTGGGACAATGGGTAATTTACTCCCAGTGTCCCTAGATGTGTATAAATCTCCTGTATTATTGTAGAGCACTGGGAAAACCTCTTTCAGTGTTCCTAGTATATCTCCCCCCACAGCAGTGTTGCCATTTCCCCCTGTTGTGTTTCCTGGCAGTGACATGCCCAGTCCTAGTGTAGGCAGCAGCTCCCCATCTCCCTCAGTGTGGGATACTGGGTATTTCACTCCCAGTGTCCCCAGTTGTGTATACATCTCCCATATTATTGTGGAACTCTGGGGTGCCCAATCTTAGTATTAGCAGTAGCCCCCTTCTTCCTCAGTGTGGGACACTGGGTAGTTTATTCCCAGTGTCCCCAGTTGTGTATAATTCCCCTGTATTATTGTAGAGCTCTGGGAAACCCTCTCTCAGTGTTCCTAGTATATCTCCCCCCACAGCAGTGTTGCCATTTCCCCCCTGCTGTGTTTCCTGGCAGTGGCGTTCCCAGTCCTAGTGTCTGCAGCAGCCCCCCATCCCCCTCAGTGTGGGATACTGGGTATTTCACTCCCAGTGTCCCCAGTTGTGTAAACATCTCCCTTATTATTCTGGAACACTGGGGTGCCCAATCTTAGTATCGGCAGTAGCCCCCCTTCCCCCTCTGTGTGAGACACTGGGTAGTTTATTCCCAGTGTCCCCAGTTGAGTATAAATCTCCCATATTATTGTGGAATTCTGGGGTACCAATCCTACTGTCCACAGCACCCTCCACCCCCTCAGTGTGGGGCACAAGGTAGCTTGCTCCCAGTGTCCCTAGTTGTGTATTAATCTCCCATATTATTGTAGAACATTGGGAGCCACTCTCAGTGTTCCTAGTATATCCCCCACAGCAGTGTTGCCATTTTCCCCCTGTTGTGTTTGCTGGCAGTGGGGTACCCAATCCTAGTGTCGGCAGTATCCCCCCATCCCCCTCAGTATGGGACACTGGATAGTTCACTCCCAGTGTCCCCAGTTGTGTATAAATCTGCTGTATTATTGTGGAACACTGGGGTGCCCAATCCTAGTGTCGGCAGTAGTCTCCTATCCCCCTCAGTGTGGGACACTGGGTAGTTTACTCCCAGGTGTCCCCAGTTGTGTATAAATCTGCTGTATTATTGAAGAACACTGGGGATCCCACTCTCAGTGTTCCTACTATATCCACCCCCCCACAGCAGTGTTGCCATTTTCTCTCCTGTTATGTTTGCTGGCAGCGGGGTGCCCAATCTCCATGTTGACAGTAGCTCCCCTCCCTCTGACAATGTGGGACACTGGGTCACCCACTCCCAGTGTCCCCAAATGTATTATGTATCTGTAAAAAAAAAGAAAACAGTCCCCAACGTTTTTTTTTTGTATTAAACCTGGAAAAAGAATACTATCCCTCATTATCTCCCTTCATCACCCTCCCCATCCCTATCATCCCTTTGCACACCTACCTACCCTTACCCCCTTTCCCCATACTAACCTCCAGAGGTCAGTGGCTGTGATCTTTCTCTGGACCAGGACATGTACGCACTTTTCAAAGGTGAACCACAAACTGAAGGAATCAAGGTAAGCTGTATAATGGCAGTCATTGGGGTTTTTAACTGATGTTATCTGAGCCAGTTTTAGAAATTCTGACCCCAAATTTTCAACATGGGTTTCTTTTTTTTTCCAACTTTCTTTATGGCCCCTACTTATTGGAATCCTGGTGTCTCTCCAGTGTGGTCACTCAGGTTACAGCCTTCTCTTGAACTACTGAAGCCCTCTGACTGACTCCTGACTTGGGCCCATCTCCCTCCTCTCCTCTGGCCATCCAGCCCCCCCAGCTCTGAGCCCCCCCAGGGTGGGACCATCCACTCCTATTGGCACTCTATCTATAGTCTAAGTGGCGTGACCAGGAGTGGAGAGAGAGAGAGAGACAATTGTTGGTCAGCAGGACCTACAACTACATAGAGGCCATCCCATATGACCCAACTTTGCCTACAAGGCTACAGAATTTTCCACTTTCTTTGTCCCCCCATAGGCTTGGCAGTGCAATGTGCATCAACAAGGAGACATGCATTCCCCCACGTACGTTCACAGGATCACTGCCATGGACAATCCCCTTACTGGAGATCCGACTGTTGCTACACCCCCAGTCTTCACTGGGGTCACCAGACAGCAGGAACTTCTACCCCTCTCCTTGCCAGGAAAGGAGAGCTTTCCTCTGGATGCTCAATCCTTTCCTTCCCTGCCAAACCTCCAACAACCTGAGTCTGCACTCAAACCTGGGTCACCAGCATGGTTTGAGGTAAGGCATCCTGTGCCTCAGCCCCCTGTGCCACAGGGCTGGCAAGATGGGGTCCTTGAGACCCTGCCTCATGAACACTGTCACTGTCATCTTGTTGATTGGTCCCAAAATGTGGTTTCATGGTCGCTTTGCAGTATAGCCTTTTGGGACCAATTAACAAAATGACAGTGCCAGTGTTCATGAAGTGGGGCCCCAAGAACCCAATGTTGAAAATATGGTGTAAAAATTCCCAAAAATTACTTAATAAGAACGTTCAATGTGCAGATTCTACATATCCTTGTAACTTCAATATTTTTTTATATTCTTCTCCAGAGTTTCAACATTGCTGTTGTTTCAGACCTCCTCAAGACAAGTATAGCTGTCATTTTTCAACTCCTGTCCAAAACATGTTTTTGTACGTGTGGCACAGACTGGCACAGTTGCTATGCAAAATCAACTTTCAGGACAGATTGATGAAATGACAATGCCAGTGTTCATGAGGGTAGGTATCAAAAAGCCCATGTTGAAAATTTGGTGAAATAACACCAAAAAGTGACTACATTATAAACTTGTATTGCTCAGGTTCTACACCATGTGTAACTTTGACAATTTTTCATATTTTTACTCCATATTTCAACATTGCCTTTTTAACACCTCCTCATGAACGGTAGGCAGCTGTCATTTTTCACATCCTGACCAAAACATGTTTTCACACCTTCTTTTGCACAGACTGGTGTGGTCACTTTGCAAAATCAACATTCGGGACAGATTAACGAAATGACAGTGTCAGTGTTCATGATGTGGGGTCCCTAAAATGGCCATGCTGAAAATTTGGTGAGAAATTCCTGAAAACGCCTAAGTTACATGCATCTGTTGAATTTATTCTAATCACGCACATAACTTTGGACCCTGTACTCCCACAGTTAAATAAGGATAATGTTAAACTATCTCAAAAAAGGGTAATTAATTGCAAAAAAAGATGTTAATGCATCAGTTAGGGTATTTATTAAATTGTTAAAAGCTGGGAAGTGTTTTTACAGAGGAGACGGTACTAAAAGAGCTTAGAAACTAAAAGTGGACAAAGGTATAAGTCTGGATGGCATACATACATACTAGGATCCTGAAAGAATTAAGAATGCAGCTGGTAGTCCTACTGCCACCCTGTTCACAGAGTCCCTAAACACTGGCACAGTCCTGATGACTGGAGAAGGGCACATGTGGTCCCTCTTCACAAGAGTGGCAGCAAGAGGATGCAGAGAACTGCAGGCCAGTAAGTTGTGGATCAAGACAGAACAGTGGATGTTGCCTACCTGGAAAGGCTAAGGGAGGAATAGTGAAGATTAATAAAGGAGCGTATAGGTGGGCAGAGGGAGACAGTGAAAAGGCAGAGGTACTGAATGAATACTTTTGCTCAGTATTCACAAAAGAAGATGAGGAGGAGTTATCTAAACCAGACAATAGAAGCACTCTGGGTAGTGGGGTTGAAACCAGTCCATTTACAGAAGAAAGAGTCCTGAAAGAACTCCTAAAACTCAAGGTGGACAAAGCAATGGGTCCTGACATAATTCACCCCAGAATCCTAAAAGAACTAAGGGAGGACCTAGTGACATCACTGACCACGCTTTTTAACAAATCATGGGATGGGAGGATGGGATGGTACCTGAGGACTGGAGGAGGGCAGATGTGATTCCCCTTCACAAAAGTGGGAGCAAGGCAGAAGCAGGGAACTACAGACCTGTAAGTTTGACCTCAGTGGTAGGGAAAATGATGGAATCACTTGTGAAAGAAAGAACTGTTGAGTACCTAGAGGCCAGCGGGGCACAGGACCCAAAGTAGCATGGATTTACAGCAGGAAGCTCATGTCACATGAATCTAATTGATTTCTTTGACTGGGTGACCAAAGTAATAGACCAGGGAGGGGCTGTGGATATGGCCTACCTAGACTTTAGCAAGGGATTTGACACAGTCCCGCACAAAAGATTAATAGTCAAGTTAGCCAGTCTGGGAGTGGGTCCCAGGGTTGTAGCCTGGGTAGCAAACTGGCTGCACAACAGGACACAGAAGGTAATAGTGAATGGAACACATTCCAAAGAAAGGGGGGTTACAAGTGGAGCGCCTCAGGGCTCAGTACTGGGTCCAGTCCTCTTTAACATCTTTATAGGTGACATTGTAGAGGGGCTGGAGGGAAAGGTTTACCTCTTTGCAGAAGACAAAGATCTGTAACAGAGTTGATACACAAGAGGGGTAGAAAGGATGAGAAGAGACTTGGCAAGGTTGGAGGAATTTTTATTTTATTTATTTTATTTCATCTAGTTTTTGTTGACCGGGTAAGTGCACTAGACAAATCCTACCTATTTTCAGGCACGACCCAGGGGAGGGGGATACAGATGAATGCCAACTGATCTTGAACCAGATTAAGCTGTTGGTGGTATTTTTAGTGAACAAGGGAAATTTGGCCAGGACACCGGGGAAGTCTATATTTCTCTAACTATATGGATTTTTCTAGTTTCTATACAGTGTTTAACACTTATGCAGAGGTAGCGAATGCTAAATTGAATACACATAAATCAAGAGGGTTGTTGTTGGGTAATTATCAAAGAGAGTTGTTTTCATTTAAATCGGTTGAATTTTCTCTAAAACCCTTGAAAATATTAGGGGTAGAGTTTATGAATCAAAATTGCCCATTGGAGGTTTGGTCAGGTGTTCTAGGCATGAATTCTACAGAAAGTAATGATCTGGAAAAGGTTTAAATTTTCTAAAATTAAGAGGATTCAGATAATAAAGCAATTTATTTTACCTAGACTGCAGTATATAGCAGTGATTTTTCCATTACCAGTACAGCTAGAAACAAAATTATATAGCATCTGTTCCAGATGCTATGGAAACTAGATTGAATCCAGTTAAGAGGATGCACATATCTTGACAGAAAACAAGGGGGTTGGGGATGGTGGACCCGGTAGTATTTTGTTTCTACTATTCTTAGCCTTTTCTTTAAAGAAAAGTTTAGGGCGTTCTACAGAGCTAGGCGTTTTAGTATTTGAACGTTTGCAAGCATACCTGAGTATTGGAGACCTTTGGCTCCTAAATGGTCTGCAGATTTAGGACTCCGAATATTTGAAGTTGAATGTGCACAGAAATTGTTTAAATGGAAAATCTCAAAGACATGATTTTAAGATGTACAACAAAGAGATTGTACAAAGAAATTATGGTTCAATTTTTCAGATAGAACCAAACTTTAAAAATTGTCAAGTGATAATAAAAAGTAATATGTTGGAGCAGTTAAATAATAATAGGCTTCCCTTATATGTGGGAAAATGTATGGCTAATTATGTATGGGAGACTAAATGTAAGAGACAACGCTAAACATAAGTCAATTGAAGAAAAGAAGTTGTCCTTATCACAGATTGTGTTAATCTTGAGAGACGATGGAGCATTTTTTTGCATTGTTCTTTTTCCTCCAAATTATGGGGTTTTCTAGCTCAGGTATGGGATCTCCCATGGTTAGCAAAATGGATTATGATCTCCTGGTGATTGGTATTTTCCTCAATTTTTGAGGTGGTTTGAGAAAATACATTAAGAGTCTTTTAGGCTAGTTTGCGGTTTTGCTATGGCAAACTAGAGTTCAATGGGTGTTATACCAAAGAGACCATCATTTGAAGGCTTTAGAATTTATGCAACCAATGTTTTGCATAAAGTTTATATGGAAGAATGTCAAATATATGATGTGGGTAAAGTCAAAGTTTGGTGGAGGATTTCTTCACTTTATTAAATATAAGTAAAAAAAAAAAGAAGGGAGAAAAATAATAAAGAATAATAGGTAAGCATATAAATGTTTAGAATTTGCTTTTGTTAATTGTGAAGAGTTGGAGTGTATGAGTTTAAGCTTACTTTCACTTTGTTCTTAGTTTATTTACAGAAATATGAGGTGTATTGATTTGATGTTATTTGTTGTTTGAGTTTGATGTATATGTGAATATTTAATAAAGTTACCCCTACTCTTTTCGATAAGTGCCAAGGATCTTTAACATCCATCTGAACTATCACCAATCCAGGCAGATGGGACCTCAGTTTAATGTCTCATCCGAAGCGGCACCTCAAGTGTAGCACCCCTCTCATGCTGCACTCAGGTGTCAGTACTGAGATATTAACCAAAGTGCCAGATGTGGGAACTGAACCCACAGCCCTCTGATCTCCCGGCTTCCAGAGGCAATGTGCTACCTGCTGAGCCTCTGACACTGCTGGTCAGAATGGTCAGACATGGCAACAGATTCAATGCAAAGGGGTGCAAGTAATGCACCTGGGAAATAAAATCCCAGGAGAAGAGTACACAATAACAGGAGGTACTAATAACAAAAATAGAAAAGGACCTGGGAGTAGTCATATCAGATGATCTAAAGGTGGATAAGCAATATGAAAAGTCAATGAGAGAGCCAGGAGATACTGGGATGCACAGGAAGGGGCATCACAAGTAGAACTAGTATTTGTCAATGCCGAATGTTTGCTTGCTGGCATTGGCATTGGTAGTCAGGAGTTACAGAGCTGCATAATAGGAATAGCAGTGAAGTATTGAACTGAAGCCAACCCCACCATCACCCTGCAGAGAGTGACAGGCATTGGGGTGTGCCTTTGGGTCATCAGGCATAACGACCCGCCATTTCACCACACCCTACCGTTGCAGACACCGGCCAGAGTGTCACGGTGTGCCTTGGATCTTTGGCCCTTGCTCGCACCCCATTCCATCAGGATATATTGTGAGATGGGTGCAGTATAGGAGGATGGGGTGAACTTTGGGGCCAAAGAGTCCAAGGCACACCTCGATGCCTCTCAGTGGCTGCAGGGTGTGGGGGGGTGGAATGGTATGACCATTGCAGGCAAGAATCCCAAGTCACAGCCCTGATGCCTGTCATTCTCTACAGGGTGGGGTGTTATGGTCAGAAACCCTAATGCCTCAAGCATTCATTGGTATTTTCACTCCAAATTTTCAACATGAGTTTTTTGTGACCCCCACCTTATGAACAGTGGCAATATCAGTTTGTTAGCTGAAAGCTGCTTTTGCACAGTGACTTCGACATTTGTCACCACAGGTGCAAAAAACACATTCTGAACAGGATCTGAAAATGACAGCCTGCTGTTCATGGGGGAGGTGTAAAATGGCAATGTTGAAAACCTGCAATGAAAATATTTAAAAAAAATGGTGAAGTCATAAGCGTCGCGTGAGAAACTGTGCAGCGAGCACCCGTATGTAATTAGTTTGGGAATTGTTTACTGCAGATTGTCAACACAGGCATTTTGGGACCTCTGGTCATGAACAGTGTCACTGTGATTTTCTTTATCTGTCCCGAACAATGATTTCCCACAGTGACCACACATTTTTGTGATGAAAGTGTGAAAACACATTTCGGCCATGTTGTGAAAACTGACAGCTGTACTGTTCATAAAGAAGTGGAGTGCCCCTGGGTTCTGTGCTGGGACCTGTTCTGTTTAATATTGTTATTTCCTGTATGTCAACATCTAACGGGGTATGGCTTAATAAATATGCAGAAGATCACGAAATTGGGCTGTATTGTAAATAATTCTACTTCTGTACAAAATCTCAAAATGAATTTAAACAATATATCAAATGGGCTACTCAAAATAACGTATCCTAAATATAACTAAATGCAAACTTATGCATTGGTAAAATAACCTTGATGTCTCATTATGAAATAAACAATGTACCACTGATCAAAGTCTCTTCTGAAAAGACTTGGGTATTGTTATAAGTAATGATCTGAAATTTGCAGATCACAATAATTTGACAGTTAAAAAATTTCATCACTTAATAAATTGTATTTTCAAAATCTAAGAGTAGAGATGCAGATGTGTATTCCATTATACAGTAGTTTGATTGGGTCACAATTTGATTATTGCTCTTCCGTTTTGCTACCGACTTTAGAAAAAGGATAAAATAATTAGAGAAAGAGTGCAACGTGGATTTACAAAGTATATTAAGACTCTAAACAGCTTCCTTATAAAGATAGACTAAAACAAGCATTTGTCAATGCCGAATGTTGCTTGCTTCTATGTGCTGTTTAGGTATTTGGAAGTCATTGGAGTGCAAATATTGAAAATTTGAGAACTTAAGAGCGTGCGTAGAAACTGCGCAACGTAGAAACTGCGCAATGCATGCTCATAAAACAGTAATTGTTAGGAAATTTTTCACGAAATGTTCAACATAGCCATTTTAAGACCTCTGGTCATGAACAGTGTCACTGTGATTTTGTTAATGTGTCCCATACATTGAGTTTGCACACCGACTGCGCCATTGTGCGCTACATGGGCGGAAACATGTTTTGGGCAGGATGTGAAAAATGACAGCTGTACTGCTCTATAAGTGAGTGTAAATGGCAATGTTGGAAAATCTGGGAGTGAAATACTGAAAATTCGCAAAACCTACTTTAACGCAGTGGAACTGTGCAATGCACACTGTAAAACAGTCATTTTAGGAATTCTTTCACCAAATTTTCAACATAGCCATTTTAAGACCTCTGCTCATGAGCACGTGTCACTGTGATTTTCTTAATTTGTCCTGTACATTGATTTAAGACATTGATTGCGCCATTCTGCACTACAAGGGCAGAAACACATTTTGGTGAGATGTGAAAATGACAGCTGTACTACTCATAAGAAGGTGTGTAAAATGGCAATGTTGAAAATCTGGGTGAAAATATTGAAATTTAGCGAACTATGAGCCTGCATAGGAACTCGCAAAATGCGCTCATAAAAGTCTTTTGGAATTTTGGACCAAATTTTCAACATGGGGTTTGGGACCCTTCTCATGAATGATGTCACTGTCATGGTAGTATTTGGGCCCTGAAGGGTGATTCGCGGTCACTGTGCAGTCATAATGTGAAATCACCCTTTGGTAACGCCATGTTCAACAACATAGAGAAGGGACCTAAAAAACCCTGGTTGAAAATTTGGCAAAATTCCCAAAATGCCTGAGATATGCAATAAAGTTGAACCCCTCCTATCGAGCCCATTATACAGCTTACGGCATTCCTCAGTTCACGGTCCGGCTTTGAAGAGTGCAGACATGTTCCCAGTCCACGAAGATATCATCGGAGGTCTGGAGGTAAGTATGGGGTGAGGGGTGTGGGGAGGCTGGAGTGCGCAGTGGGTGGGTGCAGGTTATGGGAGGGGGGTCAGGAGACACGCCGCGGGACCGTTTTTGTTTTACAGGTTTAAAACAAAAAAAAGATGTCATGGGACCGTTTGCCATGCTGGGGTGGGCTCCCAGCATGGCACAAGGATGGGGGGGCCGTTCAGCCAATGGGGGATTGGGCACCCCTGTCGGCCAAAGAACTGATTGCCAAGCTGGGGTGGGCTCCCAGCATGGCACTAGCTACAGGGGGGGATGACAGCAGCTCAGCCAGCGGGTATTGGGCACCCCGTGGGCTACACAGGACATGTGGGGGCATGCACGCCTGCATGTGGGGGGTAGCTACGCTTATCGGTGCTCACTGAAGCGTAGCTCCCTTTCAACTCAGAGCTGCTACTGCATTTGAGCGTGTCATAGACAGCTCCAAAATGCATTGGCTTACAGGGCCACGCCTGCCAGCTCACTGACTGAATTGAGGAGGAGGTGACACACTCCGAAATCTCCGATGATGGCACTATGTTTCTTGCACATGCGTGCAAGCAACATAAAAACTAAATCTTTGCTCATTGGAATATACATCAGTGAGAGGTGATTTATGTTTAATTTATTGAGCCGAAGAGAGCAGACTCTATTTGAAACCCTATGCTTAGAGTGGGGTAACCCCTTTAATTCTACATGATATTAAAATCACACATTTTCTGAAAAACAAGTAAGAGGAAAGCTTTTATAACAGAGAATAATCCCTGTGTGGAACTCTCTGACACAGGAAGTTAGAATAGTCACAATTTCAACATGTTTAAAAGTAATTTAGACTATTACATGGGTGGTTACAAATATCATTACCACCCAAGTTAATAAATTGGCGGAGTTATAATGGGCCTGTCCCTCGACTGTCATTCTACCTATGAACCTATGTGAAAATGACAGCTGTACTGCTCATAAGGAAGTGTGGTCAAATGGCAATGTTGAAAATCCGGAGCAAAATATTGAAAATTTGTGAACCTATGAGCATGCATGGAACAGTGCAATGCAGCTAGTAAAACAGTCATTTTAAAAATTTGTTCACTAAATTTTCAACATAGGCTTTTTGAGAGCCATCTTATGAACACAGGCACTGTCATTTAGTTAATCAGTCAGAAGGTGATTTCATGCAGTGACCACAAAATCACACTTCAGGCCTGATTAATGCCATGACAGTGACAGAATTCATGATGAGGGGTCCTAAAACCCCATGTTGAAATTTGGTGCCATAAATTCAAAAAATGCCTGAGATATGCAGCAAAGTTGAAAAACCCTATCTATCCCATTAAACAGCTTACGGCATTTCATCAGTTCGCGGTCGGCTTTGAAGAGTGCAGATGTGTTCCTGGTCCACCAAAGATCATCGTGCTGAGCTCCAGAGGTAAGTATGGGGTGAGGTGGGGATGTGAAGCCAGAGTGCGCAGTGGGTGGGCGCAGGTGGGAGAGGGTGAAGCGCAGCGAGGAAGGTTTTTTCTTTAGTTTTTTTATTTTGACTATCGGGACATTTGCCATGCTGGAGTGGGCTCCCAGTGTGGCAGCTGAAAGGCTGTTGGGGAGGCAGTGGAGCTGATGGGGGATTAGGCACCCTCGTCGGCCATAGGACCTGTTGCCACACTGGGGTAGGCTCCCAGCGTGGCACACGATAGTCTGGGGAGAACAGTAGAGCTGACGGGGGATTGGGCACCCCCATCGGCCATACAGACAGTTGGTGGGAACAGAAGAGCTGACAGAGGATTGGGCACCCCCGTCAGCCATTCAGTGTTTGCGTGGGAGAGGTAAGAACGCATCAGCATGCAATGTGCGTGCGCACGCATGTGTGTGTGGGGAGGGGGAGCACTGCTTACTCAAGCGGTGCTCTCCCTTTCAACTGTACGGCACTGCATTTTGGATCATCGCACTATGTTTCTCGCACATGCATGCAAGGAAACATAAAAAGAAATGGTTATCCTCTGTACAGACAGTTGGTGAGACCCCATCTGAAGTACTGTGTGCAGTTTTGGAGACCTCATTTATGCAAGGAGATAGACCGGATGGAAGCAGTCCAAAGGAGGGCAACAAAAATAATGCAGGGTCTGCATCAGAAATCATATGAAGAGAGACTGAGAGAGCTTAATATGTACACCCTTGATGAAAGGGGGGACGGGGGGACATGATAGAAACTTTCAAGTACCTCTAGGGAATCAACAAAGTCCAGGAGAGTAGCATCTTTCAGAAAAAGAGATGTGTAAGAACAAGGGGGCACAATTTAAAGATAGAGGGAGGACAGCTCAGTGGTAATGTGAGGAAATCTTTTTTCATGGAGAGAGTGGTGGATGCATGGAACTGCCTTCCTAGGGAGGTTGTTGGGTCTAAAACAGTGAAGGAATTCAAACATGCATGGGACAGACATAAGGCAATTCTAGTGGGGGGCTGCAGGAAGTAAGGCTGTTGGTTAACTAGACTCTGCAGCTTATCCAATAGGTAGGGATGTGGGCAAACTGAGTGGTCCAAGTGGTCCTTATCTGCAGTCAAAGTCTATGTTCCTATGTTTCTATGTAGCATGAGGAAGGGAGTCAGCTAAGTGTCAGGGCTAACCACACATACAGTTTCTATAAGTCTCACACCAGTGGTAGGTAAGATTGTGAAGACACTCAGGGAACGAATTGTGCAACACCTGGAATCCATGGGTGTGCAGGATAAAAGGCAACATGGATTCTAAGTGGGAAGGTCCTATCAAACAAATCTAATTGATTTCTTTGACTGGGTGACAAAGGTTGTGGATCAAGGGAGAGCAGTGGATGTTGCCTACCTAGACTTCTGCAAAGCCTTCCATATTGTTCCACATAGATGCCTGGTCAACAAGCTGAGTAGTCTGGGGTTGGGCCACAAGGTGGTGAACTCAGCTACTAACTGGCTCAGGGACAAAAGGCAGAGGGTAGTAGTAAATTGAACTAAATCTAAGGAAATGGTGACCAGTGGAGTACCATCAATGTCTTTATCAGCAACATTGCAGAAGGGCCGGAGGAGAAGGTTTGCCTGTTTTCTGATGACAAAAAATCTGCAACAGGGTTGATACACCAGAGTGAGTGGTAAGAATGAGAAAAGACCTAAAGAAGTTGGAAAGATGGTCTGAGGTGTGGCAACTGAAATTCAATGGTAAACAATGTAAGATCATCCAGCCTGGTGACATTGAGGGCTGAGATGCAAGGATGCCTTACCTTGCGCTACACTGACGACCAGGGTTCAGGAACAACCTTGGGACATTGGGGAGCTGGCATGGGGGAGAGACCGGGAACTTGACTGAGCTGCCTAATGGCATCTCTCCTCCCGCTGCCTCCAGGTGGAGGTCCAGTGTTGGCACAGGTGGGTACTGGTGACTGGAAGGGAGGGCGTCCCACAGTGTGTGATGCGTGTATGCCTCCACATGTGCGCACTCACACCAAGGACATGAGGGTGGGTGAAAAATTGGGGAAAAAATGGACAAGTTAATAATTGGAAAAAAAGAAAATAAGCATTTGTCAATGCCAAATGTTTGCTTGCTGGCACTGGCAGTGGTAGTGTAGAAGTTACAGAGCTGCGTAATAGGAATGGCAGTGAAGTATTGAACTGAAGCCAACCCCACCACCACCCTGCAGAGAGTGACAGGCACTGGGGTGTGCCTTTGGGTCATCAGGCATAACAGCCACGCCATTTCACCACACCCCACCCTGCAGACACTGGCAAGTGTCACGGTGTTCCTTGGGGTCTTTGGCCCTTATGCGCACCCCATTTCATTAGGAAACACAGTGAGATGGGTGCGATATAGGAGAATGGGGTGAACTTTGGGGCTAAAGAGTCCAAGGCATACCTCGATGCCTCTCACTGGCTGCAGGGTGTGGAATGGTATGAGCATTACAGGCAAGAATTCCAAGTCACACCCCTGATGCCTGTCATTCTCTACAGGGTTGGGCATTATAGTTGGAAACCCTAATACCTCAGGCATTTGTTGGTATTTTCACTCCAAATTTTCAACATGGTTTTTTTGTGACCCCACCTCATGAACAAGGGGAATATCAGTTTGTTAGCCGAAAGCTGCTTATGCACAGCGACTAAGGCATTTAGCACCACAGGTGCAAAAACATTCCGAACAGGATGTAAAAAATAACAGCTGTACTGTTCATGGGGAGGTGTAAAAAATGGCAATGTTGCAAATCTGCAGTAAAAATATTAAAAACAAGCATTTGTCAATGCCGAACGTTCGCTTGCAGGTATTTGCAGTGGTGTTTGGCATGTATTGTGCTTTACTCTAATGCCCTGTGCGATTGCTGGTATTTGCACAATAAAGTTTCAGCCAGACCTTTTTGTTATCCCCAATGTAGGCTACATAGGCGGAAACACGTTTTGGGCAGGATGTGAAAAATGACAGCTGTACTGCTCATAAGGAAGTGTGGTAAAATGGCAATGTTGAAAATTTGGAGTGGAAATATTGAAAATTCGCAAACCTATGAGCGTGCGTGGGAACTGTGCAGTGCACGCTTGTAAAACAGTCACTGTTAGGAATTTTTTCACCAAATTGTCAACATTGGCATTTTAAAACCTCTGCTAATGAACAGTGTCACTGTGATTATCTTACTGTGTGCCATGCATTGATTTTGCACACTGACTGCGCCATTGTGCACTACATGGGCGGAAACATGTTTTGGGCAGGATGTGAAAAATGACAGCTGTACTGCTCATAAGGAGGTGTGGTAAAATGGCAATGTTGAATATCTGGAGTGAAAATATTGAAAATTCGCAAACTTACGAGCGTGCGTAGGAACTGCTCAACGCACACTCGTAAAACAGTCATTTTTAGGAACTTTTTCACCAAATTTTCAACACAGCCATTTTAAGACCTCTGCTCATGATCAGTGTCACTGTGATTCTCTTAATGTGTCCCATACATTGAGTTTGCACACTGACTGCGCCATTGTGTGCTAGATGGGCGGAAACACATTTTGGGCAGGATATGAAAAATGGCAGCTGTACTGCTCATAAGGAGGTGTGGTAAAATGCCAATGTTGAAAATCTGGAGTGGAAATACTGAAAATTAGCAAACCTATGAGCGTGCGTGGGAACTGTGCAACGCACGCTTGTAAAATAGTAATTTTTAGGAATTTTTTCACCAAATTTTAAACATTGCCATTTTAAAACCTCTGCTAATGAACAGTATCACTGTGATTTTCTTACTGTGTCCGATACATTGATTTCGCACACCGACTGCGTCATTGTGCACTACATGGGTGGAACACGTTTTGGGCAGGATGCGAAAAGTGGGGTTTAAACTTGTGAAGGGGGTGGGATGGGAGAAAAGGCTGTCAAGGGGGTGCCGATAAAGGAGGACTCTGTCTCCACCCCTGGGGACGGGAGGATTGCAGGAAAGGCACGACTGGCAAGAAAGTGCAGACCAGGGGAAAACAGAATCCCCATGGGAACATGAGCAGGGGAAATGGAACTATAGGGAAAGGGTGGAAGGTAGTCCTGCTAAATGCCAGGAGCTTGGGCAATAAAATGCTTGAGCTCCAGGCGATGCTAACTGAGGGAGCAGTGTATGTGGCAGCGGTCACTGAGACTTGGGCCACTGCAGGACATGACTGGGACCTGAACCTGGAGGGTTACACTATGTTCAGGAAGGACAGGGGGGAGGGAAGGGGAGGAGGGGTAGCAATGATAGTCAAAAACTGCATTGTCATAGGGGGAGTAGAGGAGGCAGAGGGAACCGTGGAGGTGATTTGGGTCACCTTGATAACAAGGGGGGGGCAAGAGAGTAAAAATAGGATTGGTGTATAGACCCCCTGCCCTGGCGGAGGAGCTGGAGGACAGTCCGGTGGCAGATGTTGGGAGAACACTGCAGACTGGGCAGAAGGCAGTGTGGTGGTGTTGGGGACTTAAACATGCCAGGAACAGAACTGGGGACTATGACATCCTCTGTGACCAGGGAACAGGGTTGTTGGATGTCTTTCAAGCAGCGTTCCCTAACTCAGCAAGTGAGGGAACCGACCAGGGGCCGCGGGTACTGTGTGGTCCTGGCAGACAGTGACCAGATTGGGGGCCTGGAGTAAAGGGACCCATTGCGAGGGAGTGACCATACCACGGTCTGGTTCTGCCTGGACCTAGGAGGGGTAGAAGGCTGCACAAAGACGGAGCAACCAACTTCAGGGGGTGGATTTTAAGGAAATGGGAAGGATCCTTAAGGAGCATTTGGATGGGATTGGGTCAGACATGGGCCGCTTATAGTGGGTGAAATCATCAGGAGAGGGGTACAGGATGCTACCAGCACCTGTGCAAAATAAGCGAATCTGGTGGGCCAAAAACCCTGCTGGTGGACCAGGAGGTCCAGGAGGTGGTGCGAGGGAAAAGAAAGGCAGCCTATAAGCAATTCAAATGCTCAAGGAGTGAAAAGGTTGAGGGGAGATGAGCTGATGGCTAGAAGGGCCACTAGGGTGGTGAGGCGGCTAAAGCAAGGAAGGAGCAGAAACTGGCCAGGAAAAATGGAGAGAGGAACAAGGGTTCTTTAGATACATTGGGGAAAAATGAAGGGTGAAGAGGCAGATTAGCAGGATTAAATCAGGGAGAGATGGGCACAAGACCGGAGGGAGCAGGCTGAGGTACTAAATGAGTACTTCACCTCAGTTTTCACCAAGGAAAATGGGGTGCTGCATCATACATGGGAGGAGACAGAGATACTGAGGAGGGACCCTTACCGATCGGCAGGTCTGGGGAGAGAGGCATTACTGGCAGGTGGGAGGAGGCTAAGCAGGGAGAAGAGGTACCGGAAGTGGAAACCACAGCAGAGAGAGTGAGGGAAGCCCTCAGCTCCCTTAAGATGGAGAAAGCACCGGGGCCGGATAAATTACATCCCAGAGTGCTGAAGGAACTTGCGGATGTCCTGGCGAAACCTCTGGTGGAGCTTTTCACCATCTCTCTGAGGACAGGGTGGGTGCCCCAAGACTGGAAGGTGGTGCATATAGTGCCTGTCCACAAGGGGATCAAGGGAGGTGACAGGGAACTACAGGCCTGTCAGCCTGACATCGGTGGTGGGCAAGGTGATGGAGGGCATTGTCAAGAGAGCTGGGGGACACTGGATAAGTTAGGAGTGCCTGGATGATAGACAGCATGGATTCATCCGGGAGTGTGTCAGACAAATCTGGTGGAGTTCTATGACTGGGTGACTAGTGCCTTGGACCTGGGTAGACCAGTGGACGTCCTCTTTCTAGACTTCAGCAAGGCATTTGACTCTGTTCCTCACGTGGGCCTGTTGGATAAGCTGGGAGAAATGGGGGTGGGGAACAGATGATCAGATGGATAGGCAATTGGCTCAGGACTGGACCCAGAGGGTCATAGTTGGTGGGATAGTCTCATCCTCAAGGAGGGTCATTAGTGGGGTCCCACAGGGATCAGTCCTTGGGCCCCTTCTGTTCAATGCCTACATCTCTGACATAAGGACAGGAATCAGGAGTTAGATGAGTCTCTTTATGGATGACTCGAAACTGGGGGTGGTGGTGGATGGGGAGGAGGAGGAGAGGGTGGCCCTACAGGGGGACCCGGAGGCTCTGGAAAGATGGTCTAGAAAGTGGAAGCTGAGGTTCAATGCAGGGAAATGCAAGGTACTCCACCTGGGGCCAGAACCGGGCCAAGTGTACACCCTGGGGGAAATGCTACAAGTCTCGATGGCTGAGAGAGACCTGGGGGTGGTGGTGGATGTCAAGATGAACAACTGTGAGACTTGTGGGAGGCAGCAGCCAAGGCCAACAGGATGCTGGGATGCATCGCTGGGGGATCACCTCCAGAAGGGAGAGAGTGATACTCCCTCTGTATAACTGTGGTGAGGGCCGCACCTTGAGTACTGCGCAGTTTTGGAGCCACACTTAAAGAGGACATTAACCTCCTGGAGAGGGTCCAGGAGGAGCAACCAAAATGATTTGGGGCTTGGGGACAGGACCTATGAGGAGAGGCTCAAGAGCTAATATGTACACATTGGAAGAGAGAGGGACTGGGGGACATGATAGAGGTCTTCAGGTACATGAAGAGGGTAAATAGGGAGGAACAGTCCAGGGTGCTTCGAAGGAAGGAGGAGGGGCCACTAGAGGCATGGGTGGAAGCTGGAGGGGAAGATTCAGGGGAGAAAGGAGGAGGTGCTACTTCACTGAGAGGGTGGTGGAGCCATGGAATGCACTGCCTAGGGGGCTGGTGGAGGCAGAGACAGTGGAGGGGTTCAAGAGGGGGTGGGACAGGTACAGGGGAAGGGTTCTGGAAGCAAAATCCAATGCAGCAAGAATATCTGGAACTGGGAAGGGAGAAGCCAGAGAAGGCGAGGGGGGCAGCAAGGTCAGCACCCAGGGAGGGGGCTCACCAAACGAGCAGACACGAAATACCATTGGGCCTATTCTGCTGGCATTTTAATATGTTAGTAAAAATGACAGTTCTTCTGCTCATAAGGAGGTGTGGTAAAATGGCAATGTTGAAAATCTGGAGTGAAAATATTGGAAATTCGCAAACTTACGAGCCTGCATAGAAACTGCACAACGCACGCTCGTAAAACAGTTATTTGTAAGAATTTTTTCACCAAATTTTCAACATAGCCATTTTAAGATCTCTGCTCATGAACAGTGACACTGTGATTTTCTTAATGTGTCCCATACATTGAGTTCACACATCGACTGCGCCATGTATGCGCTACATGGACGAAGCATATTTTGGGCAGGATGTAAAAATGACAGCTGTACTGCTCATGAGGAGGTGTGGTAAAATGCCAATGTTGAAAATCTGGAGTGAAAATATTGAAAATTCATGAAACTTACAGATGCGGTAGGAAACTGCACAACGACGTCATAAAAACAGTCATTTAAGAATTTTCACCAAATTTTCAACATAGCCATTTTAAGACCTCTGCTCATGATCCAGTTTCACTGTGATTTCTTAATGTGTCCCATACATTGAGTTCAGCACACCGACTGCGTCATTATGCTACATGGGTGGAAACAGTTTTGGGTGAGATGTGAAAATGGCAGCTGTACTACTCATGAAGGTGTGGTAAAATGGCAATGTTCAAAATCTGGAGTAGAAATATTGAAAATTCACAAACCTATGGCATGCATAGGAACTGCATAGCATGCAGCTCAGTAAAACTGTCATTTCTAGGAATTTTTTCACCAAATTTTCAACATAGCCATTTTAAGACCTCTGCTAATGAACGTTGTCACCTTGATTTTCTTAATGCATCCCATACATTGATTTTGCACACCGACTGTGCTATTATGCGCTACATGGGTGGAAACACGTTTTGGGCAGGATGTGAAAAATGACAGCTGTACTGCTCATAAGGAAGTGTAGTAAAATGGCAATGTTGAAAATCTGGAGTGAAAATATTGAAAATTCGCGAACTTACAAGCGTGCATAGGAACTGCGCAATGCACGCTTGTAAAACAGTCATTTTTTGGAATTTTTACACCAAATTTTCAACATGGGGTTTTTGGGACCCCTTCTCTTGAATGATGTCACTGGCATGGTGCTATTCAGGCCCAAAGGGTGATTTTGCACAGTGACTGTGCAGTGACTGCAAAATCACCCTTCGGGCCCCAATAACACCATGACAGTGACATCAATCATGAGAAGGGGTCCCAAAAACCCCATGTTGAAAATTTGGTGCAACAATTCCAAAAAATGCCTGAGATATGCAATAAAGTTGAAACCCCCTATCTAGCCCATTATACAACTTACCAGCATTTCCTCAGTTCGCGGTCGGCTTTGAAGAGTGCAGACGAGTTCCCGGTCCACCGAAGATCGTCGCGCCAAGCTCTGGAGGTAAATATGGGGTGAGGGGGGTGTAGGGAGGCTGGGTGCACAGTGAGTGGGTGCGAGTTGTGGGACTGGGGACTGGGAGACTATGTGGGACCGTTTTTTCTTTACAGGTTTTTAAAAAACAAACGACTACATTGGACGCTTGCCATGCTGGGGTGGGCTCCCAGAGTGGCAGAAGATGGCTGGGGGGGGCAGAGGAGTCAGCGGGGTTTGGGCACTCCCGTTGGCAAACTACGTGGGGGGGCGAGGAGGCTGGTAGGTTGGGCACTGCCATCGGCAAAACAAACGGGAGGTTTGCCACACTGGGGTGGGCTCCCAGCATGGCAGAAGGATGGCGAGGAGCTGATGGGGGATTGGGCACCCCGTCGGCAAACAACGTTTGCGCACTGGGAGTGGGCTCCCAGCGTGGCACCAAAGCTTTAGCGGCTGATGCGTGCAGGGGAGTGCGTGAGCGAGGGGTGGCGTGACATGGTGCTCGGTATGACAGCGGTGGTCTTCTTTGAAGTGAAGACCACCGCTGTCATACAGAGCTCCCGCACCCATTGGTGCAGGACGCCACACCTGCTTAACGGAGCAGTGGATTGAACTGGAGAGGCACACCTTCACAGTGTGCTACTCTCCCAAAACGTTCCTTGTGCATGCGCGCAAGCGAATGTAAAAATGGTGAAGTCACTAGCGTACATAGAAACTGTGCAATGCACACCTGTAATATAATTAGGTTGGGGATTTTTTACAGCAGATTGTCAACTCAGGCATTTTGGTGCCTCCGATCATGAATAGTGTCAATGTGATTTTCTTAATCTGTGCCGAACAATGATTTCCCACAGTGACCACGCATCTCTGCGCTGAAAGTGTGAAAACACACTTCAGCCATGATGTGAAAAATGACAGCTGTACTGTTCATAAGGAAGTGTGGAAAAATGCCACTGGTGAAAATCTGGACTGAAAATATTACAAAGTCATGAAGTTACGAGGATGCGTGGAAACTGCGCAATGCTCACTCGTAACACAGTCATTTTATGGACTTTTGTCACCAAATTTTCAACATAGCAATTTTAAGACCTCTGCTCATGAACAGTGTAACTGTGATTTTCTTAATCTGTCCTAAACATTGCTTTCGCACACCAACAGCACCATTGTGCGGTACATGTGCGAAAACACATTTTGGGCAACACATGAAAAATGGCAGCTGTACTATTCATAAGGAAGTGTAATAAAATGGCAATGTTTAAAATATGGAGTGAAAATATTAAATTAAGCTAACTACGAGCATGCATAGGAACTGCATAGCATGCGACTCGTAAAACAGTCATTTTAGAATTTTTCACCACATTTTTAACATAGCCATTTTAAGACCTCTGCTCATGAACAGTGTCACTGTGATTTTCTTAATGTGTCCGTACATTGATTTTGCACATCGACTGCGCCATTGTGGGCTACATGGGTGGAAACACATTTTGGGCAAGATGTGAAAAATGACAGCTGTACTGCTCATAAGGAGGTGTGGTAAAATGGCAATATTGAAAATCTGGAGTGAAAATATTGAAAATTCACGAACTTACAAGCGTGCGTAGGAACTGCGCCAATGCAGCTTGTAAAACAGTCATTTTGGAATTTTACCCAAATTTTCAACATGGGGTTTTGGGACCCCTTCTCTTGAATGATGTCACTGGCATGGTGCTATTCAGGCCCAAAGGGTGATTTAGCACAATACTCGCGCGGTGACTGCAAAATCACCCGCCGGGCCCCAATAGCGCCATGACAGTGACATCAATCATGAAAGGTCCCAAAACCCCATGTTGAAATTTGGTGCAACAATTCCAAAAATGCCTGAGATATGTAATAAAGTTGAAACCCCCTATCTAGCCCATTATACAACTTACCAGCATTTCCTCAGTTCGCGGTCGGCTTTGAAGAGTGCAGACGAGTTCCCGGTCCACTGAAGATCATCGCGCCAAGCTCCGGAGGTAAGTATGGGGTGAGGGGGGTGTAGGGAGGCTGGGTGCGCAGTGGGTGGGTGCGAGTTGTGGGACTGGGGACTGGAAGACTATGTGGGACCGTTTTTTCTTTACAGGTTTTTAAAAAACAAATGACTACGTTGGACGCTTGCCATGCTGGGGTGGGCTCCCAGCATGGCAGAAGATGAGCTGGGGGCAGAGGAGCCGGCGGGGTTTGGGCACTCCCATTGGCAAACACGGGGGGGCCGAGGAGCCAACGGGGATTGGGCACCGCCATCGGCAAAACAAGCGGGAGGTTTGCCACACTGGGGTGGGCTCCCAGCATGGCAGAAGGATGGCGAGGAGCCGATGGGGATTGGGCACCCCGTCGGCAAACAACGTTGCCACGCTGGGTGGGCTCCCAGCATGGCACCAAAGCTTTGAGGGGCAGCATGACGTGCCGGGGAGTGCGTGACATGAGGGGTGGCGTGACATGGTGCTCGGTATGACAGCGGTGGTCTTCTTTGAAGTGAAGACCACCGCTGTTATACAGAGCTCCCGCACCCATTGGTGTAGGATGCCATGCCTGCTTAACGGAGCAGTGGATTGAACGGGAGAGGAACACCTTCACAGTGTGCTACTCTCCCAAAACGTTCCTTGCGCATGCGCGCAAGCGAACGTAAAAATGGTGAAGTCACTAGCGTACATAGAAACTGTGTAATGCACACCTGTAATATAATTAGGTTGGGGATTTTTTACAGCAGATTGTCAACTCAGGCATTTTGGTGCCTCCGATCATGAACAGTGTCAATGTGATTTTCTTAATCTGTGCCGAACAATGATTTCCCACAGTGACCAAGCATCTCTGCGCTGAAAGTGTGAAAACACACTTCAGCCATGTTGTGAAAAATGACAGCTGTACTGTTCATAAGGAAGTGTGGAAAAATGCCACTGGTGAAAATCTGGACTGAAAATATTACAAAGTCATGAAGTTACGAGGATGCGTGGAAACTGCACAATGCTCACTCATAACACAGTCATTTTATGGACTTTTGTCACCAAATTTTCAACATAGCCATTTTAAGACCTCTGCTCATGAACAGTGTAACTGTGATTTTCTTAATCTGTCCTAAACATTGCTTTCGCACACCAACAGCACCATTGTGCGGTACATGTATGAAAACACATTTTGGGTGACATATGAAAAATGGCAGCTGTACTGTACAATGGACTGGTTAGAACACACCTTGAGTACTGTGTACAGTACTGGAGACCACACTTGAAGAGGGACATACAGCTCCTGGAGAGGGTACAGAGGAGGGCAACAAAGATGATACGAGGGCTTGGGGATTTGACTTACGAGGACAGACTTGAGGAGCTCTGCCTGTTTTCATTGGAGGAGAGGAGAGACAGGGGGGACATGATTGAGGTCTTCAAGTACCTCAAGGGAATAAATAGGGTAAACATGGAGGGGATCTTTAGACTAAAGCAGGAGGCATCACCAGAGGCATGGTTTGAAGTTGGAAGGTGGAAGGGTGAGGGGAAAAGAGGAGGAGGTTTTCACTGAGAGGGTGGTGGACCCTTGGAATGCTCTGCCTGGTGAGCTGGTTCAGAGATCTACAGTGGAGAGCTTTAAGAGAGGGTGGGACAGACACAGAAAGTGGATGTATCAGATGATGGCCTGTCCCGGGGGGGGTGGGGATGGATGATAGGGGTTTCTGGAGCACAAGGGATGGGAGGGTCTCGGCACCCAACTAAGTATCTAGGTTCGAGCAGACTTGATAGACCATAAGGCCTAATCTGCTGGCAAATAGTATGTTAGTATGTTAGTACTGTTCATAAGGAAGTGTAATAAAATGGCAATGTTGAAAATATGGAGTGAAAATATTAAATTCGTAAACTTATGAGCATGCATAGGAACTGCGCAACGCACGCTCATAAAACAGTCATTTTAAGGAATTTTTTCACCACATTTTTAACATAGCCATTTTAAGACCTCTGCTCATGAACAGTGTCACTGTGATTTTCTTAATGTGTCCCGTACATTGATTTTGGACATCGACTGCGCCATTGTGCGCTACATGGGCAGAAACACATTTTGGGCAAGATGTGAAAAATGACAGCTGTACTGCTCATAAGGAGGTGTGGTAAAATGGCAATATTGAAAATCTGGAGTGAAAATATTGAAAATTCGCGAACTTACAAGCGTGCATAGGAACTGTACAATGCACGCTCGTAAAACAGTCATTTTTTTAGAATTGTTTCACCAAATTTTCAACA